>JAZAYU010000008.1:12028619-12483619 GCA_038501625.1 Corbicula japonica
TGCTCTTGGTGCAGCGCTGTCAAAAGTAAGTTTTTCTACTGGTTGAACGGAAAAATTTTGTAAACCGTGTCCTGAATGCTTAAAATGTTGGTATAAAAATGTTTTAAATTTGCTGTTGTTTCGAATTTTACAACAATGTTGTCCAAAACGTGTTTTTAAAGGGCGACCTCTTTGTCCCACATATTGAATTCCACAGTTATTAGAATTTCAAGTTAAACCGTAAACAATATTGTCAGTTCGTCAGTCTATATCATTATTAATGTTAACAGAGAAAGTTCTGCCGTTAACGTTGGATTTTATGATAGAATTACAATTCAATAATCACAGCATCTGCACCTCTTAGAATTGCACTTGAAAATAGAAGGATAAGATCTGCGTCTTCCGTCATTCATTGACAATTTAATTGGTGTAGAAATATTATACTTTCGAAGAATAGGGAATTTTAAAGGTGATAGTATAATTTTTAAATTGTTTTTAAATAAATTTGTACAATGAACGCTCTGCAGACCTGTCATATTAATGGAGCTTGCCGAAGATAAATTTAAAGGTGATAAACGAACCGATGGCTGCAGACTTTTAAATGATTTTATTTTATGCTGTGTTTGGACAGAAGACGCAGAAGATAGCCTTATTGGTAAGTGTGAGGTTGGTGCACCTAGAACCTGGTTTAAACCCCCAGTGGCAATTTGATTTGCCACTGACCGTTCCAAGGCGGTAACTCCTCGGGTTCTCATTTTTGTTCACTGGGGGTTTAAACCAGGTTCTAGGGTGCACCGACCTCACACTTGCCCCAACAGGTTCTCATAACACAAAACAAGTACAAGTTGTCTTGGTAAAAAAACTCCAACCCACTTATCGGCTCAACAATGTTGCATGCAAAAGCACACAAACGTATAAAACATAAGAAGATAATAGCATTGCAAAGCCAAACGGCGGGTACTCAATGATCTTACCGAGACCAGAGCTCCTGGAGTAAAATCAGCAAGAACACGATGACAGGGATAAAAGAAACAAATCGAGCTTCTAGGTTCTTTTACGAAAAGATTTCCCCATAAACCTTCATAAACTCTTAAACCCCTGCCACCGTCGTGCAACCAAAGAGGTAAGCATAATTTTGATCAACTGTAGAAGGGTTAATCACCAGGCCTGCAGAGCGCTGTAAAATATTATGATGGTAACCTTTCTTTTTAAATTTACAGATGGTTTTTACGAATAACTGGGAAAAATTAACATTGCCTTTTATCTTCTTAAGTTTGTAAATTAAATTTCCATAAAAACGGCTGTGAAATACCTTGTTGCGATAGTGATTTTAAACTGCACCTGTATTTATGAATAAAATAGTGAAAATTTCTGTCATTTGTTATACCACAAGCTTTCAACTTCATAATTATGACGGTCTGCATAAAACGAAGCTGCTTAGTTTGGTAAAAAAATCTTAGTATTAAGCCTTTCGCAGAGGTGTAAATTGAGTGTAAGTAGCGACAACTCTACAAAGGAGAATCAAAACTGGTGGTGTGGACTTTACACTGGTCAAAAGTTCTAAGTGCACACTTTTCAAGTTTGAATATCCTAAAGTAAACTTATTCAAATTGAATGAAAGTTTGACTTTATGTTAATAATGATCAAACAATAATAATTTTTTGAAAACCTTGCATATGTTTTACGTTTTACGTCATCCACGTCGGCATACGCAATTTATGCATTATCCCCGTGGGGCAAGCGAAATTAATTTTTTTACAATCGTTTTTGTTCACATGTTCACCGACTCCACACAAACACGAAAAACACACCAACAAATTGTAACCATGGAACGGTTGACGTCAGCAGACAACGACATTGCCGTCAAAATTCTTTTCACAGGCACAACTTCAAATTTGTTGTAAAAAATCTTGACGGTTTTCGTAAATGCAAAAGAAATACCTTATTTTTGCATATTTTATTAATTTAAGAAGAAAATCAAACGCTATTATTTTCTAGATTGATTACGTTGTTTACGTTGAACGCTGATGTTACTCAATTACGCCATTAAATATTTACGTAAAACAACGTAAAGTCGAAAATATTAGTGTAACATTTGTTGGATAAGTGTCCAATAAATAAAATTTTAAAACTAAAATTTATATAAATTCAATAAACTTCAAAATCGAATTATTCGAAAATGACGCTTATTTGGTCAAAAGGTCAAAAAGCGTGTCCGAAAACTGGTCAGTTTTATCGAAATGAATACATTTTTTCGTTTGGAAAGGTTGTTACACATCTATCATAGAGAATTGTATCATCCCAAACTGTTAGACAATTCAAAAACTTTTGGCACAAAACATTGTGTTAAAGATGGAATTTTCTCCTTGAAATCATGTAAAAACGTTATGGATAAAATAGAGTTGAGTGTGTTGGCTCATCGTGCCCAGCAGACCATTACAAAGCTACAGAAAGCTATTTCAGTGCAATGGAATGGCAAACTACAGTATTTCTATTAAATTTGCATGAAATTTAAATTATACAGAGATGAGAAAACGATCACAGATGATAGCCGATGCAATGATAAATAACTTGAGAATTGCTCTGAGAACAGGTGAGCTAAAATATTATTATTTTTTAATCTGGTTAAGCAGACTTAAAATGTTTGGTGTGCTTTAATAGAATATTGAATCTTCTTCATTGTAGTTTACACTATTTTAAAAGATTCAATGAAATAATTTACAAAATTAACATTTATCAAGTGTGCACTTAGAACTTTTGACTAGTGTATATATTCACGTGAATTCATCACGGTTTTCCAAGAAAAACTAGAGTTTCAAAATTTAATGATTATGATATTATTTCATTGTGTTATGTATTTGTAATAAGCTGTTGAAGTTTCAACTTGATATCTGCACTAAAACTCGATTTATAAAGGTTCAAAGAGGCTCGCCCATATATTATAAATCCTCAAATTTTCCGATTAATTTCTGTAAAATTACTTGTTTTTAGACATGTTTTTTTTCAATTTTTATATTAAAATCAACTATTTATAACAGAAGAAACTTGTTGAGTCTGATTTTCAACACAAACACGTAATAATGCTATTTGTTGTATAAAGATGGGATCCCAAAGGCATCTCAATTGTGTAAAAGTGAATAACGAATAGGATCCGGTGCCTTAAATTAAGATTTTTCCTATTCAAACACAAGATTTTTGTCAAATAGTTCGTTAAAACGTAAACCCTAATCAAACTTAGCCGATTTCAAGCACCGACATCAAGTTTTGTCGGCTTCGACATTTTCGAGGTTTTGAATCTTATAGGTTTAACCAATGTAAATCCAATTCCCATAGACCTCAATGTTAAATTCTCAATATTCAATGTACATTTAGCATGATATCTGTCATCTTAATTTCTAGACAACCACATATAATATTATATATGGTTGTCTAGAAATTAAGATGACAGATATCATGCTAAATGTACATTGAATATTGAGAATTTAACATTGAGGTCTATGGGAATTGGATTTACATTGGTTAAACCTATAAGATTCAAAACCTCGAAAATATTGCCGTGAAGATCTACATTTCATCTATTCAAAAACACACAGGAAATATGGGGTTAACTTACTTGTAAGAAAATTACTGATCTCTAACCGGACAGACCCTATTTTAAACGCGGTATCGCAAATACGGTGCCAAAAATATACATCCGCTGATCCGGAACTAGTTCGCCTTTACCAAGCGAGATATAGGCATGAAATTGCTTTCATTTATTTTCCTGATATGTTATTTCTGCAAACAAGCCACAAACAGGCCGATTTCTAACAGTTAAGAGGCCCCTAGATGATGAGAAAAAATAGCATATTATTAAAACGTGATTAATACAGCGTGATTTGGTGTAATTCAACCTATAATATTGGTTAGACTACAGTAATTCATTTCCCATAGACTCCCAGTATAGCTTCATCTCTTATTCTGAATTTGTTTTTGTATCAAGGCCTTAAAATCTACTTTTGCAAATAAAACTAAACTAGAGACATCATAAAAACACATCAAAAATATAGCGTAACCAGTAAACTTTTTCGCGACATGCATTGGAATACGGTTATATAACGGTTCGCCCCACTCTCGATTCACCCCATCACGATTCGCCCTATTAGATCAGAAGCTGGAGAGAAAACTTTTAAAATAGATACAGGCAGCAAGTATGACATCATTTAACAGCTAATCAGAAACCATAAAGTTTGGTTTAAGCGAGTCGTTTCTTCATAGATAACGACTGGCTAAGAGTCAAGATCGAGCTTATTATAAATAGAGGTGTGTCGGTGCTACTAATTATCCCAGGACACCCCAAGACTCTAAAAACGCTATATATCATTTAAAAAATCATTTGGGGGCATATTAATCTAAATCTAGTCTAAAATAATGTATATTTTTTATTAGAAATAGGATTTTATTTGTAAACATGCTGATGTTAACAATGATTAACTGAATGCCCACCAGGACAAATTAGACCAACCCCAGGACTCGTAAGATAATCTTAGGACGGAACAGAGACAGCTTAAAAGTACAATTAATTCAGGTAAACACAATCTATTTCCAGAAACAATATTTATTACCTATATATTGTTTCATTTAACGAACTGACAAGCTTATTTCGGTGTGCATATATATGCCGTGCCATTGTGTTATCTCCCTTTGGTACCCCATGACACGTACATTACGAAAACATCAGGACATAGAAATGACATAGGACAAGAAAAAAGTATCATGGAGTCACACATTTGATTTTTTGCTATAAATTAAGTTTAAATAACAAACTGACAGATATTTGATGAATGTTAATGAGATTTTTATTATAAGCTACCTTCGCTAAATGAAAAGAAATACCCCAGGACTTGTCAGTAAACCTCAGGACCTGTCAGAGGCAACCTAAAAGTATTTCTTATTAATGGGCACACAATTTATTAGCTGAAAAATATTTATTACCTATATTTTGTTTCATTTAACGAACTGACAAGCTTATTTCTGTATACATATACATGACATGTCATTGTGTTATCTCCCTTTGGTACCCCATGACACGTACATTACGAAAACATCAGAACAATGAAATGACATAGGAGTCACACATTTGATTTTTTTTGCTATAAATTTAGTTTAAAATAACAAACTGACAGATATTTGATGTATGTTATTGAGATATATTATTATAAGCTACCTCCGATAATTGAAAAGAAATACCCCAGGACTTGTCAGAAAACCTCAGGACCTGTCAGAGGCAACATAAAAATATTTCTTATTAATGGACACAATATTTATTAGCTGAAAAAATACTACCTATATTTCGTTTCATTTAACGATCAGACAGCTTATTTCTGTGTGTGTAAATATATATAGATATATGACAAGTCATAATGTTATCTCCCGCTGGTGGCTAAAGACCCCGTGACACATTAGTGGGCCACCAGGACACGTAAGAAATGGCACAGACATAAAAAGTGTCTTGCAAAAAGATGTGCATTTGATCATCTTTGCTGCTAAGTTAAAAATAACAAACTGACGGATACTTGCTGTTTTTATGGAGCTTGTTTCTGCTTCCTTTGCTGATGTTAGGAAGAAAGACCCCATGACTCGTCACAAAAACCCCTGGACCTGTCAGAGACATCATAAGGGGGCGTCCGTGGCCGAGTGGTTAGGGTTTCCGACTGACAATCACTTGCCCTTCACCGCTGTGAGTTCGAGACCTACCAGGGTTAAGATCTTTCATGTGAGGAAGCTAACCAGCTAGCTTGCGGAACGTCGGTGGTTCTACCCAGGTGCACGCTCGGGCCTGAAAATTGCCCGGAGGGGCACCTGGGGTCTTCCTCCACCATGGGAAGCTGGTATGTCCACACCATAATGTCCTCGTTCAGAGGCGGGAGGGATATAAAACTGGGAAGTAACAACAACAACAACGAGACATCATAAAAGTTTCCTGCTTTCATGGAAACACTATTTATTAGCTGAACAAGATTTAGTTGCTTTATTTTGTTGCATTTAAAACGAACGTATTGTAGTTTGAGCTTATTGTATGCATATATGACATGTAATTGTTATCTCCCTTGGGTGGATAAATACCCCGTGACACATTAAACAATAAATGACAAAAGTATCACGGAGTCACACACATGAAAATTTGATAATTTTTTGCTTTAAAAGCAGTGGAAAATATCAAAATGACATAGTTATCCTGACCTAAAAGCATCTATTTTAGATCATGATTTGATATGGAATCAGAATATTATTTGCCTACATAACAAACAACCTATAGTGTATGATATCAAAATTTAATAACAGATATGTATATATACTGACATTATACAATAAATAATAATGCGAAAACATAATATTTTTGTGGTTAACAAACGTTTTGCACGCTAAATAATGCTTTCCTGACATAATATGAACTAAGGCACTGCCTCTCTCGGAATCGACGAATTTCAAGAGATGTGTATCGAATGTTTAACAGTAAAATAAAGAAACAAATCATCATTTGTTGTTTTACTTTTAAACAAAGCTGATCAAGGTTGTAAGATGTATTATGAAGAGCTTTTGGTGTATAACGACTTTTGCGATGTTAATCTCTTGTTCTGCGGTGAGCACTTATTTGAACAGCTGGTGTTACACGGGTTTATTGTTGTCTTACACAGAGTGGTTGTTCTACACAAAGTCTTTTAAGGTTTCTAAGCTTTTATTTGCGGTTTATAAAATAAATCCACAATAACAATTTTACAACTAATAATTTTTTATTCACAAAGTAATGTCTTAAGAATTTTAGCTTAATTTCCCTTTTTAATTTTAAAGTTCATAAAGCCCCTTTAACAGTTCACAAATTTTCACAAAGTATTATTTAATTTAGTCACAAAGTTTTAGCTAATTCCTTCACAAAGTTTTTGTTGTTGTTTACCTAGAAAATTCTGTTTATATACCTTTTTCAAAAATTGACATTTACAACCTAACAATTGAGATTTTGACCGATTAAGAAAAGTAAGACCTAAAGCACATGTAAACAATATGTGATAAAAGCGTCAGATTGATAACATGTGATAGTTCCTTACAATTCAAAGGAAATAAAATATATTTAATCAGATATCAATCAACAAGTCTGGCTTCAGGTTCTCAATTTACATTACTAACCTTACTGTCAAAAATCATGAAGAGTAATAAGAATATTTCTTGTTAACAATTTACAAAATAAGTATTTTTTACAAGAAATTGATACTAATTTCATAAGTGAACATTTTAAGTATCACATATATATTGTTTTTAAAATAAGAAACATTTTGCTACTAAACATGTTATAATTTGATTTTCAATATTAAATACCAAATTATTTGTTATGGTATTGAATATAAAATAATGTAGAAATTTGAATCATAATAGATGAAACACTACATCTTAGTGAGCTGAATGATTCTGTGAAGTTTGGAAGAATCCTTTGAGATGTTGAATGCACCAGTTTTCCTGTAAACTCTTAGTTAAAAGGCACTTAGTGACAGTAGAGAAATTTATTATCTAAATAGAATGACACATTCAAATTAGTCCAGATTAATATAGCACTCTTTTCATATATTCAAAAGTGCTTTACAACAAGCAAGATATAGCAATATAATACAATAAGAATTAATTAAGCATGGGCAAATAAAACATAGAGAAAAAAATTAAAATAAAAGAAATAAAAAAAAATAAAACTTGGATAAAAAAGTTTGCATGAAAAACATAGTAGAAAGTTAAAAAAAAAACAAGTGCGTTGATGTGTAGATAACACATTATAGCATCACTCTCCGTTCAAAATCAACCCAATGTCTTATGATTGTTAATATATCCAGTTAATCAACATTATACATAGTATGAGCGGAAAGGGTGTGTTTTAGCTGTCTTTTGAAAGTGTCAAGTGTCTGTGCAGTTCTAACTAACTCTGGCAGTGCATTCCATAACCTTGGTGCAGCATGGCTAAAGCTACTGTTTCCGAAAGTCACAGTTCTGGTATGTGGTACTAAAAGTGTTAAAGAACTGCTAGAACAAAGGTCTCTAGCTGGTCGGTACACACACAATAAGTCAATAATGTACTGTGGGCACTGTCCATGGAGAGCCTTGTAAGTGTATAGTAGGACCTTGTAATCGATCCGTTGACATATTGGTAGCCAATGAAGTTCCTTGAACACTGGTGTTTTAAGGTCATGACCAGGAGTTTTTGTCAAGATTCTGGCAGCTGTATTCTGAACCCATTGTAGTTTATTCATTGTCAGTTTTGGAATACCGAAGAGCAATGAATTACAATAGTTAAGCTTTGATGTTACTAGACAATTAACTAATGTTTTTGTAGCATCGGTTGTAATGTAATTCCGTATGCATCCGATGATTCTCAGCTGGTGGTAGGCAGATCTACAGACAGTGTTGACATGTTTCTCCATGTCCATTTGTGGTGTGAAGTGAGCCCCAAGATTTCTGATGCTGTCATTTGAAGCTAAAATAGATGTCTCACCAACTGTGATAGTCATGTTTTCGACTTGCTTGGTATACATCGTAAAGTATTTTGGTCCTAATATGGATCCCTGTGGAACACTGAAATTCGTAATAACTGGATCAGATAACTCTCCTTCTCTTTCCTCTACTGTCTAGAACAGTTAACCTGGTATTCCCACAGCATTTCATGTGAAGCTGTTTTCCTGAAATATTAAAATCAACCGCAAATTAATTTATCTTCAAAAATAATTTTATATCTTAAGGCTTTTATAAATTCATTTGTCGACAGTTAAAATTGATTTAAAATATTAAGACATACATTTCTTTTGCTTATTGAACATAGGCACATACCAATTAAGAAGTTGTGTTTATTTAAAGCTTATCCAATAATAAACCATAAATGAAGTACCACTTAGACCAATACAGGGGCTATTGTAAGGGCCTAAAGGATTTTGAATGATTTAAAGAACACTTTGGACAGTTTTGTTGTGAACAAAATTGACCAGTAATGACCAGTCTACGCGAAAACTTTTTTCCCTTCACAGGACATTGCGACTGGTAAACACCAAAATTTTACCAGTCGCAACAAATTTTTGTCAGTCACAATTTTGTCGAGTGTATTTTGTGACATCGACAAAAAATATTTATTTTAATTGCAGTTTTATTATCAATATATGTATTTACTATATCTAGCTTTATAGTTTAATGAAATAGATATTTTAACATACTATTTCATATATTTTAGATTTCTAAATAATAACAACTGTAACCAAGTACCTTGTGTAATGCCGAAAGGTTGTTAAATGTAGTGATATTGTACATTTGCTGATGCCCATGCTTGAAAAAATATGTCATATAACATTTTCTTACATACCACTTTTAACAGCCATAAAACACACCTCTTTTCACATTTGCCAATGTCATCTACAGATTTACTTTCATGATAGTGTTGCAATTAACACATAATCAAATTAATTCATAACCCTTCAATGATGGTAAAAGTTTTATCACTACCACCAAAGCAGAGATTAATAATTTGATACGTGCTTATTTTTTCATTCATTTGCCTCTACAAAAGTCCGAGATCGTAATCGCCTTGCGCCATAATTCAATGATTTCGCTTTTACATCGTATCACGTGTGCATCTTAAGTCGAAACCTTAATCTATCTGCTTCCGTAATTCTTCAATGAAATCGTCGGCATAACAAAAAGATTAAATATTTTTATCAGTTCCTCTAACGTTGTCCGCCATGATTGTTTACTACGGCGATCTGAATTATGGGAATTATTGCGACCTTTGACCCGAAAGCTTTTTCGAATATTTAAAGAAACGTCACGTTATGGGGTTTACATTTAGTGACACACGGATAAAAACGTGCAGAAAAATGATATTTCAGTTAAAAATAGCACTGGACATGAAACTGAAAGTAAATTTTCCAAAAATGAAACGGCGCTAGATTTAATTTTGTACCGGACATTGTGTCCGACAATAACAGAAGTTTTCGTCGGTCAACAAGCAAAATTACCGGACATGTCCGGCTGACCGACGGACATTCGCATTGACTGAATGACCAGCATTGACCAGTTATGACCACTATTGACCACCGGCCCGCTCAATACTCAATTGACCAGTCAATAGGCCAACCCTGCTATTATACATTCATGCAGCTTTAATAAATGAAAATAAAGAAAATTTATGCAAACCTTTTATCTGTTTACTATGTTAATGTTCATATTCTGTGCCGTAGCTGTCTACCAATTCTGCATAAGTATCTATAGGCTTCATAATCTTGGTGATACACATCTCTGAAAAAAAAAAGTTTGATTTTAAATCTTTGCTGATAACTAGTAATTCAGTTATACAGTACCTTTTGTGGCTTATGAAGATGTACATAAATTGCTGTTGCAGTTAACAGTGAACAATTCATACTGTTGCCATAATTTATTTATTACATGTAAGGTCTTTTTATTAAAATCACATAAAAGGAAGATGGAAATGATGGAACATTTCATGCCAGCTTTAATTCCAGAGTGTTATCACATTTAAGACCTCATAAAGATGTGCCAGCTGATCTGAATCTACATATATGCCATCTGATCTGGATTTACATGGGCTGACCATTTGTGCTAAAAAGGTGTGTCCATGAAGCATGTTAAGTTATTGACTGTGAAAACTAAAACAGCATTGTTTTCTTTCTAAAAAACGTGAACAAGATTATGAGATTTATCCACTAAATAAAGGATTAAATAAGTGACCAAAGGGACCCATAATGTATTTACAACATGGTCTGCAGAGAAACTTTGTGGCGTTTGATTCTGTGTCTTCCAAAAATTTGGCATGTTCGGGTGATTTTGTGTGAATATGCCAGAGATTATGGTACACCGTAGCAGGGCTGGACAAATTAAGATTTTTTAGTAACTGAAATGTAGTCTAAAACTAGCTGGGTAAACATTTCAGCTACAATGTAGTCCCACTTTTGCCCAAATAAGCAAATTCAGTCAGTATTAACAGTAAAGAAAGAAACAGGAAATTCAAGAGAAACCATTACATGGGGGGCTTGATAATGTTAAAATAGATCTCAAAACATGTTATTTTGTAATAAACTTATTGCTGTTGTAATATGATATGCATAAAAGAGAATGGCGCATATCAAATTAACGTTTAAACTAGTCTACACTAAAAAAATTGAGCTTGCCCACAGACAAGCAATCAGATATTTTGAGATTGTCTGATACAATTTTCAGCTTGTCCAAGGCGTCGGGCTAGTGGGTTTGTCCAGCCATGCAAAGGCATGTAAAGGAAGGGCAGATTCTGTGCTGTTTGAGTGTTTGTACAGTTTATTACAGGTAAATTAAAAAAAATTACCTATCCAGTAGTCTTATTTTTCTCCTATTCCAGTTTCATGCTATTTGAACCAGATTTGTCAGGCATCTTTTATATGTATACTTCAAACTGAAATACAAATTACAAAAAACAAAATTTATAAATGATATTATTTGCCTATACATGCATATACATTCCAATGACTTAATTTATTTTTCTTAGTGACAGACTTCTTTAAAGTCGCCGGACTGTCCGACCTGTCCGGTAAAAATCTGAAATAAATAATTAGTGGTAAACTCGTCTTCCCGTGATTCCTATTTAAATCATTCAACACTATGCCTCATTTTTTTAATGAAATGTAGCTCTAATAATTTTTATTTGTTGTAAATGAAGCATTATTCAGATAGCATAAATTGGTAAACAAAGCTTTACAGAGAGTATTTTATTTAAAATGTAAGAGCAAGTGTACTTTCTGTCACTTGCTCATTCACTCAACCTGTAAGGCGATTGGGTCAAAGAAAATTTCTACACCTCTGACAGAGCAATTATTCCTAAAATCTGAAATAAACAATTAGTGGTAAACACGGCTTTGCCGTGCTTCCTATTAAAAGTGGGTAAAACAAAATTTCTACACCTCTGCTGAGCAGTTATTCCTAAAATCTGAAATAAATAATAAGTGGTTAACACGGCTTCGCCGTGCTTCTTATTTAAATAATTCTAGAATATGCCTCATTTTTTTTTGGAAAGGCAGCTCTAAAAATTTCTTTTTGTTGTTAATGAAGCATTATTCAGATAGCATTTGGTAAACACAGCTTTACCATGCCTCAAACAACTTATATTAGCAGAGTAGCTTTATGCTTAATCTGCAAACTTTGGGTTCAAGTTCTGATCATGAAAACACTTGTATCTTCAAAAATTGTGGTCAGATTTCATTTGACCAGTTCTGTCCAGAGTTAATTTCAACGTAATACCTTATCACTTTCCCACACCAAATTAAAACGAAAGCAATCGATATTACCATCTAATCTGCAATGTTAAACTTACTGTTCTTGTTGATGATTTCAGTAAAAAAATAAATAAAAACGTAGTAAAATTCCAATGTTTAGAATGTCGTGGAAACCGGTGTCACTGCAATTTACCAAATTTCGAACAACTACCGTAATGCTCATCACTACAGTACTGTGAAGTCTACAGTTAGACTCTAACTATGTGACAATATTAGGTTTTAATCATTGTAGAAACTTATTTACCTGATTTTTAGGGCGAGTTCAATCTTAATTGTTATCTAACATATGGAATCAGAACTTCTGAAAATGTGAATCGAGAAACAAAATGGCGGCTTTTCAGTTTTTAAATCCAGAAGCAAGCAATCTGGATCCAAGTCATATTGTCCAATCAGAAAAAGCCTTACTTTGCAATGATGAAAGTGATATTGGGGCGCGCCACGGGAAAGGTACCTTCGGTTCTATTTTCGTCAACGGTCCGAATGTACTTTTTCCCGTGTCGCGCCCCATAGTCAGATTTTGCAAACCGGAAGACGCGGTTTCAAACCCGCTTGGTATAGACCGTTAGACATGCGCAATACCGTAATCGGAATCGACACGATTTCGACGCGCTTCGCGCGTCGAAATCGTAGGGTCGATTCCGTAATAAAAATATTTCTCATTTCCCTTGTTGTTGAAGTGTTTTGTAGAAACATTCGTTCTCTATCCACAACTAATGTTAAATGCTTTAATCCCACACTAGCAGCATGTGAATTAAAACGCATTGTAAGCAAATCATTTATTTGTTACCAAAATTGAGATTAGATCCTAGTGAGCTTTACTACGGAATATAAATGATCAAGATCAGTTACCGAATAATCACCAAAAGCAACGTGCATATTTTCTTTTTGACTACACTATATATAACATGTCCAAATATTGCACTAGTCCAGATATGGCAAAAATAGTTAAAACACGTTCTTTGCGTTTTACGATTAACATTTAGTAATCGAAATGTAAATCTGTTATATTAATTTTAATCATATTATCGTCTGCTGATAAAACCGACTCGTGGCAGGTCACGTGTTTAGCAACGACGTGCTCCAGCCAATAATACTCTTTTATATCGCTTGTCTATAATATATATTATATATTATACATTATGATTTCAAGCTTTTTATATTTTACCGAACTACATTATGTATACATTTCAATTTTTGAATGATTTCACTATGCGCGTCATTTAATATCATATCCAATCTAGTTTATAAATTAATTTCAAATTGTATACTGTGTATGTACCTTTATGTATTAATTTATTTTTATGTAAATAATATCTGACTAAATTGATAAATTACACATAAAATTCATTTTTGTTTTTATTCCAGGTATGTGTTTATCAATTTGGGAGGAAATGACATTAACGCCGAGTGCAGGGTGCCAGACATAGTCTCAAGACTAGGATCTATTGTCAATGATATGAAGAACAACGGGGTAGAACGAGTATTTGTTGCCCGAAATTCATAGGGGTTGATCCAGCAACCTTCAACAAAAGCAGGAAGGGAATAAATGCCAAACTAAAGATAAAGTTTGGTCAGGATTTCGTTAACCTTGAGACAAAAATGATTTATCCCAGACATTATGACAGTGACAAGGTTCATCCTGGAGGAAAGGAAGGTGGACTTAAAGTGTTAAGTTGTGCCATTAAGAGTTCGTTCATGAAAACTGTGAGATAAATGAGTTCATGAGCTATTACTTGTGTATATTAACCCCTTCCTTACGCATTTTACGCATCGTAACATCAGTGCCGTCTGATTAGGAACTGCACTGGTCGCATTTTTGTCAGATATAACCTAATGAATCAAAAAGCGAACAGTATATAATGATGAAAACATGATAACTTTTCACGCTATATAATGCTTTCCCGACATCATAAAAATATTTCTCATTTCCCTTGTTGTTGAAGTGTACTTTTGTAGAAACATTCGTTCTCTATCCACAACAAATGTTAATTGCTTTATTTTAGATCATGATTTAATATGGAATCAGAATAATATTTGCCTACATAACCAACAACGTATAGTGTATTATATATCAAAATTTGATAACAGATATAATTATATTATACAATAAATGATAATGCGAAAACATGATAACTTTTGTGGTTAACAAACGTTTTGCACGCCAAATAATGCTTTCATGACATCATAAATATATTTCTCATATCCGTTGTTGTTGAAGTGTATTTGGTCGGGACCATAGTGTAGCAGCGTTGATTTCGCCTTCTTTTTTAAAGCGAAGTTCGTAAGAAAAGTAAACCAGACCGATATAAAAATATAACACAGTTATTCTACTGAACCATTTTCATAATGTTACGTGTATGATTATGGTGTGTGTGTGTGTGTGTGTGTGTGTGTGTGTGTGTGTGTGTGTGTGTGTGTGTGTGTGTGTGTGCGTGTGTGTGTGTGCGTGCGGTGCGTGTGCGCGCGCGCGTGCGTGCGTGCGTGCGTGTGTGTATTTCACGCTGTTAATGTCTTAAATGAACTACTCTATAGATAATAAGTGGACCTTATTACACCATTTAACAGTATTACACCACTTTGTCCACTATCATTGGTGTAAGTCCGCACATACGCCCTACCAAGTGACCTCAACGTACTTTTAAACCAATGATAAAATGAAGATTACACGGCTAATTAAGTTAAGGTGGAGTAACAAAAAAAGTGGTCCAACGGGCAGTAAAATGAGGCGGAGCGTATAGGGGTAATTCACAACGTGAAATAACACTATTATTCAGTGTCCGTTTGGGTCCATTTAAACTGATTTCTTTATAGTTGTTGTCTCGTAGTTTTCTTTTCATGTGTCCTGGGGTCTTCATGTTTATTTGCAAAGGGAGGTAAACCTAATGAATGAACATATTTATAGATAAATATGTATATCCTTAAAACAGTTTCGTTTTATTTTACATAAATGGATATATGACTAAATGTCAATTTTAATTGGGTTTCCGACGTGACCAGAGGGTTTCTGACTTGTCCTGGGGTCTTTCTGATGAGTCCTGGGGTATTTCTGATGAGTCCTGGGGTATTTCTGTCTACTTACTAAATTGAAATATCATAAACGCATAAACACACGCTATCAATCCTGTTATTGCCCCAATATATAGCAAACTAATATTACATAGTAAACTTAATGACACTGACGATGTGTCATAATGTTTTCTGAAGAGTCCTGGTGTTTTTCAGTTCATTAAGCGAAGGGAGATAACAATATGGTGGTGTGTTACCTATACTAAAAAAAGCAGTATGCATCTATTCATTTGTTAAAACATTCATTGGCATAATTGCACAAGTTTCATAACCATATCAAAAGTCTTTCGTTTTCTAGCTAATTTGAATATCTAATAACATATATAAGCGATGAAAACTAGTTAAACATCAACCAAAGTACCTCCCGTAAAGAACTTATTAAAAATTCCACAGCTTGTAATAATTTGTAACACCGACAAAAAACGTGCGAAAGCGTATGCCATGACACAAGATTAAGTTTAACTTTAAGATGTTCAAAAAACCATTTAGAATCAAATCTCAAAGCTCTATGAAGGGATCAGACAGGTAAAAACGTTCCAATTAAACCTTTCCTACATGTATTCACCTTTAACCAGCATATCCGTGCCCTCTGATCAGGATCTACACTGCTCTTTTTTTATTCATTAGGTCATCTGGTCATTTGTGACCAAGATGCGACCAGTGCAGATCCTGATCAGATGGCACAGATGTAGCTCTATTTTTATGGCAATTGGGAAGTCATAAATTATGATGAATGGCAAATGATTAGCTGGGACAAATATATGATGTTTAACTACATGACTGGCCAAAATAAGGCAATATTTCATTAACCCTTTCTTCCACATAGACCCTATACACATATTTACGCCATACCTGTGAACCCTCCCGATTTAGGCAGGAGCCTCACAATTTTCTAGGTCAATCTCACGCCTCCCGCATATTCGGCAGTTTCTCCCGACTTTTTGGATTTGCAAGGATATAAATAAAATACAGATTTTCCATTAGAAAAATAGAATTAGCCCAATGTTGCCAAATCTTCTGCTTACCAGACCGATTTTAATTACCCTGTTATAAAACACTTGCAGTTATGTGTCATTATCTTGATGATTAACACCCTAGATTAGCAGTGCTTGATCGCCTTGGGCAGAAAATCTTTGACAGTTTTGTCAAACAATGCAGTGTCTTGCTGGTAGAGTTAACAAGATCAAGCTGAATGTGATAACTGTCATTATGTTGTTTATTCAAGTCTGAGGTTTGCCTCTCACAAAATAATGAAACCAGATGCACTAATTAATCATTAAAGTTATTACAAAAATCGGCAAAAAATACAATACAATACAATACAATTTATTTCTCTCAGATCATGGTACATGATAGCATGAGGTACAACAAAATATTCAAAGCAAAAACGAGACAACAATGAAACATAACTGATCAATTGATGATTTAGAGAATGTACGTAATAAAGTAGCTATCTTGTTATTTGAAGAAGGATGACAGTAAAAAAAAAAGAACAAAAAAGAAACGTATCAAAGAGAGAGTACCCTAAGAGGAAAGAATATAGTACACTAGATTTTACCTGACATTAAGTATTATTTCTTTAACAAACAAGCACAGTTTCTGATATTCATTTGTGTCTACATTGTTTATATTCATTAAAAAACTAAATGTATGTATGTTTGGTCTTGAACTAAACCTTGTATTGATGTACCGTTTTCTACTATTACTGAAAAATGAACATTCAAATATATAGTGGAATTCGTCACCTATAGATCTATGACAAAGATTACATACTCTTAGATGAAGGGCTGTGTTGTTCCAGCTTCCTGTTTCGACGGGTAATCTGTTGTTTCTTGTTCTAAATTTTATCATATATTTGAGCTGCTTTGAATTTGTATATATCAAATATTTTTCGAATTTAAATTCTGTTTTTAATAATTTATAATTTCTGCATTTACCTGATTGTTCAAGATCGGAATACCATTCATTGAGAAATAAATCAGAAAGCTTTTGTTTTACTGTTTCCATTAGCCATTTAGAATTGGGATAGTTATTGGTTACCCATACATTATTTAAACCACATTTAATTAAAATGTTTTGGACATTTTTTAACCAACTGAATCTTGATCGTGGTAGATTTGGGGTATGTATTAAATTGCTAAGAACACATTTATATATAGAGCTAGCAAGTTTGTCGTTTTCCAGTAATGATAATTTTGACCAGTAAGAAATAATTCTTGTTTCTATATCAATATGGAGGGGTTTGACTCCTGTTTCGCGGTATAAATACATGTAGCGGTGGTAGATTTAAGTCCTAGCAAATATTTTAAGAATTTTAATTGAACTCTTTCTAAGATACTATTGTTTCCGTAACCCCATACTTCACAACCGTACAATAATATTGGTTTAACAGTTTTATTAAAAAGTTCTATTCGGAGATGGATTGGTAGTGACATAGTTTTTGATTTACGTAGAAGGGTGTACATTGCTTTAGTTGCTTGATTTGCTATGTGTTTTTTTGCATTGCTAAAGGAACCGTTTCTGTTAAACATATACTGAGATATTTATATTCATTTACTATTTTTCGAGTCTGGTTTTTGAATTTAAAATCATAATGGATATTTCGTGCTCGAGAGAACACCATGATTTTGGTTTTGGACGTATTTAAGGTAAGTTTCCAAAAATCACAAAATTGTTCATAGACATTTAATGCGGATTGTAGGTCACTTGCCGAGTCTGCTAGTATTACTGTATCATCGGCGTATAAGAGAATAAATAATTTCATAAATCTAATTATATCGTTGTCAAACTCATGAGTGGAGCACATTATGCCATTAACGGTACCTGAAGTGTTGAAAAATTCATGCAAGTCATTTAAGTAGAGAGAAAAAAGTAAAGGTGAGAGATTTTCACCTTGGCGTACTCCTATTGAGCAATTAAAAATGAGCGCAATTAAACAAAGGGGGGTAATAAAAAAGCGACACCATTAAGCCATTTTGAACAAGTATACAGCTACTTAATTAAAGAAGTGAAAATTTGCTTAAAACATCAACTCAGTAATTGCTTTTATGTAAAATTTTTACTTTTATTTTGAAGGCCAACATATTTTTTTCTAAATAAGTTGTATATATATTCAATTGTGGTCCATAGGTCTATGTATTAAATATTAAATACATTGAATTGCCATCAATAAGAAACTTAAAACATCAAAAAAGTATTAATGTTGCAGGCACTTTCAGTTGATAACCAGTACATATCAAATCTACATAAATCACAGAATAAAGGGATACAGGGAATGAATAATTAGAACTAAACAGCCAATTACAATATTCAGTCAGTGACAAAACAACAATGCAAGTAAAATCTCACGCTTTTTCACCCCAATCTCCCACTTTTTTAAAACCAATCTCCCACCTAAAGGAGTTAAAAGGTTCACAGGTATGATTTACGCATGTGCTACCACTGTACATCCAGATCAGGCAGCACATCTGTGCTGTCAGATCCAGACATGGTGCGAATTATTTTCAAAAGTAATGCATTAAATTATCATTATTTGCCAAATTTGTGCATTAAATTAAATTAGCATTACTGTATTTTTAGGAAGTAATACATTAAATTAGCATTTTTCAAAAAGTAATGCATTATATTAAGCATTATTTTATTCGCATATGAACTTGCAATAAATACTTAAAGTCAACTGTCAATAAATATTAAAAAAGTTATTTTCTTCCACACAAAAAACAACACAAGTTTAATAATATATAATACAAAGCGTCAATATGAAAGTGTTATGATCTAAAATGACACCTCAAGGGCTTAGAACAAAACTAGTCTAAGTAGATATGAATTAATACTGTATAGGTTTAGCTTTTAACACACTTTAGTTATTCTCAATTTATTGCTGTTTTTCACACATTTGGACAGTCATAATGATATTGACCAAGGACATAACTGACAACTAATCTAATTAAGTTATTACATTGTATGTCACTTGCATCTGTATTACATGCTGATTTTCCTGAAATCTGTCAGAGACTATAAAATATACACTGAATCAGTAAGTGTAATAAATTAAAAAAAAAATTTAACATCATGTGAGTGTGTGTAGTTGGGTGAAAGTTATAGTTGATTTTGATGCTCTATTTTTTAAAACATTTTTGCATAGGAGCGATTCGAACATTGGGGCCGCGGAAGAGATGATTTTGGATGCATAATATTATCATTGAATGATATGTCGATATAATAAGGTTTATTTTGTATTTTATAAAACACTTATATGTAGTTATTGGTGTATATAAAACGTTTAAATCATTATATTCGTGTACTGAAATATTGCAAGCAACAATAAGATCATGGTTTGTAAATCTGACGTCTATTCTTTCAATAATACATAGATCTAGATCTTAATATGCAAAAGTAATAATTGTACAAAGATCGGATAACAAAATATTCATCAGTCATAGAATCATATCCATATTATTTTTTTCTGAATATTCATTTGGAAATTATGTTAATTTTATGAGATAAAATATTACACAATTTTGAGCTCTTTCTTGAACTTTTCCAATTATGGTCTTCTCTCTAATACAACATTGTTTCGCGCTACTTATTTCGATACATTTAACTTGGATTAGCTCCTTACTCAACCGTGGCTTTAATACCCTGAGGCACACACATCACCGTTTCCTTGACGTTGACACTAGACTGTATATTAGCCAAGCCGATCACGATTTTCAGTTAATAAAGACGATTATGGTGTGATTTTACTGTTTATGGCATTGCATAAGCGCAAAAAAACCTCTTTTGGAAGTATTGGCCGCCGGGGCCGCGACTTGCCAAAATATTGCGGCCGCGGCTCCTGCGGCCCCTGCTCCTATGTGCCTGTTTTGGTATTTTGCACTGAACTTCTAATTCCTATCAGTAACATTTTTTGAAATACTCAGATGTGTTTGAAAATTGGTGGGAAATTATCTATTTCCAATCTATCTCAGTAACTTTACAACATTCTGATGCAAAAGCTTTACTCTATAGTCTGTACCTTATTGTTACTACAAACTACTACTTAACAGTTATATTCATATTTTTCTTTTGCTATAATGCTTTTAATTAGATATGTAATAATTATATAATAATAACATATTTAATCTTTAGAGCATCTTAGTATTAAACAAGTAACTATTAACATATATTTTCATATTAAATATTCAATTTAGAGTGAAAAAAAAATGCAATAGGGAACACAATTCAATTAATGCCCAATAATGCTAAGCATTACAGCATTTTGGCATAGGTTATGCAATTAATTACGTTAAAATAATGCTAGATTTGTTGCATTAATCATTACCTTGCATTGTTGGGAAAAAGTAATGCATTATTACTGTAACTAAAAATAGAATTTTCTTGTTAACACTCCAGAGGTCACATTTTTGCTCTGATTGTCATGAAACTTGGTCAGGATATCTGTCCCAGTAATTTCTCGGAGGAGTTGGAATATGGGTCATCTGTGTCCAAAAACTAGGTCACTGTTACTAAAAATAGAATTATCTTGTCTTGGCGGTAAATTGGGATCCTTTCATCTTTCACGTTATATGCATGCAGTATGCTTTGTCTTCCACAAGCATATTTTTCATTACATATTGTAAGGTAACTCAGGTACAGGCTTTTTATATCTACAGATTTGACACTGATTTCTTGACATTAAATTCTCTGTATTTTGTGTCAGACAAGTTGTTGGCATAAAGCATGCATTTTCCTATTTAGATTATTTGATGATACATCTAAAATATCTCAATTTATTAGTAATTACCAATGTTTTGCCGAGTATTTTCGCATAATGTCTGTTTCAAACAGTTTTCATGCTGGAGGCTGCCATTACAGTTGTTGTTGTTGCTGGTACATTGTAAACTAATAACCATTTCTCAGTGATTACCCAGTATAAGACTAAAATACCTATGCAACGGATGAGCTGGCATCCTAAGCTAGCCCAGCACATATAACGTTATATTTGAAATATGCCATGTTTAACTTATTTTAGTGTTTTTTTTGTAATGACCTAGAAAATCATTTACCGTTCACTCTGAGCGTCTGCAGATCCGTCCACTTCAGTTTTCTGTGTCAGGATTATAGAGTCAATCAAACAGATCCAGTACTATATTTTATGTCAAAATGTCAGAAATTTTATTCTCTTTTAAATGGTATCCTTCATATTTGCTAAAATTGTGTATTTGTTGTGTAATAGCACAAGAGCTAAGCAGGCGGATCCGTGAAGCTAGATGAGTCTCAAATATGGCCGCTCTGCGGATCTGAAATTCCATTGGATAACGGCAGAATGTGCCAATTCCATTGGACAGTTGCGACACACCTTCTTCAGGATCCCCTCTGCCATTGGCTCTCGTGCATCACATGATCACAGCCTCGAGGTCTATATATTGGACGGTGCACAAAATTCTGTCGTCATTCTGAAGTTACGCTTGGCGGGTTATTTAAAGTAGAATAACATAGCGTAAGCTAAGTAAGTTTTAGACCATCCGTCCGTTCTGTCCGACTGTATATTTTCGTTACGTATAGTCTACTTTGGGCTGTGTCGCAAAGATAAAAATATGCATTAGTTATTGAATATTGATGTCCGTTATACTTTATACAGTACATTTGTACATTGTCATTATTTGAACGTTATAATTATATTGGAGTTACCATCATAATGGTGAACATTAAACCATTATAACTGTTTATTGCGCTTTTCTTGTTCGACGTCCGTTGTTGAAACTAAATTAAACGGACACATCCTACAAATATTTAGGCCTAGGCCTACAGAACTTATTCATACTGACACTACTCGGCAATCCTTACAATATGTTTATTTATTACATATGTATACACAGGGGTTTTTTTAAGGTAGAGGGGAAGACGCTGGACGCTGGTCAAAAGGGGAAAATGTGTGAAAAATACAAAATTGGGGAAAAATTAGTTTATCATAAACTCTTAATTGTATTAGCATCAGTGAATGTTTATACCCAAGTTTATGCATCTGTCTCTTTTTTTTTACTTTAACTTTCATTACCAAGCAGTCTATTTAGCATACAGAGGCATGTCTCTTTGTTATCTGTTCTTAAACAGTACAAGAAGAATTTTTTTATACTTGCTCACTTTTGGAGCCTGCTTAAAATGTATCCATTAATTGTGTGCTTTGAATCAAAATCATTTCGGATGCAAGATTTCCAGAAATCTTTTGTTTATGCCAGTGCTTGGGTAGTTATTGATAATTTCCAACTTATTTGCTGAATTCCCCAAGAAAATTAAATATTGCTGCTCAAAAAGAGGGTTCGAGCAATTCCACTGACCCCCCCCCCCCCCCCCCCCCAATACGCACATGCTAATACAACACGCGACGAACGATGATAAATGATCATAAAATTGCACAGAACTTTGACATTAAATGTCGCGATATTAGTTTTTATTGTAGTTGTGAGTCACATCGTAAATTTAAACTTCAATGCATACTCCGGAAGATACGGGATATAAAATTCTTGGGATAAAAATGATTGCCCGGCACAGTTTTGAATGTGTGTTTCATCTGACGATTCATATTTTTGTGACGGAACATGGCGCCGTATTCTGTTGTTCGTATTCTGCATTATTCGTTGTTCGTTTTACCTGACAGTGCAAACAAGCCGCATCCGTTTAAAAGAACGACGAAGACAATATACGACAACTAGCAATTCACTCAGTTAATCTTCAATTAATTTTCAATTATCAAAACAACAGATTCTTGTGTCAGAATACATTCCTCGGCGATTATTAGACCGCCGCGCGCATGCATTTAATCAACTGGTTGGTATTTTTAAAGTGGGAGGAGCTTATTGTTTTAGCTAAACATTTTTTACTATCTAATCGTAAAAGATGTGACCTGAAAGATTATAGGCGGGGTTTAATTTACTACGACTGTCTACGTTGATGGTTGTGATTTTCTTTTTCGGAAGTCCGCGGGACGTATGTTATCGAGAAATTCAGCAGACGAGTCATATTTTAGCCGTAAATTATGGCCGTAGGCTCGCTAACCGTACTCAACTGTTGTAAAATCCACTTAAAACTGGCAAGTAGAATGCCTTTATTCCCAACACGACGATAATCCAGTACCAGTAATACTAGGTTGCGTACGTATCTAATTTCTAACAAATATTCGTGAAAATTGTGCAGATTTTAGATAAAATAGATTAAAAATAACTATAAATTAAGCTTCTGTTAACATTTTGCTAAAAAATTATCACTTTACATGGGGGAAAGTGATTTTCGTTGGGGAATTTTTTTTCCCGGGGAAGACGCCGACCATCGGCGTCAGTTTGTTAAGGAAAAAAACCCCTGAATACATATTCAATTTCAAAGCCGCATTTCGGGGGCATATGTCAATTTCAAGTTGAATCAACTATTACAATGTTGCTTTTCACACCTTCTGATCTGGGGGTGCTTTATGGTTTTTATCATGAATTGTTTAACCCTTTACTCCATATATACTACTTATATCACATTTGTGATCAGTTTAGATCCAGATCAGCCAGCTCATCTTTGTCATATGATCTGGATCTATGTTTGTCTAGTAGTCAGAAATAACCTAATTAATATAAAAGCTAACAGTTTAGATCCTGATCTGATGGCATGGATCTAAACTACCGTATAATGGGTTATTTTCGCGAGCATAATATTTTCGCTATTTTTGCGATCGTCATAAATTCGCTAAAATAATAAACGCCAAAAATTCCCAACTTTACTTTCGCGAAGTGCACTACATTGCTAGACCGTAGAGTACGCTTGATAAAAGCTGCCGTTGCTATTTCTTAATGTTCAGGGTTAATCAAGTACATCCCGTAGTGCACATATTTAGTAAAATTTGGGCAGATTAGATAAGTACCGATACAATTAACGGTTCGGGAGTCAAAATCATAGGTATTGATGACAAGCATCAGATCATGGGTATAGATTATTTCATACTTTCAAAATTTGCTGCATATACTATGCTTAACAAACAATGCAGATAAGTGATACTTTTAAAATAAGCTGTAACTTTGAAAAGGCTTTCATAATCGTCCCAGCCAGCGGGCTAAAGGTAAATTATCGCTTCATAAAGTCTATATCTGCGGTGGTCACTGTCATTATTCCGTCGATAAAAACATAATCACCTTTGTTATTAAAACGGATGTCAATTATGCTACGGGCAATTTGATTTATAACAGTTTTGTAAAATACCACTGTTAAATGCACAGCTTTCACACCATAGCAAACACTTCTAATAATACTTAATTTTTACAACTGTACATTTGCTGGTACAGGATTACAAGAAATATAGCAATATGAATGGACTTGAACAGTAAAAAGGCCAAAATTAATTTCTGCGGGCATAAATTCGCTAACATTACAACCGCAAAAATTTAATTAATGGCAAAATCACAAAAAATTTCAATCGCGAAAATAACTCATTATACAGTATGTGAGAAAAGCCATATCTATATTTATTACAGGAAGAAATTGCGTGTTGAGATACAGAAGAGTTTTCCGTTTTTGGACGCAGATGCCTGTATGAAGGTGATACCCAACAAAGAGGAAGTAACTAACACGAAGATCTACACGCACACTGGAGACAATGCCTACATCTACTCTGTTAACAAACTGCCTCTCTTGTTTGAGCTTGACAAGCAGAAAACTCTCTATCCTACAGGTTTGTTAATTATAGAAATTGTCATGTTCAAAGCTTTTCAGTTTTAGACTAGCAGCTAGCTTGCATGTGCTGACAGTCTTAAGCTAAACACATTCTAGAAATGTTCCAACATTTCACGATTTTGAGTATTTTTTGGATGTTTTGGAAAAATTTTAATGCTTTTAGGACAGAAAACACCATCCAATAAACAAAGAACTATGCTACTGAGATCATAAGATATGCTTGAAAAATTCAGTATTGTGATTGAGAAGTTGTGCTTTTGCAAAATAGTGCTGATATTGAAGTCCATAAATTCATCGAATAATCAAAGGCGAGGGGGATATTAGAAATGCCCTTCGTCCGTCCGTACGTGCGTCCGTCCGGGTGCAACGACAGGCACTTGTTGGGTGCCAAGATACCCAATAAGTGCCCAACCAACACACATTCCCATTCATTCCGTTGTGTCTTATTGGGTAGTTTATTTGCTTGTTGGGTAGTTTTAAACAAAAGAAATACCCAACAAATGCCCATCTGTAGGAGTGTCTATCCGTCTGAAACAATTTTGTCCGGAGCATAAGTCCAAAACAACTCAAGGGATTTTATTCAAACTTCATACACTGACAGAGCACATTGGTAGGTAGTGCAGTGTGCAAGAACAATAACTCTACCTTGCCTATTTTTAGAGTTATTCCCCTTTATCAGATTTACTTGATAAATTTTGTCCGGAGCATAACTCCAAAACTACTAGAGGGATATAATTCAAACTTCATACACTGACAGAGCACATTGGTAGGTAATGCAGTGTGTAAGAACAATAACTCTACCTTGCCTATTTTTAGGGGTTTAACGAAGCCAACCCATATTCACGGTAAAATACTTTATCATAGAAAAATATCATACCTATACTGATAATGAACATTAATATAATTTTGCAAACCTCTTCATTGCCTTATTCTTTTCCCACTTACTTGAAAACTGTACTCAGCATGACCATAACTTTATGGCATTTTAAGGATTTCCTCTCCAGGTAAATTAAACGAAAATACAACCTTCAGGTAACTTATTTCCTGTGGGGGGATTAACCATGTGTAACATGGCTCTTGTTGACTATAATTCTGGCTTATCATCTCAAATTTGCTTGCTGGTTTCCCGACCATCAATAAAAAGAACAATTACACTCTAAAAATAAACTTGCACTTGCATAAAAAAAAATATCGATTTGATAAATGGTTTCTAGTCATGGTAGCAGAAACTACACATAAATTTAAAATATATTGAGGAAAATCATCGTATTAGCTATTCGATAGCTACATAACTACATTTTAAGTTTACTTAAGAACATACAAACTACCACAGTAAAACATGTATGTCACCTGTTGACCAAGTTAAACGAATACACTTGTCACTGTTAAGTAAAATGTGCTTGCAGTAAATGTATGGCACTGTTCCCTTAAAATCTAATAATTTCTGCTATTTGCTTATCAATTGCTGAACAAATTTTTTCTTGCCTGCCGTCTGATCAGGATCTTCACTAATTGCATTTTGGTCAGAAATAACCAATCAAATCAAAAAGCGAATAGTGCAGATCCTGATCAGATGGCAAGGATGTGCCATCTGATCTGGATCTACACATGTGCCATCTGATCTGCAACCACACTGTTAGCCCATGCAATAAATGCTTTTATTATATATCTAATAAATGTAACCAATCGACAATCTGCATTTTTATCACGTGACCGTCCAATATATTGGATTCAAAAATATATATTAATTAATAATTTAATATTGGACGGTTGGGTACATGTGCACTAAACGATGTTAGTCTGGTTTCCGATTTCAATCTCAAATGAATTAAAGACCGGGAACAAGAAGTCAAATTGTTGACAGATGAAGAAATTTCTGATTTTATCGATGGACAAAAGGCGAAAAACACTGTAAACAAAACGAAATCAGATGTTGGAATATTTATTCGATGGTTGGCTGCTACACTGCCATCTGAATCGCGCAACTTAGAAAAAATTCCCCCTGCACAACTGAACTCTTTCTTGAAAAGTTTTTATTTAAGAGTGAGGAAGAGAAACGGGGATGAATGCAAACCAGAAACTTTAATTTCAAATTAAACAAAAGATATATAATAAAAAGGTTATTATACATTTAACTGTACAATACGGAATATATTTGACTCATACACAGCTTGAAAAGTCATATTTGACTCGCCTATCGGCTCGTCCAATATGACTTTTCAAGCTGTATACTCGTCCAAATATATTCCCGTATTGTACAGTAAAATGTATAATAACCTATAAGTATTTGGAGGATAGGGTTAAACTGTTTTTGTCAAAAACATGTGCATTAGCATTAACTAGTTTTGCTCTGACAAATTTCATGATGTAACCAACATTGTGAACACGTAGGTATTAAATGATTTTAATAATGGCCATGTCCATTTTCTGAAAATCTTGTAGCCAACTTCATGAAGTTTTATCTATTTTTGTTATTTGCATAACGCTAGCACTTACATAAAAGGCAGGGTAATTCATCCTTGGAGTTCCTTAGGCAAAACATTTGGCTGAATTATTTGTTTAAAACCTGGGCAGTTTCTGGTTGAGTTTTGATATGCTTGTGTGAATGTATTTGATTTTCTTCACATTACTATGGTTTATTATCAGACAGTGTTTCTAAATTTTTAAAATCCAAATCGGACAATGGCACCAAAATTGACTTCCGGTTCAGATGTCCTAAAAGTGGGACTATAGAAATTGTCATAATCAAAAATTTGTATTTTTCACCACCAGAGCATTGGTTTTCAAATATTGTTACAAAAGTAATAAGAGATAATGTAGCAGCAATCCATTTATTGTATTGTAGTTTACCTGCTGTGGCAATACCCAGACCTGGTTACAAGGTTCACCACCTGGCCACCAGTGTTCCAGAAAATGACAGAAGGGGCAGGTCTGTACATAGAAGCTTCAGTACTATATAATGCCACATGCTGGCTCAGTGATCCTCAAACTGAAAGTGGAGACCAGTCTCAAATCTCAAGCATCAAATTGGCTGAAATAGAGACTTTTCTATATTTGACTATATATCAGCAAATCAGAATGCTTGAGATTGGACAGTGGTTTTCAATCTATTTTATGATCTTGACTGTTTGCCCACGTAATAAAGCTGTTTATATGGAGAAAAGGGTTAAATCAGTTGCTCTGCTGCTAGACTGACTTAATTTTGTAAATGTTCATTTATAAAGACTAACCTATACGTATTGTTCGTTATAAGTAAATCAGTCTGCTTTGGTAACAATAAATCTTACTTAAAATGTGTATATATAATTGTAAAACAGAAAAAAAAAATTTATACAACATATTAGTATGTCAGTCATATGGTCACAGTTTGCGCTTTCTTCTCCACACACTTAACATCCTAAGTTGTGTAGCAACAGATAACAAACTTGATGTTAAAGTTGATTTTTTTTGTCGTTTAATGGAAAATCTTTAAATCTGTTAGACCGATTTCACCAATTTCAGTGTGCAAGTAGATATTGTGATCAGTCTGACCCTGATACCCATGTGTTATGTAAGCCATTGAGAAAAGGTTAAAATATTGAGGATATCTAGTTGAGATATTCAGAAGTTATATTTACATGTATTGAAGTCTTACCTTTCTATTGAATATTTAGGATTTTGTTAATATATAACATTACATGTCCTTCTTTGCAGACTTGATGTTACCTGGGGTGATTGTCCGAGAAACACTGACCCCGTCTACATTCAAACATGTCAGCAAGGGCCAGGTGTGTTCTGTTAATGTTGTGGGAAACAGGTATAAATAGATCTAATAACTATGTAAGTAAAATAAAACAATCAACCCATTACCTGTTGAATGTGTTCAAGCTTGTACTTTATAGATATAACTTTAAACCATGGACAAACAGTGTATATCCAGATCAGCTGACACATTTTTGCCATCTTTTAAAGATCTTAATGTTCGCTTTTAGATTAATTAGATTATATCTGACCAAGATTTTAACCATGTAGTACTCTTGCTTTTCTGTGAAATTTACAAAGTTGATTTATACACCATTTGTGTTTGATCGCCATGTTTTGATAATGAATCAGTGCAGACTTGCCTGGGATCAAACTACAAAATAATCCATCTTATGCAGGCTATGATCTAAACATTTAAACCAATAGATTTTATTTAACTTTCTAGACTGTGATCTATTGTAGGTGTCCAATAGCAGTAGGACAGACTTTGCTCTCTGGTAGTGACTTCTTTGACTCGGGCATGAAAGGAAAAGGTGTCCACCCAGTTCATCTGCTGGGAGATGAGCTCTGGTAAGTTGTAGGAGTCCAACTGCTGGTCTCACGATTATAATCTGATAATATATAACTGTCTCACATCTCAGCAACCTGGTCCAAGATAATAAAACTGAGAATGAGACCAACCTCAAATCTTAAGCATATGATTGGATGAAATGTCTCCATTTCAGCTAGCCTGTTTCTTGAGTTGGAATCTCAACTTAGGTAACTTTGGCCATGTGATTATAATCTGGCAGTGGATAACTGTCTCATCTCCCCCAAGATAATAAAATTGAGATAAAGACCAGTCTAAAGTCTCAAGCATCTAATAGGCTGAAATGGAGACAAGTCTCCATTTCAGCCAATCAGAATCTTGAGATCTGCCACTGGTCTCCAATCTCCCAGGTCTTTTTGAAAGTTCAACAAATCCATCTTGTGGAGGCTGAGCAAGTCATGGTATCGACATTACTAAAAGTAATTACATAAAGTGCATTCTGATTGTAAATATTACTAAATAAACACATACACGTAAACATTTAAGCAAGGCACTATAAAATTCAGACATTAAATACTTTTTATCCCCCGCCGATGAAATCGGGAGGGGGATATTGTTTTGGCGTTGTCCGTCCGTCACGGTGTCACGGCGTCACGGTGTCCGTCCGAATTTCGTTTCCGGGCTATTTCTCTGCAACCACTGGATGGATTTCAACGAAACTCTGTGGGAAGTATCAGTACCAAGAGGAGATGCGCATATCTTCGTCTTGTTCCGGTCAGACGATTTAACACAGAGTTATGGCCCTTTGATAACTTATGCATTATGTATATAGGGCAGTATTCGTTTCCGGGCTATTTCTCTGCAACCACTGGATGGATTTCAACGAAACTCTGTAGGAAATATCAGTACCAAGAGGAGATGCGCATATCGTTGTCTTGTTTCGGTCAGACCATTTAACGCAGAGTTATGGCCCTTTGATAACTTATGCATTATGTATATAGGGCAGTATTCGTTTCCACGTTATTTCTCTGCAACTACTGAATGGATTTCAATGAAACTTACTGCAAACTATCTATACCATGAGGAGATGCGCATATCGTTGTCTTGTTTCGGTCAGACCATTTAACACAGAGTTATTGCCCTTCATTAACTTATGCATTATGCATATAGAGCAGTATTTGTTCCGCGCTATTTCTCTGTAACTAGCTGATGGGTTTCAATGAAACTTGCTGAAAACCATCTATACCAAGAGGAGATGCGCATATCATTGTCTTGTTTCCGTCAGATCATTTAACACAGAGTTATTGCCCTTTGATTACTTATGCATTATGCATATAGAGCAGTATTCGTTTCCGCGCTATTTCTCTGTAACTAGCGGATGGGTTTCAATGAATCTTTCTGAGAACCATTAATACCAAGAGGAGATGCGCATATTGTCGTTTTGTTCCAGTCAGACTGTTGAACACAGAGTTATGGCCCTTTGATAACTTATGCATTATGCATATATAGCAGTATTCATTTCCATGCTATTGCTCTGCAACTACTGAATGGATTTTAATGAAACTTTCTGGAAAACATCAATACCAAGAAGAGATGCGCATGCCATGGTCTTGTTCCAGTCAGACTGTTTAACACAGAGTTATTGCCCTTTGATAACTTATGCATTATGCATATATAGCAGTATTTATTTCCGCGCTATTTCTCTGCAACTTTTGGATGGATTTCAATGAAACTTTCTTGAAACCATCTATACCAAGAGGAAATGTGCATATCATCCTGTTGTTCCTGTCAGACTATTTAACACAGTTATGGCCCTTTGATAACTTATGCATTATGTATATAGGGCAGTATTCGTTTCCGAGCTATTTCTCTGCAACCACTGGATGGATTTCAATGAATCTTTCTGAGAACCATCAATACCAAGAGGAGATGCGCATAACGTTGTCTTGTTCCAGTCAGACCATTTAACACAGAGTTATTGCCGTTTGATAACTTATGCATTATGCATATAGAGCAGTTTTCGTTTCTGCGCTATTTCTCTGCAACTACTGAATGGATTTCAATGAAACTTGCTGAAAACCATCTATACAAAGAGGAGTTGCGCATATCTTTGTCTTGTTTCGGTCAGACCATTTAACACAGAGTTATTGCCCTTCATTAACTTATGCATTATGCATATAGAGCAGTATTTGTTCCGCGCTATTTCTCTGTAACTAGCTGATGGGTTTCAATGAAACTTGCTGAAAACCATCTATACCAAGAGGAGATGCGCATATCATTGTCTTGTTTCCGTCAGATCATTTAACACAGAGTTATTGCCCTTTGATTACTTATGCATTATGCATATAGAGCAGTATTCGTTTCCGCGCTATTTCTCTGTAACTAGCGGATGGGTTTCAATGAATCTTTCTGAGAACCATTAATACCAAGAGGAGATGCGCATATTGTCGTTTTGTTCCAGTCAGACTGTTGAACACAGAGTTATGGCCCTTTGATAACTTATGCATTATGCATATATAGCAGTATTCATTTCCATGCTATTGCTCTGCAACTACTGAATGGATTTCAGTGAAACTTTCTGGAAAACATCAATACCAAGAAGAGATGCGCATGCCATGGTCTTGTTCCAGTCAGACTGTTTAACACAGAGTTATTGCCCTTTGATAACTTATGCATTATGCATATATAGCAGTATTTATTTCCGCGCTATTTCTCTGCAACTTTTGGATGGATTTCAATGAAACTTTCTTGAAACCATCTATACCAAGAGGAAATGTGCATATCATCCTGTTGTTCCTGTCAGACTATTTAACACAGTTATGGCCCTTTGATAACTTATGCATTATGTATATAGGGCAGTATTCGTTTCCGAGCTATTTCTCTGCAACCACTGGATGGATTTCAATGAATCTTTCTGAGAACCATCAATACCAAGAGGAGATGCGCATAACGTTGTCTTGTTCCAGTCAGACCATTTAACACAGAGTTATTGCCGTTTGATAACTTATGCATTATGCATATAGAGCAGTTTTCGTTTCTGCGCTATTTCTCTGCAACTACTGAATGGATTTCAATGAAACTTGCTGAAAACCATCTATACAAAGAGGAGTTGCGCATATCTTTGTCTTGTTTCGGTCAGACCATTTAACACAGAGTTATTGCCCTTCATTAACTTATGCATTATGCATATAGAGCAGTATTTGTTCCGCGCTATTTCTCTGTAACTAGCTGATGGGTTTCAATGAAACTTGTTGAAAACCATCTATACCAAGAGGAGATGCGCATATCATTGTCTTGTTTCCGTCAGATCATTTAACACAGAGTTATTGCCCTTTGATTACTTATGCATTATGCATATAGAGCAGTATTCGTTTCCGCGCTATTTCTCTGTAACTAGCGGATGGGTTTCAATGAATCTTTCTGAGAACCATTAATACCAAGAGGAGATGCGCATATTGTCGTTTTGTTCCAGTCAGACTGTTGAACACAGAGTTATGGCCCTTTGATAACTTATGCATTATGCATATATAGCAGTATTCATTTCCATGCTATTGCTCTGCAACTACTGAATGGATTTCAGTGAAACTTTCTGGAAAACATCAATACCAAGAAGAGATGCGCATGCCATGGTCTTGTTCCAGTCAGACTGTTTAACACAGAGTTATTGCCCTTTGATAACTTATGCATTATGCATATATAGCAGTATTTATTTCCGCGCTATTTCTCTGCAACTTTTGGATGGATTTCAATGAAACTTTCTTGAAACCATCTATACCAAGAGGAAATGTGCATATCATCCTGTTGTTCCTGTCAGACTATTTAACACAGTTATGGCCCTTTGATAACTTATGCATTATGCATATTATAGAACAGTATTCTTTTCCTCTATTTCTCTGCAACTACTGGATGGATTTCAATTAATCTTTCTGAGAACCATCAATACCAAGAAGAGATGTCTATATTGTTGTCTTGTTCCAGTCAGACTGTTTAACACAGAGTTATTACCCTTTGATGACTTATGCATAATAGAGCAGTATTTGTTTCCGCTCTATTTCTTTTCAACTTCTCGATGGATTGAAATGAAACTTTCTGGGAAACATCAATACTGAGACGAGATGCCCATTTTGTCATCTTGTTCCGGTCAGACTGTTTAACACAGAGTTATTGCCCTTTGATAACTTATACCTTATGCAAATAGAGCAGAATTTGTTTCCACGCTATTTCTCTGCAACTACTGGATGGATTTTAATGAAACTTTCTGGGAATCATCAATACCAAGAGGAGACGCACATATTGTCATCTTGATTCAGTCAGATCCTTTAACACAGAGTTATAGCCCTTTGATAAGTTATGCATTTTGCTTGTAGAGCAGTATTTGTTTCCTTGCTATTTCTCAGCAGGAATCTATGGAAACCATCAATACCAAGACAAGATGCCCATATTGTTGTCCTGTTCTGGTCTGACCGTTTAACACAGAGTTATGGCCCTTTGATAAGTTATGCACTATGCATATAGAGTAGTATTCGTTTATATGCTACTTCTGTGCAACTTCTGCATAGATTTCTTTTAAATACAGCACTATATTTTTACTTCTGCATTCTTCATTTCAACAACTTGAAGACTTTTTGTCTCATTTTTATATTCTGGTGAGCTGCCCAACCCTTTTCACCATCTGAAGTTTTTTTTTCACCTTTTTTGCCATCCATAATAAATATCTAAATAAAGCCCTATGACTTCAGCTGTTGTGTTAGTAATAACCAGTACGCGGCGGGGGATATAAATTCAACGAATTTGCTTGTTTATTTCAGATATAGATCTATAAACATATTAGGTCATTTAACACAGCATTTCTCATTCATTATAATTATATCTTAATATTTTTATTGAAATATCAACACAGCAACAGTATTTGTATTGGGGATGCATGTCGTTAAATTTTCAGGGCATTTGGTGATAAATCCTATCCTGCGGTTGTCGAGGACGATCCTGTGCCTTCTGATACACTGGATGATTCTAAACGAGCAGACCGTGCACGAGAGGACAGCCAGTTATCTAAAGGGGAAACACACAGTTCTCGTATCTACTGCTTTACTCTGTCTTTTATTTGGAATTGTTGTGCTTGTTGCATTATGCTAAAATTAGTGAACGAACACTTTCTTTATTCCCGTTATATCTTTAATGGCATGGGCGAAACTGTAGATCTAGATCAGCACACACATCCATGCCATCTGATCAGGATCTGTACTGTAGATCTAGATCAGCACACACATCCATGCCATCTGATCAGGATCTGTACTGTAGATCTAGATCAGCACACACATCCATGCCATCTGATCAGGATCTGTACTGTAGATCTAGATCAGCACACACATCCATGCCATCTGATCAGGATCTGTACTGTAGATTTAGATCAGCACACACATCCATGCCATCTGATCAGGATCTGTACTGTAGATCTAGATCAGCACACACATCCATGCCATCTGATCAGGATCTGTACTGTAGATCTAGATCAGCACACACATCCATGCCATCTGATCAGGATCTGTACTGTAGATCTAGATCAGCACACACATCCATGCCATCTGATCAGGATCTGTACTGTAGATTTAGATCAGCACACACATCCATGCCATCTGATCAGGATCTGTACTGTTTGTTTTTGGTCAGATATACCCTAATAAATAAAGAAACAAACATTGCAGAGTGTGAGCCATCTGGATGGCACAGGTGTGCCGGCTGATGTGGATTAACATTGTTCACCCACATCATAAAGGTGTATATATGGAGGAAAGCATTATAATAAATCTGTGTTATATCATTTGTATATCAAACATCTGACAACTTCTATTCTGACAACCATGTAGATTTTATCATAGCCACTGTATTGGAGCAAACAGGATTAAATACTCAGTAATAACCATACAAGTCCCAACATTTCCATATTCCTGGCATGATTTTATTTATTGCTTTTGACTTTATAAATTAAAGGGAAAAGATAGGGATCACTTTTTTCCAACCATCAGTCTGTTCATAATTGTAAATTATCTTGAACAAAATTAGCAATACATAAGAAACATTAACTGGTGTTTATTCAAACCAGATTTTTGCTAACAATGTCTATTTTCACTGCAGTGACTACTGGATTTACATGTATGCTTTAAAACATGGTCCAAAATTATAAAAAAAAAACGAGAATGGAGATCAGTCTCTGAGCTCAAGCTTCCTATTAATTCATTTTGTATCCAGTTTAAACCAGTTAGATTGCTGAGATGTGAAACTGGTCTCCAAATTCTGTTTAATAACCTTGTATTTGCAGTCAACATTTTTTTACTGTAGAGACCACAGCCCAAGTGGAAAAAACCGAATCTGACAATGATATGCAGGACATGGATACAGGCACACCTAGGAAACCGTCCTCTGTAGAAGGACAGAATAATACTGAGGATGTATGTAATGATGTTGAGAGTAAAGGGGCTGACCTTGAACATAGGAAAAGTGACCTTGACCTTGGTGCCTGTGGAGGTGAAGATGATCTCACCCTGGAGAAATGTTCTTTACAAGAAAGGGTAAATAATTCTGATATTTTTTCCAGTGTTTGTGGCCCAGAAACAAAATCTATTTCAAAAATGTGCTTCCTAAAATTTATTATATTTAAACGTGAGTTTTTTTCAAGGCTTAATAATGAAGGCAGGGGACTGCCAGTCACTCCTCCACCATCACTTGTGGATTCTGGCAAGAGTTGAATTCCTTGGCTTGAGGAAGCTAGTTTATGGATGGTCTGTGGCTCTGATAAGATGTTTACAATTTCATTTAAACCTTTTCAAATTCCTCAACAAACTTTCAAAACTACAGTTGTCTTTTGTCAAGGCTTTGATTGCATAAAAGTCAATTTGGGTTTTGGGGGCACAGTGCAGTGTGATCCTGCCTTTAAAAAGTGATCAAGCTGTAATAGGTAATGCTATAATATTAGCAATCAGTTGCAAAGAAAGTGAATGTTGAAATCATACTTATATTTTAACTGAATGGTATAAAGTAATGTTTACTTCAGGTTAAAATTGTATTAAATATTAATTTTTAACCAAGGTAGAGTTTCAGCAGTTTTTTTATAGTGCTGGGGTTGTGGGTTTGGTCCATGGACAATATAGCTCAGAGTCAAGATTTGAACATTTGCTCTCTCTTTTATTTTTGTTGGCCAGTGTTAGTACTGTATCACAGTAGAGGGAGGGCATCAAGAAACTTGAAAACAGTTACCCACCTGCTTGCTCTAGAGAGATGTTTCACATTTTAAAGTAATTCTGGGTTACAGTTACATGTATTAAACCTCATCACACCTCAAAAAAATTGTTTGACAAAAACAACAAAAACATATAAAAATGATAAAGGTTCTAGTGTACCTATAAATATATTTACTTATTCAATGATTTATCAATTGTTTCATTTTCTCTAAAGAAGTCTGGGTTTTAGGTTCATACTTTACATGTAGCTGTGACAGTAACCATGTCTGAACAAGTAGTAATATTATGCCATTTTAAAACAATGCACATTGAAAGAACAATTAATTAGTCTTCAAGTTGTCAGATAGAAATGTATGTTACATGTGAAACATTTCAAAATGAAGAGACTTAACTTAAAATTAGATGTAAATCAGTGAATTTGTACCTACTGTAGGTTTCCCTGGAACCAGAAGATGAGGAGGTTGTGGAATCAAGGGAAACCCTGTCACCAGGTAGGTCGCCTGAACCCCTGTTATGGAGGTGTTGGGGCTTTCCGGCTGAACAGTCAGTCGGCTTTACTTGTGATTTCCATGACTTTAATTCCGACTAATTTGTTATGTTTTAATTTTGGAAGACATTTTGCATATCCATTTATTTTACTTATTAAATTATTAAATAGTCTATGTACTTTATATTGTCTATGTTCCTGGTAAACATTTTATTTTTGTTCTGACACTATAATTTCTATCAAAATTAGTACAGTATCTACACTGTTCATTTTTCGACATTTTAGGTTATTTCTGACCAACAAGCGGACAGTGTTGATCCAGATCAGACAGCACAGCTGTGTTAGCTGATCTGGATCTACACTGTTTGAAGATGTTTTAAAACTTATATATGTTAAGTGAAGGGTTAATACAAGAATGGTTTATATTACCAGAGGAGATGGATGAGTTACTACAGTTCTGCTTCTTGTGTGCAATAAAGAGTTCTTTGAAGAAGTCAGATCTGCCCATACCAACTGGAACATTCTATAAGCTCCATGTGATGAAATACTGGTGAGACAATACAGCTACAATGTTGTCTATTGGAACACTATATCTACCTAGGTTCATTAACTCTTTAATCCATGAGATATGGCTGTTATCCTATGGCTAACTCTTTAATCCATGAGATATGGCTGTTATCCTATGGCTAACTCTTTAATCCATGAGATATGGCTGTTATCCTATGGCTAACTCTTTAATCCATGAGATATGGCTGTTATCATATGGCTAACTCTTTAATCCATGAGATATGGCTGTAATCCTATGGCTAACAGTTTAGATCATCTGGTACATCCCTGCCATCTGATCTATGCTGTACACTTTAGATTTCTGTTATTTCTGACCAAGAGGTGACTAGTGTGGAACCAGATCAGATGACATGTGCAGTCGGATCTGTGGATTAAAGGGCTAAAAAAATCATTTGATCTGGTAAGAAATATTAATGTTGTGGCACATATAAAAAATGTGTGCTAAAACTTGTTTGAGTTGCCTACTGATTGTGACTTCTGTGGCTTGTTGGTCAAACAACTGTTTTAATACCTGTATTTGTTTGACAAGAGTTGAAGGGTAGATTTAAGTGTTTTGTGGTATATGGTATCTTGTTTTGGATACCATTTCTTGTTGAAATCATCAAATTTGTGTAGAACCCTTGAATTGATGAGAGCTTTCACACTTCAGAAATAGGTTTTACCAGGATTTACATTATGGCTTCTAAAGTAAAAGAAACATTGTAGAGAATTTTTTAGTATCTGTTTGTCAAACTGTATATGAATGTAAGTCATATTGATACCATTGATACACATTGCTGAATAATATTTATTGTTTGTGTGAGTTTGTGATTTTTAAACCAGAGCCCAAGATCAGAAAATTAAGAAAGACCAGTCTCAAGCATCAAGCATCTGAATGGCTGAAATGGCCATCAGATTCTTGAGATTTTAGACTGGTCTTCAATTTCAGTTTTATAATCTTTATTATCTTTGACCTGCTTCCACTTGACTGAGCATTTAAGTCCAAAAGAGCTAAAGATAGATCCACCTTGTTCATCTCATATATGCCTTCTTCCAGGGGAGCTATTCAAGGAAATGTGAGCTCTGTGTTTGATCTGTTTTAATTAAACAAGATTTCCAAATAACACTGAGTAAATTGTCTTTCAGTCAAAAAGAAAAGAACCTGGATATAAAAAAGTCTTCGTACAAAAAGGTAAATGTACTGGCAGTTTCTTGCAGAAAAATGATTACATTTCCAATTCTTAAAATGCCCATTACAATAATGTCCATGTTTACTTTATAAGTGTTCCTTTTTAAAGTGTTTGTGGTCTTTAAAAGGTTTCTGTCTATTTGTTTTCATGTTTTTCAATTTAAGGTACATGTACATTCCTAAGGTAGTTGCATTCAAGTGCATTCTGTTTGCCTAGGTTCATATAGACCTTTACTCCATTGATACTCCTTTCATCATATGGATGACCAGTTTAGATCCAAATCAGCTGGAACATCCATGCCATCTATATACAGTGGAATTGTGATAACTTGAAATGACGGTTTAACTCTAAGTCGGCAGATTGTCAATTTTATGTTTGATAGTACTGTATCATTTTGTATAGTGAAATATGCTCTTTTAGGTAACGAGAAGTTATTGTGTATTACATGGAAGACGAGTACTTGAAATTAAAAATAGTAATACCGGTATATACATGTAATAGAAATATTCAACTATATGTTTAAGTTGTCCAAGTTTCTACAAAAGCAAGAAAAGACAGGCATAATAAAGCTCAAAGAAATCTCCAAAGGGGTGGATAGCATAGTAGAAATAGACAAGTCACATGAACTGTAAGTTTTTGTAATCTCTGTTAAGTATACTGTATACTTTCCGTACTCCATAGATACAAATGTTATAGCATGGGTGGACTGTGTAGATCCAGATCTACAATCTCCTTCACAGAGTTGTCGTTCCTTACACTCACTTTACATCTCTGCGAAAGGCTCAATGTCAAGATTTTTTACCAAACTCCACAGCCCTATTTAATACTGACATAATTATGAATTTGAAAGCTTGAGGTAAAAAAAATGACAAAAATCTTCACTATCTTTCATTAAAACCGACAAAGCCCAATCTATTGTAAATGTAATTGGAACTATTTCTTTGAGTTAAAGTAAAAGTAGTTGAAAGTAGTCCCAGCCTATAACAGAGGTGAATATAATGAGCTGATAGTGTAAGAGAGTGCCAGATCTACTGGCACATCTGAACAGTGTAAGAGAGTGCCAAATCTACTGGCACATCTGAACAGTGCAGGTCCAGATCAGATTGCTCAGATGTGCTGTCAGATATGGATCTACACTGGTGACCCACACAATGAAGCAGAAATTATCTAATAAATCTAACAGCAAAAAGTGTATATCCTTATCATAGAGCATTGATTGTCTGGCTGATCTGGATCTACACTGTTTGGCCATGGGATTACTGCCACATCCCATGGAGTAAAGGGTAAAAGATTAATTTGAAAAAGTTTGAATTTATCCTTTTTATAACCCCTGATAGCAAGTGAATGTCTGTTTTAAACCAACTAATTTCCGGGCAGATGTACATGGTTGGAATGAACATATGTGATACTCAGATATGCGGGAGTGGTTGGGAAAGTACACCTCAGTCATGTTTTTATGCCCCCGGCATCTAGTGATTGAACCGTCCGTCCGTCCTTCCGTACGTCCTTCCGTCCGGTTAACATTTTTCGGCAAGTTGGATATTTCTGAATTTCTACAAAGAGCATTGGCATGAAAGTTTACACACTTACTTAACAGTTCACAGGTCATGACCCTGACAAGTTACATAACTCTGGGTACCTTATTTCTGGTGTTATCTCCCCTTTTTGTACTTAAAAAAATGGTTAACCTGTTTCGGCAAGTTGGATATTTTTCCATTTCTACAAAGATCATTAGCATGAAAGTTTACAAACTTAATATACAGTGCACAGGGTATGACTCTTAACAAGTTACATAACTCTGGCTATCCTTATTCGGGGTTTTCTCCCATATTTGTACTTAGAGATAAATGGTTAACATTTTTCGGCAAGTTGGATATTTCTGAATTTCTACAAAGAGCATTGGCATGAAAGTTTAGACACTTACTTAACAGTTCACAGGTCATGACCCTGACAAGTTACATAACTCTGGGTACCTTATTTCTGGTGTTATCTCCCCTTTTTGTACTTAGAAAAATGGTTAACCTGTTTCGGCAAGTTGGATATTTTTCCATTTCTACAAAGATCATTAGCATGAAAGTTTACAAACTTAATATACAGTGCACAGGGTATGACTCTGACAAGTTACATAACTCTGGCTATCTTAATTCGGAGTTTTCTCCCCAATTTGTACTTAGAGATAAATGGTTAACATTTTTCGGCAAGTTCGATATTTCTCAATTTCTACAAAGAGCATTGGCATGAAAGTTTACACACTTACTTAACAGTTCACAGGTCATGACACTAACAAGTTACATAACTATGGGTACCTTATTTCTGGTGTTATCTCCCCTTTTTGTACTTAGAAAATGGTTAACTTATTTCGGCATGTTGGATATTTCGCAATATCCACAAAGAGATCTGGCTTTAAAGTTTACACACATACTTAACAGTGCACAGATGATGACCCTTACAAGTTACGTAAGTCTGGCTACCTTTTTTCTGGGATTATCTCCCCATTTTATACTTGGATATAAATGGTTAACTTGTTTTATTTGATTTTTGCCCTTTTTCGCTTAGAAATTAGAATTAAGAGAAATTATGGTTAAAGTTTCAATGTTAGTGTTTTTCTAAGGTAATCTATAGAAAAGGTTTAAAACAGATGTACTTAACATACTTTGGTGAAAGTGCCTAGTGGTTACTATACTATACTATACTATACTATACTATACTATACTATACTATACTATACTATACTATACTATACTATACTATACTATACTATACTATACTATACTATACTATACTATACCATACCATACCATACCATACCATACCATACCATACCATACCACACCACACCACACCACACCACACCACACCACACCACACCACACCACACCACACCACACCACACCACACCACACCACACCACCACCACCACCACCACCACACCACCACCTACCCCACACCACCACCACCCCCCACCACCCCCACCACCCCCACCACACCACCCCATCTCACACCACACCACCACCACCCCACCACACCACCAACAGTAATACTGTCAACAACAATGTCAACAACACCACCAACAACACCGTCAACAACACCACCAATAACTCCTTCAACAACACCACCAAGAACACCGTCAACAACACCACCAACAACAACACCACCACCAACAAGAATAGCATCAACAACACCAACAACCAACAACAATAGCATCAACAACACCAACAACTGACAACACCAACAACAACACTGACAACTACACCAACAACAACACCCACACCACCAACATTACCAACACCAACAACAATACCAACAACAGCAACAACACCCACACCACCAACAACAGCAACCAGCATACCATACCTTACTATACTACACCACACCTCACCACATCACTATAGGTGGGCAGGGATAGTGGGTTGATGGGTGTGGGATCAGGGGTGTATGGACTGGGTTGTGTAAACCCTCTTAAAAACTACAATAATAAAGTAACTGTAATTTATTGATTTCCTAACTTGGATTAAGAAACTTTTGTTCATGTATGTGTGTTGGGTGTCATAAACTCCTGAATCACTCCCCAGTTTAAATGAAGCCCAGTTTTAAATGTGCTTAAATATGTCTGACTTCAAATAGTCAAGCATGCAGTCGTTTCCGACTGGCTCTTGTTATGATAAATTCTTTTCATGTACAGGTTCTGGCACCAGACGGTTATTTTCATTATTTAGAACTAACTTGTGATTTTAGTTGCAGTTTTAACACTGTGCTATCATTTAAAATTTGTATCGTTACAAACTTCGCTACCAGGGGCATATGTGTTTTCCGAACACAGCTTCTTGTTGACATTTTAGTTGTTACTATACAATCAAATGTTTTAGGCAACCACCCAAGAGATTCACAAAAAGTGGCTGCTAAACACAAGTGGCTGTTTAAGACAGTTGAAAATAAGAATGAAAGGCAATTAAGGACATATTCAAGATGGTTATTTAATGCAGGTTGCTGTTGAATGGTGGTAGTTGTTTAGGCAGGTTCAACTGTATTTAGAAAGAACTTACAATTATGTATTATTCCAAATAATTATTAGGTGATCTAATCTTACATATTTTGACTATACAGTTGAATCTGCCTTTGCAGCCACCTTCATTCAGCAGCCACCTGTGTTAAACAGTCAGTTTGAATATGTCCTAAACTGACTTTTTCTTATTTTTACCTGTCTTAAACAGACACCTGTGTTAAGCAGTTGCTTTTTACAAATGTATCACTCTCTTGGGTGGCTGCCTTGGGTTTGATTGTATAATGTTTTTATTACCTTCAAATGCATAATCAACCATGTCGTCTGCTCAACTTAGTGACATCATACCAGGGATTGATATCAGCTTGAATGCACATTGTACCGCGACACACCCATCATAACCCAGCTGAAGTTCCTCTATTGATTGATATATTGTATGTTTCTTAGGTTACGAGGGTTGGAAGTGCCAGAGGTTATAGTAGAGGAAATTGAAGATTCATCTGAAAGTGCATACACCCCACCACAGATAACAGAAATGTTTGCTGTCACTGCCAACACATTACCTCTCTTTAAACAGCTGGGATATAGGTATGCGTACCATTCATATACTGTTGCTTTGCTGTTGTTATTTCCCAGTTTTGTCCCTCCCACCCTTTTACGAGGACATTGTGGTGTGGACATACCATCTTTTCATTGAAATTCCCTTAGCAAGCTGGTTAGCTTTCTAATATAAAAGATCGTTAGCTTGGTAGGTCTTGAACTCTCAGTGGTGAAGGGCAAGTGATTCTGAGTCAAATACCTTAACCACGAACGCCCCATCTGTTGCATTGAACATGTTAACCACTCTATTTATAAAATGAACTCCACATTCTTGAAGCTTGATTGGTCCATTCATAGTTCATTGGGTGTGTTTTTCTAATCGGGATATAATTGATCAGAATAAATAACAAGCTGTGTTCCCCTTAAATAAGATTTTGTGGAGAATTAAATTATTTAAATTAATAAATATTTTAATAAGAATAATTATCATGTAATATTTATTATAATATCACATATGAACTTTAGTGCATTATTTGATAATTATTGCGATGTCAGGCAGACTGTTGGTGTTTCATTTCTGGGTTGTATCGTCTAAACTTTCAAATGACTTGACACATTAGCTAACAAAGAGGAAACAGGCAGTTGTATACAGAATCAAGGTTAGATTTTTGTAAACTGCATTAATTTTTTTTTATACTTTTAAAAGACAAAAATACTTTAAAATCCCTCTGAACTCTCCGGCTGTAATTGAAGTGATTTATGTTTACATTACTTTTAGTAAAGGAAGTGCTTTGAAGCCAGCCGATATCAGAGATATTGTTACAGAATATGTGAAAACAAATAATTTACAGAAGGATGATTCAAGAAGGTTTGTGCTAAAGATTTATTTCATTATCTTCTTTTTAAAATAGCAAACAATGGTGTAATAAATTGCGTAGACTAGGATAAACCTTTGTTATTAATTGTTTAGATCAAGATTATTAATGGTTGAATGTTAGTATGAAATGAATGACCTTTTTACAATAACATCAGATAGCTGTAAGTCAATATTATTTCCATGGTGCATTTGTGTGCCAGGATACCATTAGGATCACCTGAGGTCTTCATTCACAAGAAAAATATGACAACACCCAAATATATACTTGTAAAGACTTTGGTGGGACTTAAAGCAGTTGTTCAGAGAACAACCTTCTTTTTATGGGACAAAGTAAATGTTTATGTGTTGCAGTGATGTGACATTAGATCCTGTACTGGCAGAGATACTGTTAGTGAAGGCTGAAGGGGACAGATCCTCGTTGAAGTGGGATGAGGTGTTCTCAAGGTAAGGATGGGAGAAGAGGTGAGAGGGCTGAAGTGTATGGAGATGTGGGTGGGGGGAATTTCATGCTCAGCTCAGAAGACTCTATCCTGTTATCCTGCTCTTGATTGCCTATTAGGAAAATAAGGAGAGCTATCCTACTAACTCTTGTGTCCACGTTCATGTTTTTAAACTGCTTAAAGATATTGGTCTTTAACTTTCTTACTGTTAAAGATGAGAAGTGTTATGGGAAATAGTAAGTTAAGATAATAGTCTAAAATAAAAAACTATATGATGGGAAACATACATTTTAAGGTTGGCTGCAAAATCTAGAGAATTACTTAAGATGTGCTAGTAGGCCAACTGCTAAAAGCTTAGGTTAACAAGAATACCATGATTACCTCCCTTGTTGACCGCAGTATCATGTTTTTGCTGGGTTATTTTTTGCATATTACACAAAAGGGCAATAGATTCAGACCCCAGCAACACTTAACCATGTAATTCTGTTTTCTATAAGGATGGTTTAATTGGGCAAATAAATGCCAACTGCTTCTGTGCATGATTTTTGTATCTATCAAACTACATGTACTAGAAGTAAATGATACAACATGTATTCTGCCCCATTCACTCTCTTTTTCACAATCCTTCAAAATTATTATTAAAATCACCAATCAACACAAGTTTTTTTTCCAGTTTTTCTCAATAATACAACAAGGGCTAAATATTACAAAACTGATATTAGAGACCAGTCTTCAATCTCAAGCTTGATTGGCTGAAACTGAGACAAGTCTGCATTTCAGCAATTCAGATGCTTCAGATTTAAGACTGGTCTGCATTCTCATTATTATAATCTTGTGCCCAGAGTAACAGCTAGATAGCACCTAAATGAATGGTTTCATGTTACAGGTTGTTGAACAAGATGAGTGCTGTCCATGAAGTGGTGTTTCCAGGGCAACTAGCTGTCATCAGGAAAGGCAGTCCTGAGCCAATCAAGATTGATGTTGTACAGAGAGCTTCCAACAAAAAGGTCACAACCCTTCACTCAATAGAATCACCATTATTGCTAGGACGAACAGTGTAGATTCAGATCAGCTGGCCCATCCTTGCTATCCATTCAGGATATACACTGTTTGCTTTTAGATTCATTAATTTTTTTATGACCAAGATGCAACCAGTGTAGATCCAGATAAGAAGGCATGGATAGATGGCATGAATGTGCTGGCTAACCAGGTTCTACACTGGTCGCACATGCAATAAAATGCATATATATGGAGTAAAGGTTAAGTGTTATTGTAGGAAAAGTGTTTACCCTTGACAGCATATATACAGGTTTAGTTCCAGATTAGCCAGCAACATCCATGCCTTCCGATCTGGGTCTACACTGGTTGTTTATTTTATGGCCAGAAATAATTAAATGAATCAAAACTGAACACAGCTATATCCCATTAAGGGTTAAAGGCTTTAAGCACTTGTCAAAATTTACATTACAGTTGAGTTGTGGTCTGTTTAGACTCTGATGATTCTTTCTATTTATGTAGTAGGCACTATAGCAGTAAATCACTAAATGAGTCTGTTACATCTTATAGACCAAGTGTTAATAAGTACTAGTAGATGGTAATACCTTATAATACTGTTTTATTTGCCTTAAAAAACATTGAAAATCAATATTTCCTTAACCCTTTCACTGCCATAAGGACGGCTTAAGCCGTCCCTATTATTTTCGGCGTATTTGCCCTATGGACGGCTTTAGCCGTTTCTACCGTTTCTATATATATACCAGCATGCAAAGCAGGGATTTCTATGCTGACGTAGGCAGATCATTTAAATATTGACCAATAATGTTATTGCTTTCGTTTTCACATGTAAACATAGTAATTATTTGATATATCTATAAATAACCAGCCTCATTCTGACCTTGGTATTGGTATTTGTTTATGTGGTAAAAAAACTCTCGGCACTGAAAACGTCAATTCGGGTTTTCAACGCTGGCAGCGAAAGGGTTAAAATTTATGTTAATATAGTTGTCTTACGATCATTCAGAAAAGGTATTAGGTTATCTTTGTTGCAGGCTACCATAGTTGAGAACTTAGACCTTTTCGGAATAGATGCCAAATCAATTGCCCAGACAGTTCAAGTGAAGATGGCATGCAGTGCCTCTGTGAACCCCTCTCAGCAGAAAAATAAGGGGCCACAAGTTGTTATACAAGGAAATCAAATCCACTTCCTGGCTGAGCTGTTGACCAGTAAGTTATGTTTCAATCCCAGCCTGCCTTATCTGCCTTTTTGTAAGTTATTATTAAAACCTGCCTAAACTGTCTACTGGTATATTATTTTGAAATCCATTTTCAGCTACAATTGCCTACCAGTTAGTTATATTAAACCCTGTTCTCAATATATATGGCTTTATGGAATGGGCAAACAGTGCAGATTTAGATCAGCTGGCAAATTGGTGCAGTCTGATCAGGATCTACTCCATTTAATTTTAAATGGATTATTGGTAATTTCTGACCAATAGTTGAACAATGCAGATCCTGATCAGATGGCACAGATGTGCCAGCTGATCTGGATCTAAACTGGTTGCACATGGCATTAAATGCATAAACATGTATATAGAGGAAATGGTTAATTACACCATTGCTTTCCACAGCTGGCTTTTAATAAATCATGTTTAAATCTGCTGTCTACCTCATATGGGGATGTTATTTTTAAATTCATTTTTGCAACAACTGCCTACAAGTTAGTTATATTAAAACTGCTTTCCTGATTTGCTTATAAATAGTTTTATGCCCCACACCTTCATAAAAATTCTCCCATTTGTTGGTCCATGACCTACTTTGTATTAAGTATGGGTCAATATTTCTTTCAGTATTTCTGTAATTGTAGGCTTAATAAAACTTCAGTAAAGTATTTTTTATGGTACAATAAACAGACTTAAATTGAATTTTACAAAATATTAGTTTTGCTGTATATGAAGCTCTAAGTCATTAAAAATAAAATGTTTTAACCCTTTACTCCTTATGTACAGGTTTTATTGGATATGGGAATAGTGTAGATCCAGATCAGCCAGCATATCCTTGCTTAGTATGCTATGAGACCAGGATTTACACTATTCAATGTTTGATGAGAAATATCAAACTAAATCAATGATTGAGCAGTGTAGATTCTGATCTGATGGCAGGGTTGAGCTGGATGATCTAGATCTACAATGTTCACCCATGGATAATAGCCATATCCTATGGAGAAAAAGGTTAAACCATTTTTAGAAAATATCTTTTTGGAAAGAAACAGAAAAGATTTTTTTTTATAATTATATATTTTTATATTGCCATTGTGGTTATTTGAATTTCTGTATGTTTGTTTGCAGATACATACAAGATAGCAAAGAAGTACATTAAAGGTCTGGAGAAGGCTCCAAAATCAAAAAGGAGATAACAAAATATCCGAGTAGTTGTAAACAAATAAAGAAAAATAAAAACTATTATCTCTGGGTTTGTTAATGTGATATTTGCTAACCAAATTAAATCAGGAAACAGCTATAAGGTTTTAAATTATATCTGAATAGACTGACCTGCCCTTTTATCCCATCCACCCCAATATTTTTAATTTGACCTGGACAAGAAGTTTTAAACACAAAAGTGCCACAGTAACAAACTAAATAATACATGTATTCAGATTATATACCCGACCACAAAAAGTTTATTTTTCTCTCTTTTTTTAGGACTGTTACTGTATTCCTGATAAAAGACTTTTGTGCTAAGAATGGAAAGGCAATTTCAAATTTTGAAAATGGGGCAGAATATTATAAAACTAGGATTGGAGAATGGAGACCTATGTTAAATGTCAAGCACTATTTCAGCCAATCAGATGCTCGAGATTTAAGATTGGTCTCCAATCTTTGGCTCGCGATTTTCTGAAATTAAATAGCAAGACTGATGCAGTGTTCTAGATAAATAAACAGGTTCACAAAGTTGTATGTTCCAACATCCCAACAGACATTCTTGTCCCTTGTTAAGATGATAACTTACAACATTTGTGCCTACAGTCACCAACACTAGTCTTGTATGGGCTAAACCCTTGATTCAAGGACAATCCCTGTTGATGTTCAGTAGCTCAAAAGTCAAGGTCATAGAATCAGATACTAGTAGTGCAAAAACCCTATCTGCATTATAATGACTACATTCAGCAACTTGTATGTGAGGTCATTGATTTGATTTTAAAAACAAGGTCAAAGGTCACAATCAAATAGTGCAACAAGCTTGTCCTTGACTTAACAACATTTTTGTCTGTCTACAGTCACCAAAACTTGTGACTTGTGTGTAAAAAGCTCTTAGTGCAAGGATTATCCCTGCTGCTTTTAAGGTCACTAGGTCAAGGACAGTGTCAAAGAATCAAATAATGTAAAACTGTGTGCCACCGTTGTCAAGAAAAGGCATAGGGATCAGTTTGTCTGTCCATCACAAAAACTCTATTGCTTATTATTTGCCAATTCTTAATAAGCTGACTGCGAATGAAAATGCAACCCTATATTTTTTGGAATATTTTTTATGTGTGTAAAAGTTTAAAAGATTGGAAGAGGTAGAATGTGTTTTAAATATTATAAGATGTTTTTGGGCAAAGCGAGTAATTTTTAAAGGTGAACAATTCATCTGACAAGCAATTTCACATTGAGACATCCCTCCTTGGACAAATGTTGGATCATGACCAAAGTTTCATGTCGCTGGTTGTCTAAAAGCCTTGGCATTATCACATTTGTATAGAGTAACACTTGAAAACTGAAGATAGGATTTGTGTAGCCAAAAGTAAGGTTAACAAATGACTGGTTTTGAGGTTATTCATGCATGTCTGCATGCCTAAACGAAAACTTCCTATGTGTGTAAGTTAGCAGACCATTAATGTAGCAATTGGTTACTGGTTATTGATTTTTAAAACACAAACAATGTTTTGTGACTTACAGGTCTAGTTCATCTTAACAAAGACCTATATATATAGATTATTATATTGGTCTTTGATAAACAAATGATTGGTCAGAAACAAATGTTCAGTTGTCATCTGTACCCTGACTTTTATCTGAAATAGATGGGGTCCATCAACCATTGATGGGAACATGGCAAAATCCTGTACTTGATGGGTTCAAACAAATGAGTACTTCTTATTTAAATGAAAGTATACTATTATGAAGAAAAATAAATCTCCCAGCTCTGGAACTTGCATATGGATGTTTAATCCTTGTTCATGAAATTTACCCATTAAACACTGTCAAATTAATGTAATGGACTAACCTATACTTTAACCCTTTTTCTATAGAATAGGGTTTTATCACATGGGTGAACAATGTAGATCCAGATCAGTCAGCACATCTGTACACTGTTTGCTTTGCCATTCTTTAGGTTATTTCTGACTGGGAAGCAAAGGTTGCAGATGCAAATCAGATGGCATGGATGTACTGGCTGATCAGGATAAACACTGGTCCCACACGCACTAGAACTCCTATAATATGGAGTAAAGGCTGCATAGATGTGCAGGCTGATCTGGGTCTATACTGTGATCTGTTTACCTGTGCTCTGGGTTCAGCCAGGACTAGTGCATGCAGGTTCTACAGACTGATCTGGGTCTATACTGTGCTCTGTTTACCTGTGCTCTGGGTTCAGCCAGGACTAGTGCATGCAGGTTCTGCAGACTGATCTGGGTCTATACTGTGATCTGTTTACCTGTGCTCTGGGTCCAGCCAGGACTAGTGCATGCAGGTTCTGCAGGCTGATCTGGGTCTATACTGTGATCTGTTTACCTGTGCTCTGGGTTCAGCCAGGACTAGTGCATGCAGGTTCTGCAGACTGATCTGGGTCTATACTGTGCTCTGTTTACCTGTGCTCTGGGTTCAGCCAGGACTAGTGCATGCAGGTTCTGCAGACTGATCTGGGTCTATACTGTGATCTGTTTACCTGTGCTCTGGGTCCAGCCAGGACTAGTGCATGCAGGTTCTGCAGACTGATCTGGGTCTATACTGTGATCTGTTACCTGTGCTCTAGGTTCAGCCAGGACTAGTGCATGCAGGTTCTGCAGACTGATCTGGGTCTATACTGTGCTCTGTTTACCTGTGCTCTGGGTTCAGCCAGGACTAGTGCATGCAGGTTCTGACAGTAACAACAAACATGTTTTCAGTATATAAACTTATTTATTATCTTATTCAAAATTGGCTTTTCTTTTTCTAACAAGAACTTTTTCTAAAAGATATGCGATAAATGTCTTTAACAAAGAATGGATCGAAAATACAAAATTCCATTCTAATGATTTGTCATCTTGGCACACAAAGATTTGTTACTTTCTATCTATAAACTACATATAAATATAAATGTACAAAATTTTACAGATCAATACAACAAAAAACTATAATAAAATAATGGACATACAGTTGATGTGTGACAATGATTGTGTTCAACATTGTAGTCAGATTTACATTCCAAGTTTGCACTCTTAAGAAATGTTTGTCCAACATCATGAACAGGTTTATCTGAGTCTGCTTTGAAAAATTCCATTTTAATCTATTTCGATCACAGTATTTCACATTGTCGAGTACCTTAAAAGGTCTGTTAACCTTTTGCCCCTATGAATTTGTATAATTGATCCACCTGCTGAAATACGTGATTGCTGATCTTTCACTTTTTCACTTTTCGCAATTGCATACATGTGACATTTTGGAAATAGCAATCTTATTTGTTAGATATCATGCAAAATGATTTTCATATTTATGTTCTATTTTTGCCTAAAAACAAAAAACAGAATACAAATGTTAAATCTTAAGAAAGCATTTATACTTATTTTATAAATGAAATATTAACAATAAGCTTCAGCGCAAGTCCTTTTGGAACAACTTCCAAAAAATAAAAATAAAATTGAAATATAAAAGTTTCTGAAATGACTCAAATTACTGGGATTTCATCATTTAAGTCTGTATGCAAAAGTTACTGTAGATGTCTGGGTATTTTAAAGAATTAACACTCCTATAAACAATCTTCCCTAATCACCATGGTCATTATTTATAAAGTACCTCGGTCATTACTTATAAAGTACCTCAAGCATGCTTATTTATCTTAAAGATTCACCTGTAACCACTGCCTGAAAATGTTGCTGTAACCACTGCCTGAAAATGTTGCAAAACATGTTTATATGTCACATAATTCACTTAATATGTTTCTTTTACAAGCAATAACATAAAGCAGCAACTTAAACACAGTGAAGTAGAATATACTTCAAATTGTGCAGAAGATTTATGATATTGAAACAAAACTTAAAATCTTGGAAAAATTAGGCTTTAATGATAGGATGTGGAGCATTCAAATTAAATCTCTATAAATAATTTGACCTCTAAATACTGAATATTGAAAATGATGAACATTTAGGTGATTTACCAAATTTTAATCGTGATATTATATCAATATTAATGTTCAGTACCCTTCACCAAGTGTCTTATTTATGTGTGAAATATCAAGCTTTTAAATTTGACTTTCAGCCTATGATAAACTTAAGTTTAGTAATGTTTAACATATATATGTATTAAACAGCTTACTCATCGTGGTAACAGATGCATCTTCAAGTCAAATTAACTTAAGATGCCAACTTCAGATGTTTTATAAATATTTTCAGTAAGAATAAATGATACAAAAATACAATGTAAATTTATACAAAGTAGTCCAAATATACAAAAATTACTGGCGCCAGATATACATACATATGTATACAAGTTGTGTACATGAGAAGGATTACTGGTTGCTGTAATATTTAAATGGATGAAATCTACAGTTACTGTAATAATTATGAAATTTCTATCAGTTTATGACTTATACCTTTCCCCCATATATACACCTTTATGGCTTGGGTGAACAGTGTAGATCCAGATCAGATGGAACATCTGTACCATCAAAGGATCTACACTGTTCACTTTTTCTTTTATTAGGTCATTTCTGACCTAAAAGCGAACAGTGCAGATCCTGATACAATTTATTCTTACAATGAATGTGCCAGCTGATCTGGATCTTCACTGGTCACATAATGCTATAATATGTCTATAAATGGAGAAAAGGGATAAAAGGGAAACAGTAAAAATCAGTAACAATAAAATTATTCAAAACATTTTTTAATATGCTGTGATTTTTAAAAGTGTGGTTGATTAAATGAGAATTGAATTATACAGCCACATGAAACCAAGTTCTTTCAAGCCTAAAAGTTGCTTGATAACCTTAATAATTCTAACAAATTTTTTCTGTGTAGGTAACATGATTTAACATACTGAATTAGATGTCACAACAGACAAAGATATTTTATTACAGCTCAAATCAGGACAATTTTAAACACTTCACAAAGTGAATACTGGACACTGCTAAATCCAGTATGGTACTGATGTACATTGCACACAAATGAGCCATATAAGACAACATGTCAAATTAGGTGTTGGATTAAAATTCTGCACAAACGAACAGGGCAAAAGTTCATAAACTCAGATTGGAGACTAGTCTCGATATCAGCCAATCAGATGCCTGAGATCTCCAGACTGGTCTCCAGTTTCAGTTTTATGATCTTGGGTACAGATGATCCTAAATTGCCCAGATGCAAAAATCAATCATTAACCTGCTAACTAGTGTTATGGATTTGTCATTTCTTTAATCTAAATAAATCAGTCAATTAAATTGTCAACTGGGAATTTTTGCAGAAATTTATTTTCTGAACAGCCACTAGAGTAGAGCCTGAACAGACTGCCGATGAACATGCTTATCTTGTACTATGCTGCAAGCAAATACCCTGAACAACCATCAAAATTTACAGTATTTTTTAGAACTGTGTTCAGTTACATGTAGCAACTCATTTTCAAATTCAACCAAGCTAATACGACCACCGAATGCCGGACAAGGTTTGTTAAGATAGCATAAATTAATTTTGCAGAGACTGAGTTCTATTTTTGATGGCTAGTCAAAACCAAATCATCCAGGAGCTAACTATTAGCTTTGTTCAGGTATAAGAAAACATAATATTGTGACTGTTCAGGGATAGACTAGGCTAGCAACACCAATCTGGCAGTGGTTTAATGTCAAAATTAAAAGTCAAAATGTAAATGTTTTTCGTTGTCATTCCAATGTGGGGAATCTCATGATCAATGTTTCTATCAAGTGAAACATGAATATCAGCTACTAACAGTCAAATTGTGTTGAAGTTTACAAGTTAAACGTTAACTTGATCAGCCAGCACATCAGTACCATTTGATCAGGGTCTACACTGTTCACTCTTAGGTTCATTAGGTTATTTCTAAACATAAAGGGGACAGTGTACACTCAGATAAGATGACCCAGGTGATTTGTGCGCTGGCTGATCTGGGTCCTGGGTCTACACTGGTTGCTCAAGTGATAAAAAGGATATTGGTAAATTGTTGTTTTTTTTGTATTTTCTATGTGAACTCACTTTCAATCATGAAATTCCCCAACTTGAAAACACCTAATTCTAAATATTGTCTTATACTAGAAACCCGTATAATTAAATGCCTGGGTTGGAGTGGGGTCATTATTGTAATGTCATGATGCATGAATTGATATAAAAATAGCTCACAAACAGTATTTCTCAAAGTACTCTTAACTAACAGTTTTTCTAAAGAAACTGTTCACTAACTGCATTTCTCAAGCCACTATTAACTAACAGTACTTCTCAAGCCACTGTTCACTAACAGTATTTCTTTAGCCACTGTTCACTAACAGTATTTCTCAAGCCACTGTTCACTAACAGTATTTCTTTAGCCACTGTTCACTAACAGTACTTCTCAAGCCACTGTTCACTAACAGTATTTCTTTAGCCACTGTTCACTCAGTACTTCTCATACACTGTTGACTAAAATTATTTCTCAAGACAATGTTCATGAACAGTATTTCTCAAAATATTTTTTAAAAATTCCTGTTTTAATGAGATTCATACATGAAAAAGTCAAACAATAAAAATTTATATTAAAATTAAAAAATCAAAACAAAAAAAACCCCTAAGCTCTTTACAACTGATCTATTATGTTTAAAGTCATACTTTCGTGTTTTAAAAGGTTTTTGGTATGTCTTGGAAAAAATGTAAATTAAACTTCATAATAAAAAAGACAGTAAAATTTATATTACAATTCATCTCAATTAATACTAAAAATGGTATATACAAAATATTAGTATTGGATAAAACTACTAATTTATCTTGAAGCCTGCCAGTCTAGTAAAATACAAAGCTAGCAGAGAATGAAATTGAAAGAAGCATTAACAACACCAAAAAGGCATGCTAAAAACTTTAAAAATATTTTGTCACTAAAAATGAAAGAATTATCTTTTAAAAATGGTTTTATATATTTACTAATGATAACAAATAGTTGAAGCACATGAGAATTAGATTAAATAACTATGTCCAAGATCATTAAACAAAATCTGAAGACGAGTCTCAAATCTCAAGCATATGAAAGGCTGAAATGGAGAACAGTCACTATTTCAGCCAATCAGATGCTTGAGATTTGAGACTGGTCTCCAATCTTAGTTTCATGATCTTAGGCCCTAATGTCTCTAATGATGTCTAATCACACCAGTTTCCTAGGAGACTGGGCACGAGGTTTTATGGATTGCAACAGAGCGTATCAGGCTGAACCAGTCTACTGGACTGCCATTTACAGAAATATTTCGTAAACAACCTTCGAATCCCAAAGATGTAAATGCTGCTGCCTGGATGGAGGATTCTGAAAAGTAAACAATAAATAACTGTAAAAATTGTTCTTATTTTGCTGATCTAATAAATGATCAAACCAACACTTTCAGTCTTTACTATCAGCCAGAATAAATCATCACTATCAGTCTGAATGTAAACAATGCTAAAACCACTACACAATGTTTAATCTATACATGGGCAACCAGTAAAGTTTCATCAGCCTGCATATCTGTGCAGTCTTATCATGATCAACACGGATTGCTTTATAATTCATTAGGTTATTTTTACCAAGCAGCAAACAGCATAGATCCTGAATGAGATGGCACTGATGTACTAGCTGAACTGGATCAACACTGTTCACATATGTGATAAAACCTGTAATACTATATATGAAGCAAAGGGTTAAATAAAGTAATACTATTCACCTCTAATCCAAATATTCCACCAAATTGTCAGGATATTCTAACAAAGTTGTCAGCACTACTAGTCACAATATTTTAACTTTTATAGTAAATGGTCCATGCCATCATTTTGTAACATACCAGGTTTGCCTCCTATATACAGTGGCGCTGAGGTATCTGTATTAGGAAAACTTTTTGTGCCAGCATTGGTAAATGATGACTTGTCATCCACTTCTACTGTTACATTGTTCCTCTTTACTCTGGCAGTGATCTTATGCCAGGCATTATCACACAGGGTGTACTGACTGCCAAACGATGTAGATGTTGTCACTCGTCCTCCACCATTAATCATGCTCAATTTCACCTGTAAATAGAAGGATTATGATGCTTCAAATATCTGCATTGTGATATTGTAATAGAAATTAACACTATGTGGTGTAACAAAATGCAGATATAGTTAAATCCCTCCTTTGGCATTGCTAACAATTAAGATACCCCTGTTTATTAAGACAACTATTTAATGGGCCAAATTTAAAGTTGCATTACCTTTCACAATGAACTAAAGACCAACCCTTTTTAAGCATAGCTTTTTAAAACTTGTAACTAGTTCAGTCATACCTGTCCTTGATGAAGTTCAAGTGTTAGAGCCTGTTTGCCATCTGGGTTGCTCACGGTTGCTAGGATACCCTCAGGCTTGGCTGTGCGAAACTCTAGCTCAAATGTAAACCGGTTTCCTACCACAAACTTGTCAGCTGTAAGTACAGAATCAAATTATGGTCATATGATAAATTTTAAGCTTTACTGTCTTCATAAAATAAGTAATTATGCATTACCAAATAAGAAATACCTTTCTACAAGTCATGAAGAAAAATTCAACACAAGAGCAGGGGAATGCAACTTAAAGAATGTGCCAGCTGATCTGGATCTACACTAGTTGTACATGTGATAAAATGTATTTACATTGGAGTAAAGGTTGATTAATTTTGACAAATAAAGGCCAGAGAAAATAAATTATAAGATTCTCATCCGGATTTTGGGAAAAAAAGGGGCGGGTGGGCACTTTTTAATTTTTATTTTTTATTAACGAAATACCTTAAGAAGGTATTTCGGGATGGTCTAAAACCCGTTCTGTACGGAACAGAATATGTTTCGATTTTTTTACCAATAAATTTTTTTGGGGTGGGTGGTTTTGGACAGGGGCGGGCTGGGATGAGAATCTAAAGTATTTTTTTCTCTGGCCAAACCTAAAGCTGTTTACTTGTTATACTAACCATAGACACCATATGAGTTTCCAGTAAAGAATCCTCCGTTTTCTACTTTAGAGAAGCATCTGTCTACACCACGGACCAGTGTAGCATCACTGAACGTCTTCAGGTTACTGTTGATCAACAGGTTTCGGATACAGCCACGTATACTGTGCTTTACCTAAATACAACATATACAACTACGTATACTGTGCTTTACCTATATAACATACACAGCCACGTATACTGTGCTTTACATATATAACATATACAGCCACGTATACTGTGCTTTACCTATAAAACATATACAGCCACGTATACTGTGCTTTACCTATATAACATATACAGCCACGTATACTGTGCTTTACCTATATAACATATACAACCACGTATACTGTGCTTTACCTATATAACATATACAACCACGTATACTGTGCTTTACCTATATAACATATACAACCACGTATACTGTGCTTTACCTATAACATATACAACCACGTATACTGTGCTTTACCTATAACATATACAGCCACGTATACTGTGCTTTACCTATATAACATATACAACCACGTATACTGTGCTTTACCTATAACATATACAACCACGTATACTGTGCTTTACCTATATAACACATACAACCACGTATACTGTGCTTTACCTATAACATATACAGCCACGTATACTGTGCTTTACCTATATAACACATTCACTTCATTAACCATCTAATAAGTGAACAAAATTAATAACTACTGAATTCATTTTAATAAAAAATTGTTTGTTTGTCTGTTTGTTTTATTGTCCTTAGTCATTGACAGTATGTTGGCCTTATTACAGTTTTGTAAAATACACACAAATTGATGAGGTTATGTGTGGGGAGTTGTTGAGATGTTAATGGGGGGTCCAGATGTTAACCAAACTAGAAATGAAGTGCAAATGTAGAACAATCCTCTTGGTATACCCACAAACCTTTATTTAATACCACTCAGACAGCTCATTTTCTTTCTGCATAAAAAGTTTTGTAACAGAAAGCCATGGGTGGTTCTATTCAGTAGCTCTTTATCTCTCGTACAAATTTCCTGAGGGAGATGATAGTGACTATCCAATGGTTACAAAATTAAGTAAATTGTAAACTGTATTTATAACAAAGATATTTACCACTTGAGCCCTCATCAAAGGTATGAAAGCGTTTGGCACACCACCAACAAACAAGGGCACATCTACACTGAGAACCTTGGCAATCTTTGCCCCCTTCTTGCGTCCCCCATCAACAGTGATTGTGATTCGCTGACGATTTTTAGTCACCACCACTGTATGCCATTCTCCATCAGCTAGACTTGTTTTACTGTCAACGACGATCTCCTTGACAGACTTTTTGCGGTCATACAGCACAACAACAGCACCTTTCCTGATCTGAGCTGCCAGGAAAGCTGTGTGGTCCAAGTTGGACAGGTAGAATAACAGACCATCATTGTAATATGTTCTGAACTCAAAGCTGAACTCAAACCTGAGAAACAACATTGCCCAAGGTTATAAAGCTGAGATTGGAAACCAGTCTTAAATCTCAAGCATCTGATTGGCTGAAATGGCGACTGGTCGCCATTTCTGCCAATCAGATGCTTGAGATTTGAGACTGGTTTCCATGCTCAGTTTTATAACCTTGGGCACAGGTTATTAGTCTTAACTGAGCACTGATGATAAGTCATCAGATGAAAATTTAAACAGCAAATTGCAGATACAATTATGATATTGCACAAAAATAAACATAGCACATGTATACTTTTTTGTGACCTCAACTGATGATCAACTGAGAATGAACAGCAGTCTGAGATTCTACCTCTATGACAAAATACAGTCAAGAGTTATGAAATTTGTCCTGAAAATTATTTTTGTGACGTCAGACAACTATGAAAAGTTTCAAAGCTCTGGCTTGAAAAGTTACTGAAAAAAAGGAGAACTTTAAAACAAAATTAATGAAATGTTGACGACAGTTCACCCACCCAACAACATACCTCAATTTAATAAAATGGGTTTTCCAAAGTAAACATGGTTAAAAATCAGCCACTTACTGTCGCTGGATTTCTTTCTCAGTCACATTGATCTGGTTAAAGCTGTTTTCTTCTTCTCCAAATGTAAAGGCATCTTCCTCATAGTTAAATATCCCAGTATTTGCAGCACAGGAAGTGGGGCCAGGAGGGGTTGTCACCTCAGCTGCTGTCTTTGTGGTGGTGGATTTGGGCTTCTTGGTTTTGTCAGGCACGGCCTCTTTTGTAGTTGTTTCTGGTACAAATGCTGTAGTTGCTTTGGAAGTCTTAATCGGCTCTGGTACAACAATCTCTATGGTTTCTGGACCCTGTTTTCTTAAGTATTACAAAAATCAGTCAGCACAATATTTTGTGAAAGATAGGAATGAATGAGCTTTAAAAACAAGCTTCAGAAAATTTGTGTAGAAAACTTTCAATCATGACAATGCTACTTATATTATGACCCTGGTACTAAGGTTATAATAAAATATATCAAAGTATGAATATTGTGTTTTGTATAAAAAGGATGTTGGTTATTGTTTGGATCGTTAATCTAAGGATTCATTATTTACCGAATAGCAAACAGTGTATACCCTGATCAGACAGCCTAGATTCAGAGACTTACATGGGTCTACACTTGAGGCAAATGTAACAAATGTTGAGATGAGCACTTAATGAGTTCTCATTTACCTGATTTCTGCAGGTCCGTCACTTGCTAATAGTGGTGGACTTGTGTTGGCTCCCTCTAGAGGCTGGCTTCTGTCTCGACATCTACCAACATCTGCCCGGTCATACTGCTTTGGTGTGTTGATGTTCAATACACTTATTACAACAGAAGAATAAACAATTATTGAATTATTGGTGTTTTTTTTAAATAAACAGACAAAAAAAGCCTTTAATAAAAGAGGTCTACTGTTGAACATAAAATTATTATATGATTGTACAAATATTCCGATATTAGTCTTCACTGATCACAAATATAGGCATAATCTATTCTATTACCATAACTGGAACAATTATATTGAGATGAAAAATAAACAGTGAAATACAGGTTGACATGTTTCTAAAAGTTTGTGGCCATGGGAATACCAAGCACTTGTCAAATACCTCTAACCTGCCATCATATAAACTGAACACTTCAGATGAGATATATCTTTCATTTTAAAAGATTTTCATATAGTTGGGATTTTCCAATTTTACAAAGGCAGATTCTACTTAATATTTCATCTACTGTATATACATTTACTAATTAACTACAGATGTACATTTTGTCTGCCTGTTTTTATGATATTTCACTTTCGTACAGATAAAAGGCTCACTTTTTCACCAAAATTTCCCTTTTCATATGATGATTGCTCATCTTATCTAGTGGTTTACCAAGTCAACATGTTACTTACATCCCATTTATGACTATGTCACTGACACAGCCGTCCAGTGTCTGGTCTGTGGGAGCCTGGCTGTCAACAACCAGCCCCTCAGGTACCCCACCCACATACAATCCTCCGTCCTCACGTACTGCTATCTTGTCATATCCTCTCTGCAGGCGGTCTTCACCGACTGACTGGTCATCTACATACAAGTCCAATCTGAAGAATTTTAATGTGTTTTATACATAGTTATGTTGAACAAATTTTGCAATTTAACCTTTATGCAGCTGAATTTCTGTTAACATAACTACATTACTGTGTAATTATTCAAATTTGCACATGTTCCTATGCCTTTGGAAATTATGCACATTCAAACTGTTAGCAAATTTCAACATGCTTCAGTAGAGCTCTAACATACTTAAAGGAAAGTACAGATAAACATCACATTAAACCGAGATAAAATTACCATTGTTTCTATGACCACACCCTGTAATTCTGTAATTTATAAACAATTTATGAAATTCTAGAACAATGAGTAATCCACGACATATTGGCTATTGTGAAAATCACAGATTCTAAACTACAGGAGCTGCAGTGTACTGAACTATTTTACCTGTTGAATTTAATGTAATGGACTCGAATTTCTGTCAACTTGAGCCACTGTGCATTAATTATTCATTGAGATTGTAAAAAACTTTACTGATTTAGTGGCAAACATCATAGACCATGGTCAGACTTTGTGATTTTATACAAAAGTTTGCAGCATATCCCAGGAAAAAAAATCCTCGTATCTTCTGTGTTGGCTTGATCGAGTGCTTTCATTTGCAAATAATGTAGGGCAACTGTAAATGTGTTTTATTAACTTTTTATGCTCAATGGATAAGCCTTATATCACATTTGTTGGTCAGAAATAACCTAATGTACCAATATATTAAAGCAATCAGATTGTCTGGATCTACACTGTTTACCCATGGGATAAATGCCATATCCCATGGAATAATTGTTTGTAACATTTATACTATATAACTCATTGCTGTTATGTGATAATAAGCATAATCAACTTTTCCCACTGCCAGGTGTTTATCAAGTACCACTATTTGCATGGGGGAGCTATGTAGATCTAGCCAATACCTTCTGTTTGTCTTTTTCACAGCAATATTGTGTAGCTGTCCATCATTAAAGGGGGCAGCTGACTTGATGATGATGGGAGTTGAACCACCACTGAACCAGCCCTCAACATGTCCGTCCACCAGCGATAACGAGTAGAATTGCTGAAACACACAAATATCTTTCAATCACTATCCATGTTTTAACAAATAACAATAATAAATAAATATGTTTAACAAGTATCAGTACTTGTGTACATTTAAGGGGCATGACATTTCAGAGACATAGGTAAAAAACTGCATATTTGGAGTTCCTTATGTCACAGTTATCACATTTACATAAAATCTCTTAATTTTTTGACAACTTCTTGAAACTTATTAATGCACAAATATAAACTAATTTGCAGTAATAATTTATTTGAAGTATAATTTTAACTAGAACAGTAATGCTTATTGTAAAACTAGATTGATGTTAGTTTAACACTAGTCTTCCTTGTTGGGGAAAAAAAGGTGATGAAGATAGCCAATGTTAAGTTTTGAGATAAATCCATGTACAAAAAGTGGCATAACTCCATCAAATCGGACCTTGATGTAGATATTCAGTGTATCAAAAGTGTTTGTTTACTCACATCTCCATTGATATTTTTGGCCAGCAAAAGTAAAGCATTGGGTTTATCTGTACTGAAGGACACTGAAAGATCAGCTTCTGCAGCGTCCATACCGATACCAGAGTACTCCGCAAATCCCACACCGTAAAATCCTATTGATCGCAATCCCTGTCAACAAAAACAAATGCGTCATATTTATTATGTTATTACAAAAATTTTAATAGCATTTTCTACCTAACAACAGTCAAGGTTGAGTTTAATGTTACATAATAATGTTACAAGTATTGTGTATCATTACATAAAATTAAATATTATTTCAGTGTTAGCTCTCCTTTTAGAATTTTATAAATACAATGGTGCTCTAAAAACAAAGTGAAGGTGAGAGAATAAATTCAAAACTACTCCAGGTTGTTCACAAAATTTGGTTGTTCATTCCTGATTTAAATAATAATTTTAAATAATAAAAAATTTAGTGAATGGAAAATAAATCCGTTCACTAACAAGTTACTAAAACAAATAAAAATAGTTAATGTGCAAGACATGTTTGAGCCAATGTAACTATTGTTAGGCTGTTGAAATATTTGAAGAAAAAAAAAACAAGTAGCAACTAGAGGAACTATATATAATGAAGTAACACATACACTATCCTTGCATCCCTCTGTGATCCCGACTGTTGACTTCCCGTCCCAAAGGTTGACCGAGTCTACAGCAATCTGCAAGTTCCTCATACAGCCAAGGAAACGATCTGTGATGATCTCCTGTCTGCAAAACATACCAGAAAATGTATATAGTTCCTAATATAATCTATAACTAGATACCTGTATTGGCTGTACTTGTTTGGTTTGATGTATTCTGTAATTCACTATTGGCTACAGCTTCCAAGGTTACACTATTTCAAACAAGCTTATGAATATTATTTTTATCATGAATAACCAGACAGTGATTTTGGAAGTCTGTGTGTCCCACACTGTCCAGATCAGTAACCAGTCGAGCTTCTAGCTCACTGGGGTCAAGAATCAAGAAGAGTCCGGGACGGGACATCGGGCTTCTTGCTCGCGGGGGTGTCCCGTGCGGTCGCGCTGTGCCAAGACTCAAGAAAGTTAAGTATACAATGACGACTTCTTGTTGTCATAGTATATTTTCAGGTTATCCCTCCATGTGCAGAGGACCTTCGTAGTGGGTTGGGGGGAGTGTGGTGGCGGGTCTGGGCGGGTGTCGCGGTCGGTCCCGGGCGGTGTGGTATGGAACGGGATGGGGATGGGACTTACCAAATCGTCTTCTTGATATAAATAATAATTTTACAATCTGTTTTAATTCTGTTAAGATCTTTTAGGGCGGTTACATATCCAGTGTAAACTGTTTTAGACTTTCGATTTAATATATAAATGCAATTTAGATGATGATTATAAAATTTATTATTTTAAATTAAGTATCTAAGAAGTTTCGCTAGAATATTTTTATTGTATGATATTGATATTTAATTATTTTAATTTCAGACAACTAGATTAATACCACATTTTAATTTATTATTTTATATTCTTATTCTTAGTATGTCATACATTTATTGTTTAAATACTGTTTAAGGATTTTAATGAAATTGCTTGTAATTATTTATCAGTTTAGATCATTGTAAAGCGCCTTTGAACGTGTATATGAAAAGGGCGCTATATAAGTTTGGTAATTAATAATAATAATAATAATAAAACTGAGAATAAAGACCAGCCTCAAATTTTAAGCATCTGATTAGCTGAAAGGAGACAAGTCTCCATCACAGCCAATCAGATGCTTGAATCTTGGTTCCTAGTTTCCATTTCAGACTTTTCAGTAGTTTCCATTAAGGCAAAATTTAAAAAGTAGACACTGTCACCTACCCTGATAAAATTCTAAGTCAACAGGTGGCAAGCACAAATTACTGGTTTTGACTTTGTCCATCAGATAGTATCCTTGTGAATGTATGAAAACTTGTTACTCACCCTGAGGCTTTGCGATATTTGTTCATATCAACAACAGGTGGCATCCCTCCGAAGTACAGATTACTGTTCTCGACTCCATCCAGCAAGTAATCTCCCTGCGGGGCCTCAATCAGCTTGTTCTCACTGCTGTCCACCTCTAGCAAAGCTGTAAACATAAACAATTGTTAAATCCAGCAACAGTTAACACTCTGAAATGTGCTCACTCACTACAGTAGCTCACAAAATATGTATGTATGTTTGCCCTTTCCTTACTCTACTTGTCAACTCTGTCCTGGGTGAAGTATTTATATCAGAAAAAGAGACTCATCTAGACATCCCGTTGACTTTCACCTCAGTTCATAAAAATGCTATTCTTTAAAAGCGGTCTGTGGTATTGTGGAATGAATATACCCTTAATTCTTAGCCCAAAGGATTTTTTAAACAAAATTTTTGCAAGTTTGGCAAGAAAGTGCAAATATTTCATACTACGTGTAATGGTGACCTTCTACCAACTGTGCACATTTATAAGCAAATGTAATACTGTACAAAATATCAGCTATATGTTTGCATGTTGAAGTATGCTATATGATTACTTGTGTAATCAATGATAATATAAAGAAAATACATGTACAACTGAGAACATATATTTACTTTGATACATTAATAGATTATTATCATTATAATATTAATTTAATGCAATCTTTGGATTTCAAAGTTATAAAAATACTTTATTCATACAGATAGATGAGTTTTGAATCTTTTAAAGAAATAATAATCATTTTAAACCCTTTACTCCATAGATACAGCTTTTATCACATGTGCGACCAGTGTAGACCCAGATAAGCTTGTAAATGAGTTCCGATGTAATCTAATAAGATCTGGATGTGAACAGTGAGTAGATTCAGATGCGTAGCCTGATTTTGATCTAAAGCCTGATCTAGATTTACATTGTTTGCCAACATGTTATCAGCCATATCCAATGCAGTAAGAGTTAATACAATAAGTGTTAAAATAAAGTTCTGGTTAGAGTGTGGAAGCAACACAGATGGTCCCACAAACAATACATATAACTATGCGACAACACAAAACAGCATTTCTTGATTACATTCTATCAAACTAGCAAACAATCCTCTAGCATATAACTGTCATACATATATTGACCAACATTTGACACCTAACAATACAGTAGTGTAATTTTAAAACCCTAACAAGTGAATCAAATTCATCAGTTTAACATAAACCAATGTTTACCTCTACAATGCCCCCTTTACTGGACCTTCTTGGAGTACAATTTTAAATTAATTTAATCAAATAAGGAATCTGATTGAGCTTGAAAACCTTTCCCCATTTATTGGTATTTAAACTTTTACATTTTGAGATGAAAAACATTAATTTTGCTCTGGGGCTTTGGACTCTGCACAATAGTTTGACTCCTATGTCCATGCAAATGTAAAAAAGCCACAAAATATCTTAAGTTATTCCCAATACTTAAGAATATTTAGGAATGTTAATATCAATTATTAACAAACAATTTATTGTCTTTATCATGGTATGAAAAACAATTGGGTTATTTGCAGTAAGTAAATCTCATATTTAATTTACAAGGCTTTTCATCTTTATATAACAGAGGCCTGTATAAGGCCACTTCCCAATCCAAAAATATAGTATTTTGTCTCAATTATGGCAGCGACTCTTCCCAAAATGCTAGCTAAGATGTCCAAAAATAGATCAAAACCTCTGAGGGGAGTTTAAATCCAAAGTTTTATTTAAGAACTTAAATGCATCAAAGTTGGTCAAATATTTAAGGTCTATGATTCTAACACTAAACATAGAAGCCGACAGTGTACACACAGTGAGTTAGTATGATGGACACACGAGCGACAACACAGATTATGTTAAAGCTTTAACACATAACTCTACCGAGGAGGCCACTCCTAGCTGCTGCCACCGACACCCATTTGTTCCGGTTGTATTTGTAGTCTGTACGAATTGTTCCAAATGAACCCTGGCCAAGGTAGAAACTGAATACCACCTGACCATTCTGTAACTCCAGGGACATAAACTCTCCCTACAACACCGAAATGTCTCATTGAATTTCTACTTGCTTCTTTTCTTTATATCTTATTGTTTGATTATCCTGTTTCTCCATATGTAAACATTTTATTGCATGTGTGACCAGTGTAGATCCAGATCAGCCAGCACATATGTGCCATCTGATCAGGATCTGCACTGTTTGCTTTTTGGTAAAAAATAACCTAATAAATTAAAAGATGACCAGTTCAGATCCTGATCAGACAGCAGGGAAGTGCCAACTGATCTGGATCTACACTCTTTGCCCATGTCATAAAGGCCTATATATGAAGGAAAGGATTACATTACCAATAAATGACAACATTTCCAGAGAATGTGTTTTACACTCTATAACAGATTTTATATTCAATAAAAATAAACAGCAATTTTATTAGTGACTGAACTATCTGTAAAATGATTTTGTGAGTCAAGTACCGTCTTTTCATTTCCAACAAAGAAAAGTGAGGCATTGTCCCAGTAGGTCTTGAACTCAAGAATGATGTTGGCTAGCAATGGAGAGGCAAATCGGTTCTTGTCAGTAACAGCATAACCTGTGCCATCAAATGCATAAACATTGGCCCCAGGAGCCTGAGAGGGTCTGTAATGGAAAATTTTTTTTTACATAAATGCTTTTATCATTCATCAGTTGACTTACAACATATTTTACTTACCCCTTAAACCTTAACTCCATATATGTGTTTTATTGCATGTGCAACCAGTGTAGATTAAGATCATCTGGCACATTTGTGCCATCTGATCAGGATATATACTGTTCTCTATTACATTCATTAGGATATTTCTGACAAAGAAGTGCAGATCCAGTATCAGGGTTAACTCTCCCATATCTGTTCAATGTTCACAGAGGCATTGTCAGCAGAGATTTATTTGCTAAATATTGATAGATAAGTACAGATCCTGAACAGACGGCACTGCTGCACAAGCTTATGTGGGTCTATACTGGTCACAAAATTTTAATGGAGATGTTAACAGAACTTCAGGGTTAATATCAGACACATAACAAAAACAAAGGACACATATTGCAAAACCTCAAGTAAAAACACCTTTGTACAAAAACATAACTATATAACAACATCTCTTGTGCAATTCCCATACAGTCACTCTATTTAAATATTTATATATTTAGAATGACACACATTTAACCCTTTACTCCAGGTTTTATTGCATGTGGGAACAGTATAGAGCCAGATCAGCCAGCATATATGTGCCACCTGCTCAGGATCTACACTGTTTGCATTATGTTTAGAATTAACCTAATAAATCAAACAGCGAACAGTGAAGATCAGCTGGCACATCACTTTTTGATTCATTAGGCTATTTTAGACCAAGAAGGGAACAGTGTAGATCCCTAACAGATGGCATTGACCTGTATAAATGGAGTAAAGTGACAATGTCACTAACACTCAGTAAGCTACTTACACTTCGAGGCAAGCTTTGCAGGTATTCTGAATATTGGTTTCAAAGTTGTAGAGTCCAACCAGCAGGTCATCCACAAACAAACTTCCCATACACCCTGAGAAATTAAACCTTGTCAGATCTGCAGGTATTGCATAATTATTTGGTACACCTGATACAAACACATGGGTGGATTCACCAAAGCCAACCACTGAGGACCCAACAGCAGATGTGGCAGTTTTTGGGGGACCTGCTTCCAAAGAAAGTTTGTGTACTGTAAGACGTCCTAGTCGGCCAATTCTGAAAACAGAAACAATGTGAATATAAATCACAGATAATAACTGAAACTTATTTGATGGTTTCAGATTATCCAATTCTCTTTTGATAATTTGTTCATATGATCAGATATTTCATTTTGCTGGGACTAATTTTGTCTTAAAAGCCACAAATAACTGTTCACTATGGCAAATATTCGGGGAAAAAAATGCATGGTTGAAAAGTTTTAATATAAATTTAATATTTATATTTTCATAAAGATGGAATTCGTGAAAATTTAACCAAAACAGGGATTCCACTATTACCATTTTTACTGATTTCATTAAAGACTAGGGAAGTATTTAGTATAGGTATAATAAATAGGTAACATTCAGGGTGTCATCAAATGTGTTTTGACCTGTTTGAAAATTTTTCACTCAATAAGGTTAGATTGCGAAAACCAGCATCGGCACAGACTGTATGTTTAATAATCTTACCTCTCAGCCTTGACCTGGTACCATTTATCTGTCTCCTTGATCACTGAATTTTCAGACTGGATTTCTATATCACTGTTCACTGTGCCTGTTCCTCGCCCAGCATTCCAGCTAAAGCGTATCTTCTTGTCCCGCAACTCAACTGCCATAAACTCCTAATCAAAAAGAGAAAAGATTTAACTGATGACTGGCCAACATTATTCTGTAAACTCTGAATACCCCTGGCATGATTTATGACATTTCTACATAATAGTGATCTTGGTCCAAAACTAATAAAAAAAATACCAGTCTCAAATGTTGGAGGATCTGAACACTAACCTGCTGTAATTGAGTGAAAGAGGAAAGAAAGTTTATTACTGGCATCTCAATATCCAAACACAATACTGGTAACAGTATTTAAACAAAATATAAAAACCTGATTCAAAGAGTCTCAGAAAGGTAGTTTTAGTTCTCCATATGAAAATGTTGGAATGGTAGGTTTTATATAAGGTACAAACTTTATCTGTATCCGCATCATCTTTTGCATTAACTTCTGGGTTCTGAATCAGTACAAACAGCATATCTTTGCCAGGTTCTTTAGTCTTGAAGGCAAAGCGGATAGAGTTGATGGTTCCAGGCTTGGCCATTGGACGGAACTTCTTCACACATTTACCTTCAGCCATCAGTGATGTCTTAACCTGGAGATAACCAACACAAGTTGATGTTATTATTGGACGTAAATATAATTAAAATAATAAAATCTCTTCAAAGATATACTTTTAACAATAAAGTGACAATCAACCTATACATAATAAACATCCTTTTAAATAAAATACAGTGGTTTTTGTCATTGCATGCTAGATCTTTGTTCACAAGTAGATAATTATTAGAAGGGTGGTTTTGGAATGTTTGTGTGGTCTTCATAGTATCATGGTCTAATTTTTAAAACAGGTTTGACTAAAAAGTGTACAAGGTAGTCTTCAGATGTGAATGGATTTAATAAACAGCCAGTGACTGCATGTAAAGAGAAGCCTTATGATTGTAACAGCCAGTGTAAATTGCTATAGCATTCTACTGAATGACCTACTTTACCTTTTACTCCTGTGATATCGCTGTTATCCCTTGGGCAAACTATGTAGATCCAGATCAGCCAGCACACCATTGCCATCTGATAAGGATCTGGCTGGTTGCATTTTAATTAATCAGGGTTTTTCTGACCAAAAAGTGACTAGTGAACATCCTGATCAGAAGGCACAGATGTGATAGCTGACCTGGATCGTCACTGGTGGCACAAACATAAAAACTCATATTTATAGAGTAAAGGGTTAACAAACCTCACCTTACCAAACTGACAACACTGCTTATGATATCAGTCAGTTAGGTGGTGTTCCTACTAACAGTACATTAGTTTTAAATAATCAGCCATTCAATAAAAAAGACATAGATCAGACTGCACTCAATAATAAAATGCTGATGTAGGTCTACATAGATGCAAATTCAAATACAAGTACACTGAGATCTAAGGGCATAAGGGTTAAAAATGGTTAACCTTATTGGCCTCTTCTCTGGCCTCACGAATGCTCTGTCTGAGTTTGCTGAGTTTTTCAGCCAAGTCAGACCTAAGTTGGCGAGACTTGCCGATTCGACCATCAATAGAATCAGTCAGATTTTTCATGGTGGTCAGGTCAACTGTTGTTCCTCGCACTGAAATGTAAAATGTTCAACATTGATCAATATACAATCATATACTGATTCTAGCAAAGAATCTAACAATATGTTCTGTTTTCCAAAAATAAATGGAAGCTGGTGATGTGATGCTAAAAGCTTTCACATGATCTTCAACGCCTTACTCACCTTGACCTTTGAGATGGGCACCTGGGTTTTGCTTACAACATTGCACCTCACTAAGGTTAACATACATGTCATATATAAACAATTTTGCTCAATGCATTTCAAAGTTATGGGCCGGACAAGCATTTAAGACCCCCTAAGTGTGATCTTGACCTTTGAGAATTGCCAATAAATGCTCCTCAATTCTAAATAATACTACAAACTTTCGTCAAACATAAATGCTTAAGAACAAAAATAATTTCCTTACTAGAGAGTCATAATACACATATGTGAACTGTTTGTTTTTATTTGACTAGCTGACCCAAAATCACAAAAGAAGTTTCCTTTAAACTTGTCAGAAAGTTATCTTATCAAAAATCAAACAGTCAATCACTTACATGATACATAAATATCCTCAAATTTATCTCCAACGGTGTCCTGTAGTTCTTTCAGTTTGGGCATCATTTCATTGTTAACTCTGTCAACCATTGCCCCTGACCGGTCATTTACCTGCTGGGACTTCCTCTCTGTCTCATCTATAGACCTCTGAACCTCGGCCAACCGGTCAACAAAGTCTAAAATACATAATACTATGCTTTAGAAAAACTCCATACAAACAGAATGCAAGAGGAGAGTTTAGATATGCTTATTACTTCTTTGCACCATGGAAAACACTTATATTTTAGGAGACCAGTGTTGATCAAGATCAGCTTGGACATCCATGCAATTTTATCTGGAACTGCACTGGCCCCTCTTGGTCAGATATAATCTAATTAATTTAAAAGTGAAAGTATAGATCCAGATCAGATCAGACTGCATGAATGTGCCAGCTGATCTGGATCTACACTGACCACCGTTAATAGGTATGTCCATGACTTGAAGAGTTATAAAATGTATGGTATGATAATTTCCACACAGCACCTACCTCTAGGAAGTTGGTCTATCTCTTTGTTGATCTGTGTGTGACGGTCAATCATGTCCGTCTGTGTCTCATCCAGATAATCCAGGCGTTTCTTCACATCGGTCAACGCATCATCTAAACCTGACATAAACACACAATAATAAAGTTATTAATGCATTCATTCTATCTAGCTGGGTTTTTTAGAGTTGGGATTGAAAGATGAATACAGTGCATTAGAACATGTCTTATCCATGTGCTGTGAAAGATGAGTACAGTGCATTAGAACATGTCTTATCCATGTGCTGTGAAAGATGAGTACAGTGCATTAGAACATGTCTTATCCATGTGCTGTGAAAGAATTTGACAAGACAAGAACTTGTGATAAGAAATTTTTATTAGTCTGATTTTAAGCTTTTGAATTTTTTTAACTATACTTTTTTCTCATTTCAGTTCATTTTCACTGCTTTCAACAACTTTTAGCTCTTTTAGCTCTGAATTTCACTGTCCTCCTTAATTTATGAAAGAGTTGTTTGAATCATTGGTTTGAACTGTTGAACAGATGAACTCAAACAAACATACTACCACTTTCCTGACTGGCCCCTATGCTTGGACCAGTAAGACATACATTCTGTACCAGGTACATCAGGATAAGTATGTACCACGGCAACTCCACACACTTATCAAACTCTTCACTTATTGAACTGCCATTAATTCATTAAACACTCTCATAAAGTATGCTTGCAATGAACCATATGGACAGTGCATCTATTTCTAAACCATTGACATTTAGTATCAAGACCACATGTCCAGGATTATTTACATGAATACATTTGCCTTACCTTGGACACCAGTGTTCAATGTTTTGTTAGCCTGGTCCAGTAGTTCTTTACTTTTCCTCAAAGCATCATCTACAGCTTTTCTCAAGGCATCCAGGTCCGTCTAAAAGCATGTAATTAACCCTCTAAGCATTTTAACAACATTGAACATCACATCTGTGCCCAAGATCATAAAAATGGAGACAAGTCATGTTGGTAAGTTCATAGACAATACTAAATGCAAAATACAGTATCAAACTGATTATTTGTTTTTACCATAGAAATGTTTGTTATCAAATTGGCGGCCAGTGTTGATCCTGATCAACCAACACAGCTGTGCCTTCTGATCTTGATCAACACTGATCCCTTTTATTTCTGGTCACAAGGTCAGTTACAAATTAAACATTCTTCCATACAAATAAAATTCCTAAAACACTTATATAACTCAGTTTGTGATGTACAATGCATAAAAATAAAATTATCCAGTTAAAAAAATTCCAAAGCTTAATAAAGAGCACTTTGTAAATGAGAGTAAAACATACCATAGTAGCAGCATTATCAGCATCAGTTTTGGCTTTCTTTGCTGCTGCTGCTGCCTCTTCTATAGCCTTAACAATGTTCTCAAATACTCTAGCAGCCTTCAGTGGTTCTGCAGCTGCTGTACGGGTACTATCAAACATCCTGCAATTATGCCATTCTTAAAAGTCAGGTAAACCAAAATGTCTAGCATGTTTTCACCAGTTTAACCCTACTCCATGGCCAAAGAGTGCAGACTTGTGCTGTATGATCTGGATCTGCACTGTTTACTTTTGATTCATTAGGTAAATTCTGACCTGAAGCCTCCAGTGTAGATCCAGATCAGATGGCATGAAGGTGCCAGCTGATCTGTATCTACACTTTTCACACACACTCTATAAACCCATTTATATGGAGTTAAGGATTAAACCATCATAATTTGTTGTACAAAACAAATGAACATACATTTCCATATCCTATCTTGGTATTGTTTTCTGCATTGTCAAGGTACCTTTCTGAGTTTGGAGGAATAAAACTGTAGGTCTATGCTTGGAACAAACAGAAACAATTTGTATTAAGTTGAGGCCAACTGCCCTACCATTACTTATCCTAAACTGATATTTCCAAACTGTGCAACAGAAACAATTAGCAAACTTTAGAATAATAGGCAGTTTCTGTTTCTTACAATGTATGCCGAGTTTATTCGTCTGCTTGCCAAAGAACATTTAAAATGATTCTATATCTTAAGTAGGCTTTTCAAAATTTAAATTTCAAAAGTTCTTACTTTTCAAGCTGTGCAGCATAGGCAGAGAGATTGTTTGCATGAGCCCAGGCTCTCTCTACTAGTTCTTCCTTGCCAGCAAGATTTTCTCGCAGATCTGCCTCTTTCTCAGACAAAGGTTCCATGGCGGCATCCAGCGTGCTCACACGAGTCTCCAAGTTCTGCAACACAACATTTCCAAAGTACTATTTAGTGGTCACATTTAATGATCTGTGAATATCCAGAAAATTTCTATGGTTAGGACAGAAATTTTAAAATGTTTAGATGTAACATTTTGTGATATTTGTACATCAACTGTAGTGTTTTACAATTCAGTAATAACTGCAGCCTTTGTAACATTATTATAAAATGGATAAAAAAATCTTCAAGCCACCTACTTTCTTTTATTTTGTTGAAAAATCAAAATGCACTTCTCTTTATCAATGTAAATTTGGCTGACATCATTTTTGTCAGTCCCTCATTCACTGGTAACTTAAATAGAATAGAAATTGGTAGAATAGAAATTGATGTTAAAGTACAGTTTTGTTTATTCAGTTATGGAAGTCCTCTCCAATAAGACAATCCATCTATAAAACAACAACAAGTAAATTTCATTAAACTATATTTTTTTAGAATAAAGAATACAGAACAAAGCACAACCACAATAATACCAAGAAAATAAATAAAGGAAACAATATAGCAATATTGTCACCTGGGTATTTTCCCTGGTTCTGTTGAGATCATCTCTAGCATCTTCCAACATCTCGTCTGCCCCATCCAGTCCCATGTCTTTTTCCAGTGCTCTTGACTCATTTGTTAATTGCTGTAAGAATAAAGAAAACAAATATCACATTTAATATTTAAAAGTAGGTACATATTGATTACTTTTCAACATTTTGCAATATTTTTAAACTGGTCATTTTACTTGACTACTTAATGTAGTTCACAGTGGAGGTAAGGAATAATTCACAGATGGCAAAAATTGTTTACCCTTAGAATGCATAACTCAACTCTAGTTTCAAGAAAACTTTGCCAATGGATGTGGCAGTTATTCTGGATCTACACTGGTTGCAACAAAGGGTTAAACATGTATGTATAGAGTAAAGGGTTAAAGTTTAATTACCTTTACATTCTGTAGCATGTTTTTGAGAGTGGCGACTTTCTGCAGCGTATCCTCGGAATTCTTCACGCTCTTCTCAACATGGTCCAGTAGATCATCGAGGGCGTCCTGGAGACCATTGATCTTGTTTTCTACAGCACTTGTATTGGTCAACCTCCCAGCAATATTCTTTACTCTGTCAGACAATAACTCAGCCAAACTGAAATATCAAATAAAGCTGACATCAGAATCGTAACTGTTATGCTGTATTTTCCTTAACAAATCCTGTATTGGTCAACCTTCTCTGCTCTATCAAACAAAGCCCAAGCCTAACTGAAATACCAAATGTATGTTTCATCACTGAATCATACAAAGCATAAATCATATAATCAGTTTTTGTTCTCAAGAATATTCAGCCAAACTGAAAAGTTAGGTAATTATAAAAGAAATCATTAATTCATCATGGTTGGAAGGTGATAAAACTGAAAATGAAGATGCTCAAAGATCAAATGCTCGAGATTAGAGACTGGTCTTCAATCTCAGTTTTATAATCATGGGCTTTTACTCTGGTCTTTTTCTCAGATTCACCTATGTAAAAAGTCAATTTAGGTAGCTCTTAAATCATTAATGCATCATGTTGAGCAATTTCTCAGCCTTAGATTCGATTACTTTAACAAATATTTACTAACTTATATACTGACAAATTTTAAAATAAATGTGTATTCCAAAGATTTTGATTAGGGCTTTTCCAGGAAAAAAGGAGTGGGGAGGGTGGAACTGAAATTAGTTAAAATTTGATGGGAGGGGGGTGATTCATGGAAGCAAATGTGTTGTTTGGGGGTATTTTAACAATTTTAATTGTGTTGTTTGTGGTTAATAAAAACATTCTAAATGTGTTGCCGGGCATAAAATGGAGAGATCCATCATGGACATGGAACATGTGGCCAAGTTTTTTGTTGAAACATTCAAACGAAAGTATAAAGCTAACTATTACGATATGTTAAAAATTTTTATCACTGATTCGGTAATGAATCCGTTATTAAGCGATGTTTATGCTGACAAGTGTGGCATGTCTAAAATTCGGATATTGGTCAGGCTCCTGTTCGCGGAAGCCTATTGGAATGTCAAATCCACTTGTTCTACTGGTTTCTTGTTTAAAATATCTTTTTGAAATCTCACAATATTGTTGTGTATGATCATATATAAGTACTGGTTAAGTTCAAGAGATACTTTGAAGAAATACGAATAATACACAAAATCTATTGGGTTATTTCAGAGTAAAAAGCACAGTTCAGATCCTGATCAGACAGCACCGATGTCCTGGCTGATCTTGATCTTCACTGTTTGGCCATGCTAGGGTTTTACAGTAAAGAAATAGATTGTAAATTTACGGTCAGAGTTTGATTATTAAAAAAGTTTATATACTTAACGGATTTGTCCCACCAGAGCACAATATGCTCAAGATTTTATAAATATGAACAACAACTTATTAAAGCTGAGGCACTCAACTTGGAAACTCATGTATTAGATGATTTCAATATAGAGTTTTTACCACCAAATACGTTTAAAAATGACAAGTGGAGTAGTGTAATGCAAGACTTAGGGTTTTCTCAATTAATTCAAAGCCCAACGCGTATAACGTCCAGATCCTCCACTATAATCGATCATCTGTATACAAATGAAAATGAGAATATTATTGAAATTCTAGTTCCTAAAATAAGCATAAGTGATCACTATCCGGTTGCCTTTACTAGAAGACTTGTTCATGCGCGAGACCAGAACAGCAGTCATAAAACAATTATATACATATCTTTCGCAAATTTTGTTGAGTCCGATTTCATTTCAGATCTTTATAAATGTGACTTTGCTGCTCTATAATCAATAAGCAACCCTAATGTAGTCTTAGATATTTTGTATAATGATGTACATATTTTGTTGAAAAAACATGCACCAATAAAAAAGAAATGCGTAAAAAGATTACATCAACCAGACTGGTACACAGATGATATTAAACATGCACGGCGAATTCGTGATAAATTTAAAGCTTGCAATAATGAATTACAATATAAAATTTGGAGAAACAAATGTACCTCTCTTATTCGAAAAAGTAAGAAAAACTTTTACAATTCGGCTGTTGAAAATAAGAAAGAACCCAATTTATTATGGAAAAATTTAAAATGTATTTCTGACAATAGCTCAAATATAAATAATTTGCCGTCAACTCTTCATGTAGGTGAAAAATCATTAAATAATCCAGATGAAATTGTTAATGCTCTCAATCAGCATTTTGTTAATATCTCAAATAAAATAAATAAAGTTGACTTTAAAGCAGAAAATTTTATTGACCTGAAGAACCAACTTAATGAAAAGCTCGGCTCATTGGAGTTTGATATAAATTTCATTACGCCATTTGAAGTAAGTAAAATAATTCATCACTTGAATGCAAATAAATCAGCAGGGTTAGATGGTATCAGCCCTAAAATAATTAAAATATGCAAAGTTGTGATATCTCCAATTTTAGCTAATATTATTAACTTGTGAATTAGCCAAGGCATATTTCCTGACATATTTAAGTTTGCAAGGGTTATTCCAATTCATAAAGGTTCAGATAAGGATGATCCTAGTAACTACAGACCTATTTCAATCTTACCGACCCTATCAAAAATTTTTGAAAGGCACATTGCCACACAATTACAAAACTATTTTCACGTTACCGACATTTTACATCCTAATCAATATGGATTCAGAAAAAATCATTCATGTCAAACAGCTTTAATTCGAATAGTTGACACTTGGGTTAATGCGACAGACTGTAATGAGTTGGTAGGAACAGTATTTATAGATCTTAAAAAGGCGTTTGATCTTGTTGATCATCAAATTCTTTTACATAAATAAAAACTTTATCATTTTTCCAATAACGCTATCAACCTTTTTGCTTCTTATCTGTCCAATAGAATGCAATTAGTTAAACATGGTGAATGGAAATCTGATTTTCTACCAATAACAACTGGAGTACCTCAAGGCTCAATACTCGGTCCACTATTGTTCATACTGTACATTAATGACATATCTTTAAATATTTCTTCACCAATTGACATGTATGCAGATGATGCAACTCTTCATGTAAATGATCGAAATATTCAAGTTATAGAAGAAAAACTACAGAATGATCTTAATGTGATTGCCACTTGGTGCCACAAAAACAACATGGCAGTAAATCCGTCTAAGACTACTTGTATGATTATAACATCTAAAAGACAAGCTAATCGTGAAACTGATTTGAAACTATTTATCAACCATGTTCAAATTAAAAATGTTAAATGCCAAAAGTTACTTGGAATTTATGTAGACAATACACTAAGTTGGAAAGAACATATAAATAAAAAGTGCTCAAAAGTAGTGTCTAAAATTTCATTATTAAAGAGAATATCCTATTTTCTTACATCTGAAATGAAGCAATTATTTTATAATGCGTATATTGTGCCTATACTTGATTATGGATGCGTCATTTGGAGCCATGCTAATACATCAGCATTGAATAGAATTATAAAATTACAAAAGCGTACTGCGCGAATAATTCTGCACAAACCTATACAAATGCAAACAAAGGAGTTATTCACAACGTTAAAATGGTTATCATTCTTTAGCAGATGTAAATATCATTCAGGGTTAATTGTATATAAAGCCTTAAATAAACTTGCACCTGATTATATCACAAACATATTGCCTGTAGCTTATAACGAATCATACAACTTGAGATCATCTTCTAGGAAAGACATACAACATATCCGTCCCCGAACTAATGTATTACGAAATTCTTTTAGATTTAAAGGAATGAACATTTGGAATTCAACTCCTTTGCATATTCGATCTTCAAACAATATTGTTCTATTCAAAAAGAAACTTAAATCTTATCTTTTACAAAATGATCTTTTTTAAGCAATATATTTTTTTTTTTCTCAGGTTCCTGGAATACTCGCATGCCTCAACCTTTGTTAGCATTCTTATTATTACTACATGTATTTAATCTATATAAATGAACTGGGATACTAATAATCCGTTGTGGTTGAATTGTTCTACACTATACGTAACGTTTTTAATACCTTGGGTTTTTGAATATGTTCACTTGATTATACATTGCCTGTGTAAGAACGCCGCAACACAATATTTTGTTTCATATGTCTTCACAGTTTATATTCTAAGTTTCGATATATTTAACACCTACTATTGTCTGTCTGCTGTAATTTTTTAAATATTTTCTCTATTTGTGTTTGGAGTGTGTCTGTGTTTGTGTGTGCGAGCGTGTGTGTGTGTGTCCGTATGCGTGGATGTGTTATTTCTTTCATTGTTAATTGTTATAGAAGACCCAATTGAAAATAAGTTAACATTAAATTTTGTTTTATGTACACTTAATTGGAATTCTTCTTTTAATAAAGATTTTATTATTATTATTATTATTATTATTATTATTATGATATTTTGTGATGGGTGAATGTCCTGTGGCTTTCGTGTAGCATAAAAAAGTCATCTTTTTAACACTGTAGAGGTTGCAGTCTTGGGCAAATCTGTTTTTTAACTTGGTCAGAATGTTAACCAAAAGTTAGGTCAGAATGTTAACCAAAAGTTAGGCCAAATTTGAATCGGTGTCATTACCTTGCAACATAATAGCAGCAGTAAACAGACTCGATATTCTGCATAAGCAGTTTAGTTCTGATAATACCAAAGAATTATGGTTAGGTAAACTGCTTGCCTGTACATGACTTAAATTCTGTTAAAACATGGGTTAAACCTAACAAAACAAAGAAATTTATATTTTAGTTTTTTTTATTACAAATTATGGAGAAATCCAGAGCACTCCTTGATAACTTTTTTCACAACATTCAACTAAACCATGAAATAGTAAACTAGAAAGACACGCAAAGAATAAAAAAATGTTTTAAGTAATCAGGATTCATTAACGTATCCAAGAACAGAGCGACACAAATAATAAGGAGTACATTAACAGACATGAATACAAATTTGTACAATCAGTCTTTTGATCTGTTCACATAATACAGGCCTTGGTGAGCAGTCTGGCCTACATCCTGGCAGCCTATGACTGGCTGCCAGACTCATTGATTTGAAACATGTACAACGAATGGGAAAGATATTTGATTCATCACTGCAAGTTTTCTTTATTCCTTCTCAAATGTGAGCAGTTAGGACAGTTTACGAATTATATCAAAATGAAACAATTTCAAAAAAAATGATATTAACATGGAAAAAAATTACATTGAAATTGCATGGTAAAATCATCTTTGTAATATTAGATCAACAAAAAATTCATGCAAGTTCACAAAAAACTTGTCTCCTAAAATCTACAATTTGTGTTTCTAATTGCATTGGTGGGGGGTATAAATTGTTATAATAATGCGGTGGTGATGGGTCTTTGACATATTACAATTCTATTGGTTGGGGTTTGAAAATAAATATAATTGTGTTGGTGGTACCCCCATTTTCAAGTTCCGTTCCATCCCCCCCCCCTCCTTTTTTCCTGGAACAGCCCTTATGTTAATTTCATTAAAGTTAATTTAATCTATAATGAACAAGCAGCTGAGGTTAAGGAAGAACCATTTAACAGTACCGGTAACTTGAACAAACTGAAATATCAACATCAGTTTCTTACTCATGCTCATTCATTGCATTTTTATTGGCCTCTGTGAAGTTACGTCCCTTTATCTGCTTCAGTATTTTTCTGGCCTCTATGAGAGCTGCAGTGACGTTAATCCCGCTGCGATTGTGGAAGGAGTTAGCTACCGTCTCTTCTAAGTCATTCACCAGATCTGAAATGTAACATAAGGTCATCAACACATTTATTGATTTTATAGCCACTGTTAAACAACTCTTGTAGTACCCCGGTACCAAGCCTAACATGTTTTCTGGGTTACTTACCAGAATACACCATGCCCAAGTGTTTCGCAAAAACATTTATTATTTACCCTATAACAAATTAAAATTGAAACATTGAATAGTTTAAATGCAGTCTTCATAGCATGGCAGTTTCTGTTAGAGGGTTTGATTGTAATTTCATTACTTTCATAAAGAAAAGAGCATAGAGGGAATATGGAGCCACAAGACCCTTGTTCATCTTTTAAATAGTCAAATGACATTTAATATTAAATTCTGACATCAATTTTTCTTGTTGTTAAATTACAAATTCTATTGATTCAAGTACTGTAGTTAAAATTTACAGTCAATATCTGCTCATACTGAAAATCAGTGTAATAGTTGCCCTGGAAACATCATGAATCAGGGCTGTAGATTATAAAACTGAGATTGGAGACTAGTCTCAAATCTCAATCATCTGATTGGCTGAATCAAATTCTTTGGATTCAAGACTTGTCTCCAGTCTCAGTTTCATTAAAATCTTGGGACCTTACCATCAATGTTGACCTTGAGAAGCTTGATGGTATCTTCTATCTCAGTAGCACTCCTCAGCAGTTTCTCTCCATCCATCTTGTTCTGTTCACTCTTCTTTACTGCTTCCTCAGACTGTCATATAAACATGGGAATTCACAATCAGCAAGTCACGGAAAATTCACTCTACGAACTAGTGAAAGACACTTTCTGCTGCTGATTTAGTGCAAATGATTCAGCTATCTTTCAATGTGAGCCATATTTGAGTACTATAATGTATAATTACTATGATGTCTCCAGACAAAATCCTACAAGACGGTTATCCCTTAATTAGTGGAAATCATGTACATGTTAAATATGCTGTCTCTTTTTAAGCTTAATTGAAAAAATATCAATAGATGCTATATTTTCTTTGCTGCCAGATTTAATGGTGGTGGCTGCACTAACAGCTTCATTCAAGTGCTTGATATGTGGAGTAAGACACCAGGGATAAACATCACAAAACTAAGAATGAATACCAGTCTCATATCTCAAGCTTCTGATTGGCTATAATGGAGACTTGTCTCTATTTCAGCCAATCACATTTTTGGGATTTGAGATTGGTCTCAAATCTCAGTTATATAATCATAAGCCCTATGTGCCTAGGTCACCTTCAATGTTCTCTCAATTTCTTGCTCACACAGAAGAATCTGACTACAGGACCAAAGATAATATACCCGAGACTGAAAACTTGTCTCCTAACTCCAGCTAGTGGTTGGTCAGTTTGGATCAATCTTTATTATTTGACTCAAATGTATCAAACCATTTTTTTCCATGTAAATAAAACAACAATACACATGTTGTCTGCATTTCTTACTCTGTCTAATGTGGTGTTGACATCTTTCTCCAAGAGCTCGATTTCATCACGTATATTGTTTACTTCAGCATATCGTAACATCTGTAACTTATCCTAGTGGGTAATATATGTAAATATACAAGTTAGTTCATGTTACATGTTTTGATATTTTTTCGATAAATACTGAATTATGAGCCACTCTTTGTAAAAATGTGTCTTTAGGCACATAATTAAAATGGCAACAGGTAAGAAATAAGCTTTGTGTAAAACTACTTCATCTTTTTTCATAATTGTTTATGACTTAGTACAGTTTTTCGATAAGCCCTAAAAACTGAAAATCATCTTCATCATCAAACTATGTGCTTATTCAGAAATTTCAACTACAGTTTTAATATGCTTATAATAACCTTTTACTCCAATTATATCGATTATCCATTGGCAAACTGTGCACATCTGCGGTCTGATCAGGATCTACACTGTTTACTTTTTAGCTTTTTGATTCATTATGTTATTTCTGACCAAGAAATGAGTAGTGTTGATCATGATCAGATGGCATGGACTTGCACATGCGATTAAACCCTTATAATGGAGTAAGGGTTAATATAAATTGTGTGTATTGTTTTCACTCAGGGCATATTTTGGTTTTTACATAGGGCATGTTTAAAGAAAATAATGCAACTTGTCAAAGACACATTTTTCAAGGCTCAGCTCTTATACCAAAGGTAGTAACATGCGATGATGCCACCATGATGGAATATACTTAGCTTAAGAAGGCAACACAGGCTCATTGAAGATAACTGAAGATTTAATAACTTCTCCATACAGGCAAAAGAATGTTGTCTGCATCTAAGTGTTTTTAACAATATTCATACATTTACCTAAAAAAAACTCTGTTAAGCATCAAAACAATGGTATTTCAAATTGTCCAGAGTTCCCCTTAAATGTTTACATGATTACTTTTATGTTTTCAGGCAAAACTAGGCGGGGATATGCTAAATGTTATCTGTCAATCTCATATTAGTGTTCATTCAATCATAACCTCAAATGCATGTATAGCTGAATTCAAACATCAATATTATATTCCTTAGCTAAGGACATCCAATTTTGGAAATACGATCGCATCGTTTTGCACCACTGTCCTCATATCATGTACACTGACATAAGGCAATATAAATCTGATCTGTATTAACATTTCTTTATTACTTGTAATAGTGCAGCATGCAATAACAATGTTTTAGATAAGTAAATCATATTATTTGTTTATATAGATTATATGACACATTCAAGTATAATGTAAGATGACAGGAGGTAAATTTCTCTGTAAACTAAAGTTACATATACCATTTTATTCTACTATCTTACCAGTAAATGATTTTAAGTATGGTACACATTTTTTATTACACCACACTTGATGAAAATGTCTTCATCAAATATTTATCACCTTCAAGGGTCAAAAAGCGATTCTCAAATTCACCAGATATCCATTTGGTACAAATGATAACTACATTTTTAATGGTTCAATACTGTTCATAAGAATTTCAGCAATAGATGTAAGATCATTTTATTTCATATTTTCCCTAAACATGGCTAATAAGTGTTTATCTAATTTCACAGATTTTGAAAAATAAAGAGTGAAAAATGGGCTTACAATGATATCATCATTGGGATTTATATTGCGAATCAGTCATAATAAAAAATCTAATCCCCACTTAAAATAATGAGTACAGAGTATAACAACATCATTTCAAATTGTTAGTACTTCAGAATTATCCTTGCATAATTTGATATAATATAACCAATGCTTTCGTTTTATCAGGAACAACTTACTGACAGAATCCTTGTCTCATTTCTGATTTGGTTGAGTCTTCTGTATGGAGCAGATATGTTGACATTGGAAGGGTCAAAGGGCAAGGTTGCGATCTTATTGTCAAGGTCATCCATATCAATCATCAGTTCCCTGGTACAGCCTTCATCACATGCTTTCAACACAAGTTCAATCATTAAAATTAATTCTGCTTTGCTCATTCTGAATGTTTACACACCATTGTTTACAAGAAGAATTTCTAAAATAAACAAGATGTAGTCACCTGTATGGAGCAATTATGTTAACAAGGGAAAGGTGATAGAGCAAGGTTGCAACATGTCAAGGTCATCTATATTAGTCATCAGTGTTTTGGTACAGTCTTAATTAAAATGTTTCAAAGTGATGCGAAATAAGTGGTGATAAGTTTTCAATTACACTATTTATGTTTTTACCGTGTTAAAACAAATGTTCCTTCAAACTAAAAATTACACCTGCTGCATCTTTAGTGTTCATTAAATAAAAACTCAAAACAAAAGTAATTTATGTACTATACTTAGGGGCAATGCCAATAAATGGTCAGAAATAACTAACATAATAAAATATATCTGTCTCATTAGGGACACAAGATCATCAATGTATAAATTCATCCTCTCTACCAGCACAGAATTATCAATGATTATTCTAATAAGAAAACAATTTATATCACAATCATCATAGAACATGAAGTTGAAAAAGGTAAGATGGTGAGAGGTTAACTTACAGACACACTGCCCCCTTACAACTGCATATCTTGGTTGACACTGGTCACATTTGTCCCCTGTTATCCCCGGCAGACACTGACACACACCCCTGTAGTCGCACTGGGTGAGCACGGAACCCTCAGGATTACAGTTACATGGCTTACAGGTATCACCAGGGGTGGAGGGGTCACCATAGTAACCCACTGCACATCTGAATCGAAAACAGGATAAAATGATGATACAGAAGGAAAAAGGAAACAAATGACATGTTAATAAAAGCATATTATAATAGATGCATATAACAATTGTTTATAAAACTAGACATTTTCCTTTTTAAAATTAAGATCAACATATTAACCAAATATCTGACATAGTCAATGAGGCTGAAAACAAACTTTTACCTCAAATTTTAATAACAATTAACACCGACGTCAAAATCTAATGACTTTAATAATGATGAAATTAACAAGGGTATAAAATCTATAGACTTACAACTGACATCTGACGCCACTGTAGCCAGTCTGACAGGCTGTACATACCAGATCAGTATCAACCCGCTCACAAGTTGGACTGAAACTACAATAAAATCATAAGGATAAACAACAAACATCAACAAGGGTCCAAAATCATAAAACTGAGGGTGTGCAGGCTGGTCCAATACTACAGTAGACCTAACTGAGAATTAATAAAGGTTCAGGAGTAAAGAATCATTTCAAACTACTTTTACTCAATGAATCTTCCATTTAGCAACACTTTGGAACTGTTCTGATTCCAATTGTGTAATTAGATGGGACCAATATTGTATTGTCAAAAATTAATAAGTATTTTCATGAAGATACACTGTGCACGAGTCAGTACAAGTGACCAGGAGAAAACCTTACTTGTTAGACTGGATCTCTAGAGGGCAGGCACATCTCTGACAAGCAGTTGGAGAACCAGTCGTTGGGTCACCATAGTAACCATCTGCACATATCTCACAGTGAGCACCCATTGTGTTGTGTTGGCAGTTCTAAATAAGTAAACACATGTATACCCAAGCATTCTATGTTATTAGTGAAGGTCACTGGATCAATGACAAGGAAATGTATTTGTGTCTTCTAGTTCTTTCATCTTATATATAACCTTACCCATTACTCCATATTTATGCCTTTATATGCCTGGGCAAACATTGTTCAGATCAGCCAGCATATCTGGATCTGCACTGTTCGGTGTTTTGATTGATTAGGTTATTTCTGATCAAGATGTGTCAAGTTCCAGATCAGATGTCTCATCTGTGATAAAACCTGTACATATGGAGTAAAGGGATAAAGAGATCCCTCATATCATCTGTATCTGAACAGTTAAAAGGGAATCTTTATTCTGCATGAAATTCTCAACTGACCTATGACAAATGCAGTCTCTGAAGTTTGTCTTCAACATAAACAATCTACTGTAAATTCTCAACAAAAGGAATGAGAATTATTTTACTCTGTGGATGCAACTGACTATTAGTAAGAATAAAGAATCAAATGTTGAGATGTTCACAGGTATGTATAGAATAATGCACCTGAAGTAACAGAGTGAAATACTGCAACTAACCATTTACATATACCACAATGGTTGGATGGAAATTAAAGCAGAGCACTTACATAGCAGATGCCAGTTTCTGGGTTACAAAGGTCTCCATGTCCATTACATTCACACGGCTTCACTTCACCAATGATGTTAACAAGATCTGTGAAGTCTATAGGCCCCACATTAGGTATCCTGTAATAACCCTCTGCTGGATTCTGTAAGTGAAGTCACTGCATTGTATACATCATATTAACACTTTACTTGCTGATTTGATAAAATGCACTTATCTTTTTATCAACTATAGTGTGGCCTGAACCTGATCAGACCTCGCAGGTAAACAGGCTGATATGGATCCATACTCTTCACCACTGTGAATGCTCGGGCTTCTTAAAATATTCCTTTTGAAAAAATCTGTAGATGGTTTTAACTTGCAAGTTTGTCAGCCTGCTAAAAAGCTTATATGAAACCATACAAAATAAAATGATTCTGCAGAATATGTAATCAACTGTTTATCTGCACAAGCTGTATACCCTAAAATACCTGACAAGACAGACCACTGTACTCGGCTGGACAATTACACTGCTCTATACCCAGTGCTGGTTGTCCTAACATCAATCTATTATCTACAGCCACATCCATCATGATACTCCGAATCCTGTAAAACAAGCATTAAGATCATTCTGAATTGTCTGCTAGATCACAATTTGATTTCTTTTTGGCCATTTCCAAAACCTCCAACATAATAATAACAAAAAGCCATCATATACATGTAAAGCATTTTTTAACACATATCATAAAATTAACCCTTTACGTATGTTAAGTTTCAAAGCTCTGCACTGAATGGTTACTAAGAAAATGTGAACTTTTCCAAATCAACTGTCTGTCCTTAACCTACTGAACAATGTAACTGACTCATCTGTTTTCAGTCTTAAGTACTAATCTGTTCATTTTTTTTCCATGTTCTATGGACCTATTATTTGTATAGCTTTAAGAATAATGTAGACTGTGAGGATGTGCCAACTGATCCAGATCTACTCTGGTTGCAAATCTGACAAAACCTGTGCACAGGATTAAAACCCAAAATCATAGATCATAAATTATTTTAAATTTAAATCATAAGCCAACTGCTAACAAGACATGCCACTTCCTTAACCCTTCTTTTTCATACTGTCATCTGCACAACAATGTTTTAAGTTGCTTACTGTGCATTGATAGCTGAGGTATCCCAGGTGGCTCTAACTAAAATCTCGGTGACATTCTGCAGTATGACCATCATCATCTTGCGACTGACGTCTCCATTACTCTGCGTCCTCCAGAAGTGTTCATGTAGTCTCACTCTGAACTGAAGACCTTTATCCGGCTCCCAACGTACATCAGACCTGAATTAAGAGAACAAAATGGTCTAAAATAATAAAGCTCTTAACTATTAAGTGCACTCTGTGATTTCAAGAACTTTTACCTGATCAGTTCTAATTAACTTGTTAGATTTGTAAAATGATTTGCTTTTCTCTGATTCCAAGCAAGCAAAGGTTTAAAAATGAATAGCTAACACTTTAGAATCAGATCCAGCCCAAATTTATAAAACTGAAAATGGAGACCAGTCTCAGATCTCAGCAATCTGATTTGCTGAAATTTAGCAGAATCTTAGAACTGACCAATGGAAAATTCAATGTATCCTATGAGGACAACCAGTGGCTTATTACCTGTACATTAGTGGAATGTTGTTATGTGGACAACCAGTATATTATTACCTAAACATCAGTACATAAGTTAAAGGGTATATCCTATGGAGCCAACCAGTGGCTTCAACCTGATCATTAGTAAAATGCTATATCCTATGAGAACAACCAGTGGCTTATTAATTGTACATTAGTTGAATGGTGTATCCTATGAGGACAACTAGTATCTAATTACCTGTCAGAGTGAAATGGTTTATACTATGGAGCCAAAGGGCCTTTTTACCTGTTCATTAGTGGAATGTTCTATCCAATTTAGAAAAACCAGTGGCCTATTACCTGTACCTAAGTAGAATGATGTATCCTATGAGGACAACAAGTGGCTTTTTACATGTAGATAAGTGGAAAGGTGTATCCTATGAGAACAACCAGTGGCCTATTACCAGTACCTACGTGGAATGTTGTATCCTATGAGAACAACCAGTGGCCTATTAACAGTTCCTAAGTGAAATGTTGTATCCTATGAGAACAACCAATGGTCTATTACCAGTAACTAAGTGGAATGGTGTATCCTATGAGAACAACCAGTGGCCTATTACCAGTAAGTAAGTGGAATGGTGTATCCTATGAGAACAATCAGCAGCCTATTACCTGCACATGAGTGTAACAGTGTATCCTCTGACACCAATCAGTGGCCTATTACCTGTACATGAGTGGAATGCTGTATCCTATGAGGACAACCAGTGGCTTTTTACATGTAGATAAGTGGAATGGGTGTATCCTATGAGAACAACCAGTGGCCTATTACCAGTACCGAAGTGGAATGTTGTATCCTATGAGAACAACCAGTGGCCTATTACCAGTAACTAGGTGGAATGATGTATCCTATGAGGACAACAAGTGGCTTTTTAAATGTAGATAAGTGGAATGGGTGTATCCTATGAGAACAACCAGTTGCCTATTACCAGTACCGAAGTGGAATGTTGTATCCTATGAGAACAACCAGTTGCCTATTACCAGTACCTAAGTGGAATGTTGTATCCTATGAGAACAACCAGTGGCCTATTACCAGTTCCTAAGTGGAATGTTTTATCCTATGAGAACAACCAGTGGCCTATTACCAGTAACTAAGTGGAATGGTGTATCCTATGAGAACAACCAGTGGTCTATTACCAATAACTAAGTGGAATGGTGTATCCTATGAGAACAATCAGCAGCCTATTACCTGCACATGAGTGTAACAGTGTATCCTATGACACCAATCAGTGGCCTATTACCTGTACATGAGTGGAATGCTGTATCCTATGAGGACAACCAGTGGCCTATTACCTGCACATAAGTGCAACAGTGTATCCTATGATACCAACCAGTGGAGTATTACCTGTACATTAGTGGAATGCTGTATCCTATGACACCAACCAGTGGCCTATTACCTGTACATTAGTGGAATGCTGTATCCTATGACACCAATCAGTGGCCTATTACCTGTACATTAGTGGAATGCTGTATCCTATGAACCAACCAGTGGCCTTTTACCTGTACATTAGTGGAATGCTGTATCCTATGACACCAACCAGTGGCCTATTACCTGTACATTAGTGGAATGCTGTATCCTATGACACCAACCAGTGGCCTATTACCTGTACATTAGTGGAATGCTGTATCCTATGACAACAATCAGTGGCCTATTACCTGTACATTAGTGGAATGCTGTATCCTATGACACCAACCAGTGGCCTATTACCTGTACATTAGTGGAATGCTGTATCCTATGAGGACAACCAGAGGTTTGTTCTTCAGACCTTCCAAGTTGGATAAAGGTCCTAAAGTATCAATCTCGAGGCTGAAGGTCAAATATCCATTGTAAGACAGTGTCTGAAAAATGGAAAAAGTAAACTCTACTCTGAAATACCTTGTGAATATAACAAAAAAGGATCAAGGAGAACAGTAACTTCTATTGCTTACACATAGAAAAAAAAGGAATATGGTTTTGTTTCACTTCAGTATAATACATGTTTTGTTTCACTTAAGTATAATACATGTACTTTATGAAATTAACGCATGTGGACAATGTTTTTGTAGTACCCCGTATACGCCTTTCCAATAATTCGATGAATTTTTTGGTTACCTCCCCTGTCCAGTCACGTGACTGCTCTATGGGAAAAATGATTGCTCGCTGTATTAACGTAATAGGGAATATGTACCTACAACTTTCTTTTTTATCATAAAAATCTTTCTTGAAAAATATATTTTCTCGTTGAGTTAGTAATAATACATTACCTTCATGATATTTTTAATAACTATTTATAAAACAACAAAGTTTCTAAAAGTGTCAAGTCATTATTCCTCGCGTTAAACACTAGACAACTTTAACTAACAGCCAGTGTTCTCTCCACGGCTAAACTGAGTCTTGTTTCTGGAATAGCGTGTCTAATCATCTACTGACATTATGTTATGAATATGTCGGCGGCAATTGAATTTGAAGGCTGCATGTCAAATTGCCGCACACAAGGGGTCACCTGTCAAATACGTAAAGGGGCAGATATCATTGACCAATAGAGATCGTGTATTTAATATTTGCTTGGTATATACACCTCCCAATTTTTAAGTATATCGGAGTCCTTTAATTACTGGATGTGTCAGCAAATGTATTTGATTTAGCAATTATATGGATTCTTAATCCACATTACGACACGTTACAGAAACAAAAGACATCAATAAGAAACAAATCTTGGCCAAAATTACAAACTGTCAAACCTAAGTAATCTAAATTGGATATGCAACCATATTGTATTATATATATTCCCATCTTTATTGGAAGCCGGCATCTGAATCCTTTAATTTTATTCTATGAATGATACTTCTACAAAAAACAATCAGATTACCAATCCTTTTTTTTATTTCAAGACAGAATCAATCATTTTTGGTTGTGAAGTATAAGTAACATTTTAAAAAATTGAAATTATTTATTCGTTGAACATAAACGCCATAAATTATTAGGACAATTCTGTTGTTCAAATGTGTTAGTATCAACAAATTTAGATTGTAATTTTATATGTCTACAGATCATGTAACCAGATGTTGACATATCAGGATTTCTCACAAATAGTGAAAATAAAAAAGACTGGCTAGAATAACAGAACAGCAACTTATTTTTCACCGCCGGCAACGAACACAGACCTGCAATATAGTGGATAATGTTAGCTATTATGTATAGTCAGATTGTTCAGCTTTCCCGAAGAGCCTCGTTTTAGTTTGATTTCCGGTCACGGGAAGTAACTTGTAAGGACTGCGAAACTGTTTATTGGAAAGGCGTATAGTTCATGCTATCTCAGATTCAGATTAGCAAGCAAATCCATGCTGTCTGATGAGAATCTACACTGTTTGGTTTTAGATTTATTTGGTTATTTTGGCCAAGATGTGCACACTGTAGATTCAGATCAGATGGCATGGATCTGCTGGTTAATCTGGATCTACACTGTTAGCACACACATTTAAATGTGTATATGTGGAGATAAAGGTCAATTTTTTAAATGTACAGCATGACATTTATTAAATGTCTGGTACAGTTCAAGTTACCTGATCTCCTGTAATATTTGGTAACCTCCAGTAGACTGGTTCACCTTGAGTGTTCTCATGGCCTCCTACAATGCTCACATTTCTGGGTATCACATAGAAACCATTCTGTTGCCTGGAAACCATAGAACTTGCTCGTCTGCTGCTGAATGAAACTGTCATATCAGGAACTGAAGTCTGAAATATCAATAGGCATTATTACATTTTAGTAGACATGTTATTTTTCAAAATTTTGTTTCTTTGCGCATCTGCAAAATCTATTTTTTTGTCTTTTTTTCTAATGGTTTTTATGTAAGATGAAATGCATGTATCTTGTAGGTATACAGATGTAGAATCTCAAACAATTAAAGCTCAAATCCAAACACAACAATGTGTTAAATAGTTTTTACGAAAGTATGAACAAATTAAACTGTGGCAAAGCATAATTGGCCATTTTATTTTTCATTTTTGACATGAGTAAATTTTTTAAAAGAGCCTTTGTGAGTTAATAACAACCTTAAGCAGACCTAGGCCCAAGATCATAAAACTAAGATTGGAGACCAGTCTCAAATCTCAAGCATCAGATTCTCCTGATTTAGTTTTATGATCTTGGGCAATTGAGACAAAACTCTACCTTATTCCAGACATACTGAGCCTGTCCACAGGAGTCACCTCTACCAAAGCAGAAGCAGTCTGTACACCCATCAGGGTTGCTAACATCCAGGGAGAAGGAGTTGTTTGTACACTGGGTGCAGGTTCTACCCTGGGTATTCGACTGAAATAAAGTAAAATACTAGTAAATGTTTGCCAAGCACAGTAGATATTACCTTGTCAAGCAAAGAGTTAATACTAAAATGGCAAATAGTCAAAAGTCATAATAATACATGACATATTGATATATTAAAGACATCATAATATCACAAAAATTTTCAAAATTAGGATTTAAAGATAAGACCTTTAGCTAAAACAGATTTTATTATCCTGTAATTGTACAAAAAAGGACTTCAGCATTATTGTTACTGGTCTGACCCAGGCAGTCAGCATTTCAGCAAGTTGCCAAGTGTTGCCAATTCATAACTTCCATAGACAATGACACTAATCCCAAGGTAAGGCATACCACAATGCCACTTTATAATTGCAAAGGCTTTTTAGTTACTTCAACACAGCACAGGCAGTTTTGATAGCCTGGGAAGTGTCGAACTATGTTTTTTTTTAAGTTCCCTTTTAATCTATTTCTACGTAACATAGACACTGGCCCACACCTTCAGCACCCATACATGCCTTTGCAGAGTTACAGCTTGTTTGCTCAGTCTCCTCCACACAGGGAATGTCTACAGTAAGTTTAGCTGTTCTGAGTATTCAAACCAACAACCTACCTTACACAAACACTGACCCTCGGGTTCGGCACACCTACAAGCCCCCTTAGAGTTACAGCTGCTGGGTTCGGTCCCCTCCACAGAGCACAGGCATAGTCTACAGTCTGGGAAGTTGTAGAAGCCAAACAAACAGCTATCACAGTGTGTCCCATTGTAGTCCTGTTTACAAGCACACTGTCCGGACCAGTGGTCACAATTGTTGTCAAAAGCACCAATCGGATCACAGTCACATGACTGAAAAAAGAAAATAACTTGTTTGTTTTCTTGGATTTTATTCTCATAACATTTGGCAAAGTGATGAACTCTTTCAGAGACAAAGTAGAGAAGAGAGATGTAACCAGTATTAATAGTATTTAGAATAACAACAGTGCAATTCAAAAGAATTTTCAATGGAGACATCACCCATACAGTATTGTAAATAATAAGCAAAATGCCCTGCACTGCCAGAGAACCCATGATCATCATAAAGGTAGTCCCTGAACATCAGTGAACTGCTGCTTAAGTATTTCCAGAAAAAAGATCAAGAAGGCATAAAAGTATAATAAATTTAATCCATGAAACTCTAAAATCAAATTTTGTCACATTTGTGCCATTGTACAACCAGTTCAGCCTGTGCATCTACACAGTCTTATCAGTCTACATAAATTATTCGGTCAACAGATCTCTGCAAATCTGCAATTCACCTTATGGACTCACTAAAATTGATATGAAGGTGAGTCCATGCCATTGATTTCACAGGTATGGATGGTTAAGCCAGCAAAATTCTTTAAAGATGTTTAAAGATGTTTGAACAATAATTCTTAGGTTGCTTCTTCAGCGTGTTTGGAAACTGGTTATAACACTTTATTCCATATATAATTATACAGATTTGATAGCATGCGCAAACTGTGTAGATCTAGATCAGCTGGCACATCTATGCCGTCTTATCTTGATCTACACTATTTGCTTCATGGCTCTTGGTGAAAAATAACTAAATGAAACACAAAATGAAAACTGTAGATCCAGATCAGATTTCACATATGTCTCATCTGATCTGGATTTACACTGTTTGCTATCTGTCTATTCCATGTTGAGTACACATCAATTATTTGTCAAAATTCATCTTTCTCACAAATTGACTCACACAAATTGAGTTGGAGTATAAGGGACGTAACTCTAAGCTCATCTAACAATTCACATCACACAAAATGGTTAAAATGCCTGTAAACCAGCATAAAGACTTCATAGGAATAAGGAGAGAAGTAGTTAATAATTCTGTCTTACCTTACATCCAGTTCTAGGATTGTATCCCCAGTATGTGTCAATGCACTGTTCACACCTTTCACCCTCCGTGTTAGGTGGGCACACACACTCTCCTGTCTCCAGGTGACAGATGTGTCCAGGTAATGTACAGGGTTTACACTCTGAAAAATAAATTGTTAATCATATCACTAAATATTGTACTAGATCCATCATCACAATAGAAGGGTCAGCAAGTGTTGACTGTTTCCTTCTTTTTTTGTTAATCCTTGGAATCGCTGTGGGAAAAAAAAAAACTGAGAAATTCAGTCACATGTTCAGAAAAGGGCCCAAGATCATTATGACAAGTCTCCATTTCAGCCAATCAGATGCTTGAGATTTTAGACTGGTCACTAGATTAAGTTAAATGATCTTGGGCAAAGAATTAGAGATCTTTCCCTACAAAAATGTCCACTTAGTGGCATTACAAAAATACCTAAATAATGTAAATTTCAACAAGAATTTTAAAAAATATGCAGCTGTCAGAATAAAATTTAAAGAAAATCTCTATGTTTTTGCTGAAGTTCTATTTTTTGTCATTCAGATATGCAAAAAAAGGAGGTCTTATATGTGCTAGGGTGAAAGTCTATAAATCTAATTAACACATACTCAAGACAACTTTTGCAAATGGTATCTGGTAGAGCTTCACTAGAATTTGCCACTCTGGATGAGACTGTCAAGATTCATAAGTTAGATTTTGTTATAGGTTTTACAATCAACTAATTTTATTTATTTAGTCCTTAAAAACCGATAACCAACTTTACTTTACCTGGCTAAAACAGAAAGTTTGATATAAACCTGAGAATCAATTATCAGTGTTCCCTTTCATAAGCAGTGCAAAACGTTCACCATCTGCATATACTTATCATGACTGTACTTTTAAAACGATGTAATTCTTAAACGTTGTAAGATAAATTTGAGCAAATTTGGTTGTTTTTGTCTGTTTAGAAGCACTCAACTAAGATGACCCTGGTTTCAGTAATAACCCTTCCTCCATATATACGCCTATTATCGCATAAGCAAACAGTGTAGATCCAGATCACCAAGCAGATTTGTGCCATCTGATCGGGATCTGCACTATTCACTTTTTGGTCAGAAATAACCTTATAAATCAAACAACACAGATGTGCCAGCTGATTAGGATCTTCACTGTTTGTCCATGCCATATTGGATTATTTATGAAGGAAGTGTTCAATCAGATAGTCCGTACAGAGCATGTGATATTTTTCAGGTACATGTATTTCTATTGGTCATTTTATTCTGCTCTTCCAAAATGTCATATAATGTGTATATGCCTTCTAAGCAGTACAGTGACGGTATATTCACAGGGCACAGTATAGTTTCTAAACTTCCAACAGACTCTACAAATGTATCTGTTTGCAAGTTTGTCCAAGCTTTGATCTAATTATACCTACCCAGACATTCTCCTCTAGAAATCAGACCATAAAAGCCATCAATGCACTGGTCACAATGTAGACCTGTTACTCCTCTCTTACAGCGGCACTGTCCGGTACTGCTGTCACACTGTTCGAAGTATGACCCCACTGGGTCACAGTTACATGGGGTGCATCCCTGACCCGACTCTAGACCCCAGTAATTCTCCTGTAATATTCAACAAATCTGATGTTATAGTAGATCTAATAGTTTCATAGCTGTGTATTCAAGCACATGGTACAAGTTACACAAAGAAACAAGCTTTAATGCATCAGTCATTTGTATGTCTGATTTTCTATGTTATTATTATTAATCCTTTCCTCCACATATAAGCCTTTATGGTATGGGCAAACAGTTTAGATCCTGATCTGTGCTGTTTGATTAAGATCTGCACTGTTTGCTTCTTGATTTATTGGGTTATTTATGACCAAAAAGTGATCAGTGCAGATCCTGATCAAATGGCATAGATGTGTCAGCTGAACTGAATATAAACAATTCCCACATGGGTTTTCTGTCAAAAGGATTATTATCATGGACTCTTGATTGCATGGCAGATACCAACATTCGAAACAATGGCACTGTAACTCGGGCACTCAGGGCCTCTGTAAAGAAATAAGTCAAAATTCTATTTGCGTAGCACCCAGATGACTGATGCATTACTCACCTCTAATAGGCAAACAAAACCATAAAACCATCACAAACAATTAACAGAATATTAGTTTGTAAATTGTATTAGTAAAATTTGTTTAATAGGAGTGTTGGCAAAACAAGATTCCCTTTACCATACTTATTTTTACATGCTACACACAAACTTTAACAAACATTTTACATGCTATAAAGTGAATGTGATAAAGACAAACATGTGACAATTTCAATGTGTATTACAGTAACGGTACAACAAACAATCCATGAAACTAATCATGTGTTAAGTTAATGTTAGACAATAGATATTATTAAATAGTGCAAAAAGCTATACTGCATAAAACAGGTGTATATGGATCAAATATAAAGCAGCTTTAAAGCGTACATGTGATAGCATGACTTCTGATTACATGTGAGATATAGATACAGAAAAACAGCATGTCAGCTACCTCGCTGATGACAAATGAAATATCTGGCAAAAGCACTGGCCACATATAATGTGACGTCTTGTATGATATATTCTTTGAGGACATACATTTATAAAATAAGACACTTTGGTTCAATAGTCACTGAATATTTCATTGATGTTACTCACCTGCATATTTTATGATAATTACAGCAATTTTCCCCTTGTCAAATTTTAACAGTTTTGTTTTGTATCAATTTTTTGAACTTTGAAATTTTCTTGTGTGATTTTTAAGATTTTTAACAATGCTTTTATAGAACACTGGTTTTCAAGGCAACAATGCACAAAAGCATGATTGTGGTATGATCTTCTCTTCAGTCTTATGATTTTTTGAACTTGTACATGTATATCAACCTTTCCCTTCTAAAATTCTTAAAGGAACAGTCAGTATTTCCAATGATAATGAATGACCATTATCAATTTCTTGTTGAACCACAAAAATCTGTGTTTTTCTTAACACTGAAGCCAAAGAAATATATAAAAACCAACAAGCTATCTGTCAAAAATGACTTACTGACAGATGCTTGTTTTTTTGTTGTTGTTTCTTTTTTTTACTTCATCCCTTTTGTCTACCTTTAAATGTGTAACTATACAAAACACGGCATTGTCCAAGGAGCTCACATATTCATCCACATCCAACACATATAATCAAGTCTCGATACCTCAAGCATACAAGTATACAGTAAACCTTGAGGTAGTTTTCAAGTCTCGATGTTCAATTTTATTTTATATATTTTTCGTATAATGATATCGGACAAAGCTGGAGTATCAAACCTTGATTAGCAATTTAATCTTAAGGTAGTTTATTGCTATATAGACATTTATCATAATAGCACCACATTTGAATGAGTACGAATCAAACGATGGAATCTGAAGCTTTCCGAATAGTGTTGACTGGCTTCTTTTACACATTTCAAAATCGATTATTTTTAATACAATCCATGTTAACTGTTCACTTTCATCATGGCCGCCCCTATGGCGCAGTACACATTTTTTGAAGCAAAGTTTTTAGGCTCAAGTTTGGTACTGTAAAAGGAATTCTTGAAAGCAGGAAATGATGAAACCATTGGTTCAACTTTTAGTCGCTATATCCCCAATTGAAAACATTTTAAAAAATATATCTGGTTCCCACGATGATGCACTTTTAGCAGACATGACTGAGATCGACAGCACCATGCCAGTCGAAGTCATTAAGGACGTATGTATGTAAATTTGTGCTTATATTCTTCTGTTAATAAGTTGTTGTTTTTTTTTAAGTGAAAAGTTTGCTTTACCAAAATATTGGGTTGAGTAAAAAAGCTGTGAAAGATGAGACAAGCCTTGAAGATTACTTGTGGTGGATGTATACATGAACAGAAGCCTCAATCACCCAATTGTAGCATAAAAATATTAAAATAAACCTATTTACAAATTTACTGTAATATATTGTTTTGTCAGTAGTAAGAGGTAATCTAAATAAAAGCAAACATGTACAAAAGAGGTTTGAAAGTTGATTGTAAAATCACATCTTTATCCTTTTTTTATTTTTATTTCAACCTACCGTACTCATTTTTTCAAGAAAATTCTCATAAGACTAAAAATAAAAAAGTGTGGCCTTACACAAATTTGGAATTAAATTTTCCACAGTAAAAGTGCTACCAGAGATCAGACTTGGGACTATCAGGTTTGAATTCTGGCACTCTGCTGAGCCAGCTAGGCATCCTAACCCTTTAAAGTGCTAAGCTCTTGTCATATTTGTGAAAAGTGTAGATCCAGATCAGCCTGTGCATTCTGGTTGCAGTCTGATCAGAGTCTATACTGTTTGTTTAAGTCAATAAATTCATTTAACCCTTTACTCTACATAACTGTATGGGATTTATTGCATGAGCTAACAGTTTAGATCCAGATCACCTGGCACATCTGTTTTATCTGATCAGGATCTACACTTTTTGCTTTTGAGTCAGAAATAACCTTAAGAATCTAAAATAAAGCATTGTAAATCCTGATAAGACCTGATTAGATGTGCCAGCTGATCTGGATCTACATTGTTTGCCCATAGCTAACAGCCATATCCCATGGAGTTAAGGATTAATAAATTTCTGTAAAACTATGAACAATAAATGAACTAGCACGGATGGATGGTAAGTTAAGTCCATTATATTAAAAATGCTGTTATGGTCAATGTTTCAAAGTTGTAGCACAAAACTTTTATATCTTATTGATATCCCTTGCACAAAATTGTTATATCTTATTGATATCCCTTGCACAAAATTGTTATATCTTACTGATATCCCTTACACAAAATTGTTATATCTTACTGATATCCCTTGAACAAAATTGTTATATCTTACTGATATCCCTTACACAAAATTGGTATATCTTACTGATATCCCTTGCACAAAATTGTTATATCTTACTGATATCCCTTGAACAAAATTGTTATATCTTACTGATATCCCTTGCACAAAATTGTTATATCTTATTGATATCCCTTGCACAAAATTGTTATATCTTACTGATATCCCTTACACAAAATTGTTATATCTTACTGATATCTCTTGCACAAAATTGTTATATCTTACTGATATCCCTTGAACAAAATTGTTATATCTTACTGATATCCCTTACACAAAATTGTTATATCTTATTGATATCCCTTGCAAAAAATTGTTAAATCTTATTGTTATCTCTTGCACAAAATTTTTTATATTGTTGTAATACCTGTTGAGGATTGACACAGTTTAGCAGTCTACTGCCTGTATGCATTACCAGTAATAAGACTGATGAGAACTATCTAATGCTATACATATGCAATTTATACAGCACTAAAAAGCATTAAAAATAAAAACTGTTACTCTAGAAAGCAAAAATGGATTCTTGGGGGATTTATACATATTTAAAAGCTGGATATATTCACAGGATATGTAGCTTGTTTTCCGAACCTTGCAACTGTCACAATAAGGTTCCTTTACAAAGGGGAGACAATTACATTTGCCTCTTTGATCATCACAAATTTCAGTGGTATTGGATCCTGGTCTATAACACCTACAATCTATGGAAAGCAATGCATGTAAATAAAAAAAGTAAATCAAATCAACAAAACAAAACAAGTAAAGAAGCGTATGTGTTAATCAGTGGCAAAAAGTGCACAAAATATATTATTTTTTAAAGATTGTGAAGTGTAACATTCCTTTAAACTCAAGTTATTCACAGCTAGGACTTAGATTTTAGAGTTCAGATTTGGTCAACAGATGGTATATAATTATTTTTGAGGTCTCAATGTCTTTTAACAACGTAACAATATAGAGGGTGAGTTATTACGCTGTTTTATGGGTTTCTAATAAAAAATACATAACTTCTTTGCAAGTAGCTTTTCCAGAGTACAACATAAACACAACACTTTAGATAAAATAACTTCAGTCAAACTAAGACCACACAATAACCCATGACCTGGAGGTCCAGCATCAGTTTCAAATCTCAAATCTTGACCAGCTGGTTGGTTGAAATGTTGACCAGTCTCTAGACCAATCGAAAGCTAGAGGTTTGGATTAAATCTTCAGTATCCTATTCAGTGATTCTGAACCCTGGTATGGGTATTTTTTGAAAGAGATCTATTTTCTAAATTTTATACAAATAATGTTTATTCTCACCATAGCAACCACCCACTGAGTAACCATAGAAACCCTCCTGACACTTGTCACAGTTCCTGCCTGTGACCCCAGGGCGACATACACACTGCCCAGTGACTGGGTGACAACGGTAGTCAAGGGAACCGATCCTACTACAGTTACATTCCTTGCAACCGCTGACTACATCGCCATACCCTGCCTACAGAAATAGTATAACTTTAAGTAATTTATGGCAAGAGAAAAAGTTTAAAGTATCTCGTTAACAGAAAAGCTTAATATAAAATGTATCAGTACTATCATATTCTGGCAACGATTGTTATAACATTGTAAACCTGCATCTTATCATTCGACAGATTCCCCTGCATTTTATTATTAGACATTGCGCTAATATACCAGTTGAAATTTAGCTATTTCAAAACTTTAAGTAAATTTAAGACAATATATTTATGCAGTTTAACATATCACACAAGCTAAAACATTTATGCTGAAAGCATATCTTCACCGAAACAATGGGTAACACAACGTACAATATACCCACATTGACTAGGTTTGTAACAACATATTATCTAAACAATGAAGCGATTTGTAACTGATCTACTGTCTGGGGGATAAAGATCATCTATGACCAGGCTAAGCATGAACTATGCCTGTTTTGTGGTGAAGCCATCAGAATATAATCACGACTTGCAGAGAGTAAGTTAGGGAGCATAAGATGTCATTTATGCAGGTTATAATTATTATGAATTCTAAGACTTGTGTTTTTCTACTTAATCTGTTATTTTTTATACTGTTCAATAAAAGAAATGAACTCCAGGACTGTATTTGCACTTTGAATATTTGAAGTTACACTTGCTGAAAAAAATATTAGTAAAGGCATGAGAATAATGTGTAATGCAAGTGACTTATAAATAAAGCAGTGCTATTGCTTAAAACTTGACAGGTAAGTTTTTTGTTTCAATAACAAAGCTGTGTTTACTTCAACACAGAAATAAATGTGTGATACTGGTTTGATTAACCTGCAAAAACTGCACATTTTCAGGTGCTACGACAAAATAAGATATACATGTAGTTTTTAAAGAAACATTGGCTACGACAACAAAACATTTTGAATCCTAAATGAAGTGGATTCTTCCATTAAAAACAACAAACAATACAGGCAAGACCATTATGGCGATTGTACGAATTCTGAACATCTGACATGCGGACATTGATATATAACACATGCAAAGTGAAATCCATAACCACATTCAACATACCCTAAATATTTTCAATGCAAGTCAAACGCCTCAAACTAATGAAGACTTTGTGTGAACTGGACATACAATTTTACCCTTGCAGATTACGCTTAACTTTTCCAATTTTATTATTACTGATTAGTATTTTAGTCCAAGTACTTAGTAATCCCAAGACAGATAACCTCTGATTAGTATAGATTAGATTAGTGATAACGAACAAATACAATACAAAGCAACAAGAAACATAATTTCAGGTCTAGAAAAAAATCTTACACATAAATTTTGTTTTTCATTATACAACAACATTTGGCAAATCACAAATTGACTAACCTCCGTGCATTCGGCAAGCAGGGTAAAACATGAAGCATTAGCTTTTGTACAAAACAAAAATACTAGGCTGTTCTAAAACTCATTTTTATTGCACAGAAAAACAATGTAAGCCTGCTGCAGAAATTTTGCTGAAAGCTAAACTCAACTTACTTTATCATTTATCTATTTAATGTCAAATATATTCAATCATTTTGTTCACATGTTTTTCCTATTATCTAGAAACATTTTAAACACAATACGCTTTAAACATTTTGAATTTCTTGAAAGACCATTACTATACTATAATTCTATTTAACATTGTTTAACAATAATTATTTTAAAGATTGTAATTTTAGTCAAAAATTTAATCATTAATTCCTGTCAAACAAAGGATAACAGTAAAACATATTTTATTTCTATTTACTAATAAATTACAAAAAAACACAAACTTTTTTTTATGTTGTACACATTGCCTTTTCTTTTAATCATTGTCTGGAAATATTTAAACCATTCATAAGAAAATGTGTCTTTGGCCTTTTTTGTCTATTCATTGAAACATAAACCTAAAATTTCTTTTGATATTCCTTTAAAATATCAGGAACTAAACATTTTGTAAGATTTTATACTAATTCTATAATAGTAAAAATAATCAGAGATGCAGTTTTGTCCAGTCAATATTATGGCATCATATTTTCAGATGACGTTAACAAAGTGAGGACACATTTTCTTTCAGCTTGGCTTATTTCTTTCAAACAAGAACATCCATCTTAATTAAGTCTATATAATAAAACAAAATTTAAAATGAAATTTGTTTCAGTACAGTAATACATGTTTACTCTTTAATTTTTCATTCAGAGCTAACATGTTATTGTACTCAGCTACCAAAATTTAAATCATCAAGAAGACTTGAGCAGACAGTCTGCCACCTACCTCACAACGGTCACACTGCCTCCCCATGTAGTGCTCCTTGCACTCACATTTTCCTGTATCCCGGTCACATGTCATGTTCTGGGAACCAAACGGATCACAATTACATACTGAAAAATCAACAGCAAAATATTGATTACAATCATTAAATTTTAATATTTAGCATAAATAACTGGTCCGATGTTGATCAAACAGTTCTGCCTAAAAATGCATACTGGCTCGTAAGAAGGGACAAAAATGCCTACAACTTTCTTGTACTGACCTATAAGCACAGTTCAAAGCAGTCCATGAGCAAACCATAAGTATATATATTTTCATGTATTGACCTATTACAAGATTCAAAACTTATAAAAAGACTTATAAAATAAACAAACAAAAATGGTGGTAACGCAAGTTTACAAATGTATTGTTCACATATATATTCTTAATCAGATTTTATAATAAAGTTAATTGCCTTTTATAGACAGTCAAAACATGTTTTTTATTGACCTGAAAAAAGTTTATCTATGGGTCTGGATCCCAACTGTTATTTTAGATATGCTGTAATTCATCTCCTTTCTGAGATCTGATAAGCCTTCCTTTGAATATGTGTAATTTCATTCAGTGTTTGAAAGATGATTAGTAGACTTGCAAGACTGTTCAGAAAAACAGCGAAAAGGATCCAGATCAAACTGCATGTGTGGACTGTTTAGGCCAAACATATCCATGGATAAACCTTTCCCTCAATAGACCACTATAACTTACACCTACAAAGCAATACTCACACTTGCAATCTCCATTGACAGCAGTTCCATAGTAGCCAAGTCTGCATCGGCCACACTGCTTGCCCTCCGTATTGTGTAAACATAGCATGCATTCTCCTGTCAACTGATCACAGCTACCAACCATGTTCGCATCTATGTTACCATTACATTCACATTGCTGGCAGTAGTTGCCAAGGAGACCTGGGTATCCATAGTAACCATGATCACATCTGAAATATAAAGGTAAAGGTATGGGTTTATAGTCTGTAATTAATGTATTCAACCGACTTTCACATTTTACCCCCGATCACTGGATATACAAGTCGTCCATTAACAGTCGGCGCCACGGAACATTGGCTTATATTCCTCACAGGTACCCATTTATACACCTGGGTGGAGAGAAGCAATGAAGGCTTAATTTCTTGCTTAAGGAAATTAGCGGCCGGACTGGGGCTCGAACCAGGGACCCCTCGATCCCTAAGCGAGCGCTCTACCACTGGACTACCACTGCCCAAATATACATGCATTAGACAATGTGTTGTTTTATCCCTTGTCCCACATTGCAATGTCCTCATTCAGAGGGGGAGGGGCTTTAACTGGGAATAAACAACAATAATAAAAACAAGTTGGTTTATACCAGTCTCTCAACAAGGAATCATCGTCTCTTACCACTGTGTGACCAACAACAAGACTTACAAAGGGATTGAGTCAAATGGAAAAAATGAGTTCCACCACGTCAAACCAACAAACAGAAAACTGCAGAATCATGGACAAATTTCTGTAGTGCCGGCAGCATAAGGTCACTTCCAACAGCCTCGCTGTTGAGCTTGCTTTTCAGTGATGAAGTTGAAGTGTACCAACTGTCAAAATTAGTTAAGCAACAGTTTGCTCGGTCAATGCCTGGATGGGTGTCCCGCTGGGGGGTGGTTGGTACGCCCCCAGTTGGGAATTACTTCACTGGTGTCAGAAATGCATGCTTGACGAGCCCATGTGGTTGTTTCGGAGCGGGAGTAGGCTAGTAACTAAAGTCCACGGGTCTCTGCAGTTGATGCCTAAGCTCCGAAAGATGAAGGAGGGGAGAGTGTAGTGCCAGCAGCATAAGGTCACTTCCAACAGCCTTGCTGTCAAAACTAGTTAAGTAACAGTTTGCTTGGTCAATGCCTGGATGGGTGTCCCGCTGGGGGTGGTTGGTACGCCCCCAGTTGGGAATTACTTCATTTCTAAGAAATACATATTTTGATTAATGATTGATTGCTTTTTGATTAATAAGGTTATTTCTGACCAAAAGGCCAACAGTGCAGATCCTGATCAGACAGCATGGATGTGCCAGGTGATCTGGATCTACACTGTTTACTTATACATGGAGTAAATGGTTAACCGACCTTTCACATCTCTCTCCAGTGTAACCAGGTGCACAGTTCAGGCACATGAAAGCATCTGGGTCATTGAACTTTGGATTCAACACACACTCTGTGGCAAAGTTGTTACTGCGCTCATTGAGGGGGCATGCACATGGTTGACAGTCTTCCTGGGTACCTCTCGTTGGGTCGCCATAGAAACCTTTCCGACAAACATCGCAGTGATCTCCCTCAGTGTTATCCGTACACATCTACAAGGACAATACAATATACTGGTTGTTTAACAGTTTGTCTTTTTTTCAACATCAATTTTAAAAGAAAACAACATTTCCTACTTTTCTAAACAAATTATTCATTAGAAATGTGAAATCAGCATGACATAAGGGGCCAGGTTATTGTTTAAACTATGTAGGATACATTCACCTATCAATCAAATAATGTTATTCATAATTGTTGACAATTTTCTCACTAACAATCTCTGGTGTCTGACAAATCTCTAGCAGTCAACTGCAATATGCTACTTAAATGCAATCAAAATGCAACATGGAGACATTGCAGTAGGTCTTCAGGAAAACTGTAAACTCCCTCCAAAACAACCCTATCAGGTCTACACAATCCACACTTCTCAACAATCATAATTATAATATAATAATATAGTATATATAGAGAATTTTTTAATATATAATATTATTTAGCCACATTCAAAGAAAGAAATGGACATGCAGAAACTTAACAGATGAATGGTTCAACAAGCTACAAGTATTTACCAGACATCTGCCGGTATATGGATCACAGGTCTTGGAGTGGCCATAGCACTCACATGGTACACACTGTCCACCATACAACACGTTGTTCACCCTGCGCCAGCCTATATCACAACTCTGTAATAATTGTCAACAATTTCAAACACCAATTTTAGCCTTCAAAATTAAGTTTATGCTATTTTATTGTCATTCAAACATTAGGAAATGATCAAATAACATTTAACATCTATAGTGGCTGCAGCAGGTTTTGATATGTTTTCTAAAAACAGGTTTGAAAATTTACAAAACAAACCAAGAGGGTGCCAAGGCAGATTACACCTTTGCATGTTTTGTTTAGTGCTCTTGTAACAAATCTTGTATTCAGTCATTCATTTAATGTAAAAAACTAAACAAGTGGGTCTTTCTACCTACAGAAGCCAAGGTAAAAACTCCTTATTTGATTGACAGTTTTCTACAAGTATCTCTGAAAGCTTTTACACAACAGTTCAATCTGTTGTTGTATGCTAAACAGATGCTAAAGTTAACTATCTGCTGAATACTTAAACAATTCCTTATAATTTCTGACATCTTAATTCAACAGTGAAATACGTGCAATTTATAACTCTCCAAGCCAAATATCATAAAACTGAGATTGGAAAACATTGAATCATAAGTAATGGCTGGATTGGACAGTTTAGAGTCAACCAAAGTTTGAGACTGGTCCTTCAAAATAAGAATCTTTTTGTCTTAAACTGTGTGCCCCATGCTTTCTCAAGATACCCAATTCTGTGCCCAAGATCATAAAAATGAAACTAGAGACCAGTCTCGAATTGAAAGCCAATCAGATGCTTTTGATTTGAGACTGGTCTTCAATCTCAGTTAAATGATCTTATGTTCTCATCACTCACATCAAGCCCACAATGTCATACCTCACAAGATAGACCAGTGTAACCCCTAGGACAGGAACATTTCTCAACACCAGTCATTATGACATCACTTTTTGATCCTGCATTGGAGGTGTCCAACAAGACTTCCTTCAACCTGCAAATAAATATTCATTTTTAAATGAAATAAAGAGCTGTTTTTGTTTGTGAAAACTTATGAGTCGGTGTCAAAAATTGTATACTAACAGTGTTTTCTTCGAAACGGGCTCTACATGTTGCCAACAGGCATCTAGTGTTCACTTTACATGCTTAATATGTAGTCAAAGTGATTTTAGTAGGTTGATCATTACTTTACACCCAGTTTTATGTATTTTTCAGATGAACATTTGTTTTTACCAAGTCCCACTTACATGACATTATCCTGAGCTGTGTGGTGCGTGGCTCTAATCAATATTCTCTTCAGGTCATACAGTAGCAGCATAAAGTCTCTCTTGGACACATGCTGCTGACTGATGTATCGCCCACTGCTCGTGTCCAGTGCATACCACTCCCTCTCATCCAGTGATATACTCTTCTTGTTTTCCTGGTTCTCACGGATGTAGTTACGTCCATTGGTGACTGTTACATTGAAACCCTGTGAAAAGACAAGTTGTGTACTAAACAAAGTCCATCTCTCACCAGTTCCACATATAACTTCCTTAAGCTTGTAAAACTCGTGTTTGTCATCACTTTAAAATGAGATAAGCATGCACACCTGATGCACATATGCATGCTTATCAGCTTCTTGGTTTTATTTAGAAAGCAATTGCCAAATTCTTGTAAAAACAATCGATGGATAGAGCTAATTTTGATTTGATTCACTTTAAGAACAATATCAGTAAAGAGTCTTTCAAGGAATGTTCCTATCAAATATTTTGAAATTTTGCAGACAACATTTAGAAACAAAATTTTTTAAATAATTATATTGCTTAAAAGCCAAGCTAAAGAAAAGTAGACCCCAGGGTTACAATATGAATAAATTGGTAAGAGGTCAAATCTGGTAAAAGAACATATCCAGTGGATATATATATATAGGATATATAATTTGAATATAATTGTTGATCAACAGACAGTTGCATGGCAAAGACTGGTCACTGTGGTACCTGATAGCTAATGTTGGTAGTACACAGTAACATGTTCAAATTAATATCTAAACAAGAGCCATGTTACACATGGTTAAATCCCCCCGCCGGAAAAAGTAACCTGAAGGTTGTACTTTCGTATAATTTACCTGGAGAGGAAATCCTTTTAAATTTGGAGTTAAAATTTTTAAACAAAATTTATCAAGTAAATCTGATAAAGGGGAATAACTCTAAAAATAGGCAAGGTAGAATTATTGGACTTGCACACTGCACTACCTACTGTGCTCTGTCAGTATATGAAATTTGAATAAAATCCCTCAAGTAGTTTTTGAGTTATGCTCCGGACAAAATTTATTAAGTAATTCTGATAAAGAGGAATAACTCTAAAAAAGGCAAGGTAGAGTAATTGGACTTGCACACTGCACTACCTACAATGTGCTCTGTCAGTGTATGAAGTTTGAATGAAATCCCTCAAGTAGTTTTGGAGTTATGCTCCGGACAAAATTTATCAAGTAAATATGATAAAGGGGAATAACTCTTAAAAAAAGGCAAGGTGGAGTTATTGTTCTTGCACACTGCACTATCTACTAATGAGCTCTGTAATTGTATGAAGTTTAAATAAAATCCCTCCAGTAGTTTTGGACTTATGCTCCGGGCAAAATTTATCAGTAAATATGATAAAGGGGAATAACTCTTAAAAAAGGCAAGATAGAGTTATTGTTCTTGCACAATGCACTACCTACCAATGTGCTCTGTCAGTGTATGAAGTTTGAATAAAATCCCTCAAGATGTTTTGGAGTTATGCTCCGGACAACAAAATTTATAAAGTAAATATGATAAAGGGGAATAACTCTACAAATAGGCAAGGTAGAGTTATCGTTCTTGCACACTGCACTACCTACAAATGTGCTCTGTCAGTGTATGAAGTTTGAATAAAATCCCTCAAGTAGTTTTGGACTTATGCTCCGGACAAAATTTATCAAGTAAATATGATAAAGGAGAATAACTCTAAAAATAGGCAAGGTAGAGTTATTGTTCTTGCACACTGCACTACCTACCAATGACCTCTGTCAGTGTATGAAGTTTGAATAAAATCCCTCCAGTAGTTTTGGACTTATGCTCCGGACAAAATTTATCAAGTAAATATGATAAAGGGGAATAACTCTAAAAATAGGCAAGATAGAGTTATTGTTCTTGCACACTGCACTACCTACCAATGAGCTCTGTCATCGTATGAAGTTTGAATAAAATCCCTCCAGTAGTTTTGGAATTATGCTCCGGACAAAATTGTTTCGGACGGACGGACGGACGCACGGACGTAGGGCATTTCTAATATCCCCCTCGCCTTTGGCGGGGGGATAATTACGTATTATAAAAATGTTGCTATTAAATAAAAACTATAACCCTCCCTTTCCTCCACATATATGCCTTTTATCCCTTGTGCAAACAGTGTACATCCAGATAACCTGGCACATCTGTGCCATCTGATCAGGATCTGCACTGTTCACTTTAACCTAATAAATAAAAAAGCAAACCTTCCAGATCCTGATCAGATGGCATGGATGTGCCAGCTGATCTGGATCTACACTGTTCACTCATGCTATAAAGGTGTATAAATGCAGGAAAAGTTAAAAGAGAAAGAGAAGGCATTACCTGCAATATGACATCAGCTTCAGCCAGGTGATGCTGCCAGGGGGCGCTGGTGTCTAGAGTAAACATCATGGTGTAGTGAAGCTTCCCACCATATGATGCCAACTACAGTACATGAGAGAAAAAAAAGCAAAAGATGCATGAAAATCCATTTTTCTCTAACAGTAATAAAATTTCTGTTTTTGTTTACTTTTTATGTCTGCTTGTAAATCCTCATGAATATACATTTATTCACCTCCTTGATTAATATTTCATTGAGACATGTCTGAGAAAATCTGCTAGCAGAATCTGTGCTCAAAAAGTAGTTCTGCTGTATGAAACAAACACAAAAAACAATAGTTCCTCACACACAAAAATAGAACTTTAACACCAACCCTATTTCCATAGTATTTAACAGGTGCTTGCCAGTAGTATATAATTTCATCACGAGTAGATCGGTCCCCAACATTTACAAAGTTCTGGTCTCTAGCTGGAAAGGTTCTGTACTCGAGCCAGCCATCAGCGAAGGTGGGAAAGTATGTGAAATCTTCATCATTCAGGGTGATGATAGTCCAGCTGTCCATCTCAGCCCTCATATCTGTGATCTGCAATAAGATTATGCTGCAAGTAGATTTATATTCAAGAAGCAATTTTTTTAAATTCATGTATATTTGTGATTTCTAGTAAGATTGCTGCAAATTAATTTAAATTCATTAGGATTCATTTATTGTAATATGTAATACAATTGCTGCTAAATGATTTATATTCAAGAGGATTAATTTTTGTTATATGTAATATGATTGCTGCTAAATCATTTATATTCACAAAAATAAATTTTGATGAAATGAAATAGGGTCTATTTGGACATTAAACCTGTGCACAGTCTGATTCCATAAAGCTTTTAACCATGACATAATACTTACATGTAGAAGACTGAACCCCACTCTCTCAGACTCCGGAATACCGCAGAGATATGCAAAAACCAGAAGTGCATGAATCCCATTAAAACATTGTTTTAGAAAAAATCGTTACCTATCCTACACTTGTCACAGTAAAAGTACACTAACCTGAACAAGTCCGAGCCCTGCACTCTGGCATACAGTAGATATACCAAAACAGAAGCACTGACGGCAACCTAGCAAATTGTCCTTCTTGAGATCATAGTAACCTGACTTACATTTGTCACAGTTCACACCTTCAACATTCGTCTGAAAAAGTACCATTAGAAAAAATGAATTTACCCATTACTCCAAATACACCCATTTTAACACATATGCAACCATTTAAGATCCAGATCAGTTGGCATATCCAACTGATCTGGATCTACACTGGTTGCACCTGGGTCAGAAATAACCTAAAGAATGTTAAAGCAAAAAGTGCAGATCTTGATCCGATGGCAGACATTTACATTGTTCACAAATGCAATAAATCTGTTTCTATGGAGTTAAGGGTTAACAGTTCCAAAGGAAGCATAAAGTTCAACTTTAAAATACAGACAACAACTTTTTTAGAACAGCTATTAGTGGCAGAGGGTAAGACTGCATGCTTTTTTGAAAATTCCTTACAAAGCGTGCATGCACATAAATACCAAGAAATGTTTTTATAGTCAAGTTAAATCAAACTCATATGAGCTAATATCAAGATGAGTGTCAATATAATGGTACTTACAAGACCTCTAGCTTTCAATTGGCCAATTTTGAGAATATGCTTAATTTTAACTAATCAGATTGCTAAGATCTGAAACTGAGATGCTTGTCTTAGTTAACTTTTGGACCTGAGAATATGAAATGAAACTACAGCATTTTAAGTTTCAAGCACAAAGAATTACCCAAAAGTAAATCTATATTTCTATATTTTCTATATACTTTCTCTTACTGAAATGTGAAGGCATAAAGTGGTAACTAACCTTGCAAACACAGCTGCCTTCACACATGTTGGGGTCCACAGTTCCAGCTATACTGCATGAGCATGGTTCACAGTAGGGGTAACTATGGTAACCTGGGGCACACTGGTCACAGTTCTGACCCCCAAAGCCCTCCTTACATATACAGGACCCTGGCATCTGCAAAAGTATAACAACGTCAGAGAATTGTAGCTGTAATAAACTTTTTAAAAATAATCATTCTGTAAGTAGATCCTAAATGAATAAATATTTCTGATAGGAATCTACAATAACGGACATAATTTGAGCACATCTTATGGCATGGTAGAGTGTAATTTCAAAATAACATTGTCAATGCCTATCTTTAATTTTCAAGAGCCATTCCAAGAAAACAAATATACCTAACAAACTCTGACTGACTGACCCAACTATTTTACATCAATATTTTTAGGCCTACATAATAATCAATGAATAATCATCAATGAGTTAATGAGGACTCACAAGGCCATCATCCACTCTGCTATCATCTTCTACACAAATACCCGTAGATCCGATAGATTCTCGACAGTTACACTGTCGACATGGCCTGTTGGAGTTCTGCGATACTCCCCATGGTCTGAAGTAACCAGGCACACATTTCTCACAGTTGATACCTGTAGTAAAATCCTGAAATACAAACAAGAGGGCCATGATGGCCCTGAATCGCTCACCTGAGTATGAAACTCAAGTTATTAACCAGAAACTGAATTTTTATTTTTAGCAACAGTGACCTTGACCTTGATCACAGACACGTGGGTAGCAATCCCAATTTGTCTCTTGTTATAAGCTACCCATATACCAAGTTTGGAGTCAATATGCCGAAGCAAACTCAAGTTATTAAGTGGAAACTGAATTTCTATTTTTAGCAACTGTGACCTTAACCTTGATCAGAGACACCTGGGTAGCAATCCCAAGCTGCTGTTTGATATAAGCTACTCATACACCAAGTGTGGACTCAAAAAACCAAAGCAAACTCAAGTTATTAAGTGGAAACTGAATTTCTATTTTTAGCAACAGTGACCTTGACCTTGCTCACAGACACGTAGGTAGCTTTCCCAAGTTGCCTCTTAATTTAAGCTATCCATATACCAAGTTTGGAGTCAATAGGCCAAAGCAATCTCAAGTAATTAAGTAGAAACTGAATTTCTATTTTTAGTAACAGTGACCTTGACCTTAATCACAGACACCTGGGTAGCAACCCCAAGCTGCCTCTAGATATAAGCTATCCATATACCAAGTTTGGAGTCAATAGGTCAAAGCAATCTCAAGTAATTAAGTAGAAACTGCATTTCTATTTTTAGTAACAGTGACCTTGACCTTAATCACAGACACCTGGGTAGCAACCCCAAGCTGCCTTTTGATATAAGCTACCCATACATCAAGTTTGGAGTCAATATGCCAAAGCAAACTCAAGTTATTAAGCAGAAACTGAATTTCTATTTTTAGCAACAGTGACCTTGACCTTGATCACAGACACCTGGGTAGCAACCCCAAGCTGCCTTTTGATATAAGCTACCCATACACCAAGTTTGGAGTCAATAGGCCTAAGCAAACTCAAGTAATTGAGCAAAGACTGAATTTCTTTTTTTAGCAATAGTGACCTTGACCTTGATCACAGACACCTGGGTAGCAACCCCAAGCTGCCTTTTGATATAAGCTACCCATACACCAAGTTTGGAGTCAATAGGCCTAAGCAAACTCAAGTAATTGAGCAAAGACTGAATTTCTATTTTTAGCAACAGTGACCTTGACCTTGATCACAGACACCTGGGTAGCAACCCAAAGCTGCCATTTGATATAAGCTACCCATACACCAAGTTTGGAGTCAATAACCCTAAGCAAACTCAAGTAATTGAGCAAAGACTGAATTTCTATTTTTAGCAGCAGTGACCTTGACCTTGACCCTGTGGTCATGATTTGAACAACTTTTGTAGACATCAGTGCCAGGATGCTTCAGGACAAATTTGGTTAAAATCCATCAAGTGGTTTCAGAGGAGATGTTGTTTAAAGGAAATTGTTGAAGGACGACGGACGCCAGACGACGGACGCCGGACAAAGAAGGGTCACAATAGCTCACCATGAGCCTATGGCTCAGGTGGGCTAAACTAAACATAATCATCATGTTAATGTCAAGTCCAGAGATTTTATCCAAGTTATCTTATTTTTGTGATAAAACCTGTGGAGAGAGGGGATAATTAAATTGACATAATATTAGTGATAAATGACTCATTAAAGTTTTCTTTTTTTACATATCCTTCAAGATCTAAATCCTAAATCTTAGACTGATTTGCAGCAAAGAGAAACAGAAGACTCTCATTTCTTCATTAACCCTATGCTAGTTCATATAAAGCCAATTATCACATGGGCAACACATCCTATCTGATCAGGATCTGCACTGTTCACTTTTTGGTTTGAAATAACCTTAAAAATCCAAAGTTGAACAGTGTAGATTCTGCTCAGATGGCGCAGATAAACCAGCTGATCTACACTTTTAGCACATGTGATATAATGTGTATATTTGGAGAAAAGTGTTAAAAAGAATTGTGCTTTTTGGAGATTAATTATATTGGTATCAAGGCAATGCAAAACACTATTGTAATTTTGATTTCCATAACCATTATAAGCATCAAAGATACTTTGGAGCATAAAATTCACTAAAATTAATATGTTAATGTATTTAAATCTCTAACTATTCTAATGTATTAATATTTTCATAGGGTATTTTTTTAAGTATTTAGTACAACAAGTTTTCTGAAAATCTGTTCTAATCCAGAAAGTCAGTGATGGCTCCTATCTGCAACAGAACATAGTTTGCTTTCTCATGCAAAAAAACCCTTACCAAAACTATCTTACACCTGTTATATATTTATAAATTGTAGAAAAAACACAAGAAAGAATAACATTATCAACAAAAAATAACATTAACAAAAAGCACCTGGTGAGCCAACTTCAGCAACTTTTTTCAGGAAATAGTGTTAAATTAATTAATCTTCCTGAATTATCATTAATTAGTGCCACCCTAAACATTTCTCAGATTAGTTTTCATTTAAAGACACTTAATAACCAGTACCATGAAAATAAACAAACAATAAAAACTTCTGGGCGAGATTTTATGCCTGTTTAGATACAAACTGAAGGCAGATTAACTGCTGTACTTATCATAGTAACGCCAAGAGAACCATAAATACATCAAGGTTTCATTCTTCCAGATAGCAAGATGACTCCAAGATTTAATTACACAAGAAATCATGGTAATGTTTGTGGGATATTACTGACTTTTCTTTGAAGCAGTGGAAGGAGAAGTGTAGATAAATTGATTTTCTTGTGCAATAAAGATGGGCTTTTTATTTCAAGCATCAGAAGCTTGCATTACAATATTTAATGTTTTAATGAAATCTTGATATTCTGTCAAACACATACCTGCAACTGTTATAGTTATTGAGTATTATTCAAGTATTATAAAACCAATGACTTAACATTAATCTGAATAGGGATAAACATGTACAAACCTAACACAAATGAAAAATTAATATCATGAAGGGAGTGAAAAAATTTAATGTGACCATTCCAAACAAATTGCAAGTGAAGGTTACAGCTCAGAAACAAAATGGCAGGAAATATATTAAAAGTTCAATAAAAAATGAGTTGAGCAGAAATTGCTATGTAAAACTTCTTTGTTGCTTGCTTTCACAAAGTAAACAAAATATACCTGGCAGTCAATACACACTCCTCCTCCCTTCAGTTGGCCATCCATGTTCAGACTCAGTCCTAGTTCAGCCACAGTAGCATTGTACACACATGAGTCAGCGTGACCATGACAATTGCAAGCTGGAAGTGGAAAACATGGTTTTAATGGCCATTCTGAGGACTTCTCAGGGCATAAATGATAACAGATATCAGACAATTTAATAAAGTATGTAACGTACATTAACTCTTTCCATCATAAAAGGCCTTTTAGTCATACAGGTGACCAGTCTCAAATCTCAAGCATCAGCTGATTGGCTGAAATACAGACGATTCAGCCAGTCAGATGCATGAGATTAATCTCCAGTTTTAGTTTCATGATCCATTTGTGTCCAGAGTAGACCCAGAACATCCTGCATAACCATGTAGTCAATTTTGGGTCTACACTATTTTGTAGTAAGTAAAGTAATTTTAGATAAAACACTTCTGTAAAATATGTTTAAACAAGAGGGCCATGATGGCCCTATATCGCTCACCTGAGTACAAAAGTACTCTCTGCTTGTGGTTTCAGACAAGAAGATTTTTAAAGTTTTGCCTATACAAGTCTATGTAAAATGAAGTGACCCCTGGGGCGGGGCCAATTTTGACCCCAGGAAAATAATTTGAACAATCTTTGTAGAGTTCCAATAGAGGATGCTAAATGCCAAATATCTAAGCTCTAGGCCTTGTGGTTTCAGACAAGAAGATTTTTAAAGTTTTTCCTATATAAGTCTATGTAAAATGAAGTGACCCCTGGGGCGGGGCCAATTTCGACACCAGGGAAATAATTTGAACAAACTTTGTAGAGTTCCACTAGAGGATGCTAAATGCCAAATATCTCAGCTCTAGGCCTTGTGGTTTCAGACAAGAAGATTTTTAAAGTTTTGCCTATATAAGTCTATGTAAAATGAAGTGACCCCTGGGGCGGGGCCAATTTTGACCCCAGGGAAATAATTTGAACAATCTTTGTAGAGTTCCACTAGAGGATGCTAAATGCCAAATATCTAAGCTCTAGGCCTTGTGGTTTCAGACAAGAAGATTTTTAAAGTTTTTCCTATATAAGTCTATGTAAAATGAAGTGACCCCTGGGGCGGGGCCAATTTTGACCCCAGGGAAATAATTTGAATAAACTTTGTAGAGTTCCACTAGAGGATGCTAAATGCCAAATATCTCAGCTCTAGGCCTTGTGGTTTCAGACAAGAAGATTTTTAAAGTTTTTCCTTTCGGTTGCCATGGCAACCAGAGTTCTGCATGGAATTGATTTCTTTGAACAACTTTGGAAGAGCTTCATGCAAGGAACATCCGTGGCAAGTTTCGTCAAAATTGGCCAAGCCGTTTCAGAGAAGAAGTTGTTTGAAGAAAAAGTTGACGACGGACGGACGCACGGACGATGGACGACGGACATCAGGCAATCACAAAAGCTCACCATGAGCACTTCGTGCTCAGGTGAGCTAATAAAATGAATGGACTAGCCCAAATCTCTGAAACACTACAGCAAAGATTGAATGAGCAGGATAAACACCAAGGGTTGATTGCAAACCAAATGAAATTCCTCTACAAATGCTTTTACTACATATTGATAAGCTACCTTCACACTCAACATTGGTTACAATTTCTCTGTTAATTCCATTTCCACCACCACGTAACCAGGGCTTCTGGTTGAAAAGTGGACAACAAATCTCACAGTTGCTGCCACATGTATTGTGCTGACATACACAGGCCAGCCTCTGCAATGTAAATAAGAAACTTCATAAATTATTTTCTTATTTTTCCCTTTTTCCTATAAAGTAAAACTAACATCATGAAACCAAACATTTCAGCAAAAATAAAATTAACATTATAATATCCCAGTTTATAGTTTCAGCATAAAACATCTATATGCCCCTCTTATCCCTTTACTCCATATATATGCATTTTATAGAACATCCATGTCATCCGATCAGGATCTGCACTGTTCGCTTTTTGGTCAGATAAAACCTAATAAATCAAAAAGCAAACAGTGTAAATCCTGATTAGATGGTACAGATGTTCCGACCTATCTGGATCTACACTGTTCACCCATTGCCCTAAAAGGCATATATATGGAGGTAATGGTTAATATTAAAAATACTTGGAAACTTTTTTTTTTTAATATTTTACTATGGATGGATAACAATCATGTATCTGCTGTAACAAAAACTTTAACAAGCTTAAACAATCAGATAGCATATCTTTTTTTTTAAATTTTATTGCTGATAGAGTTTGTAAATTGGTTGACATATTATAAAATAAATCTGGTGATATTGACATATGCTTGCATCTTAAACAAACAATTTCAGGGAAGTGCAGCTGGCAAGGAAAGCTGGTATGAATCAGCTGCTACAGGCACACTGAAGGCTGGCACATTGTTCAACTTTTACCATGTTAACAATTTACTACATATATATATGAGTTATATCGCATGACAAATAGAGTAGATCAACTGGCACATCCATGCCATCTGATCAGGATCTATGCTGTTCGCTTTTTTAGTCATAAAATTACCTATTAAATAAAAGATAATAGTGTAGATCCTGAACAGATGGCACGGATGTGCCAGCTGATATCTATCTACACTGTTCGCCAATGGGATAAACCCCATTTATATGTAATAAAGGGTTAACCTTTTTTTGCCAAGCACAGCATTCACAATATTTTTGACCAGTGAAGAACCAGATCAGCCTGTGCCCAAGCACAGTCTGATCAGGGCCTACACTTTTCTCAAATCATGATGAACAATATAATTATGGACTAGCTTAAACTAATAAAAAGGCGGGGTCCATATCATAAATTCAGTTTGTAAAGGGTTAATTTTGTTTCATTTCAGACAGTGTCTTTGTATCAAAATGTTGTGGCATTTTAAAATGAATAAAGTGAACAGAAACTGTAGTCCCTATGCTCAAGATCATAAACCTAAATCTGGAGACCAGTCTCAAATCTCACGCATCTGAATGGCTTAAATACTGGTTACTATTTCAGCCAATCAGATGCTTGAGATTTGAGTCTGGTTTCCAATCTTGGGCCCTAATCATGCTGCATGATATTTGCAGGTAGATCATTGGAGTCTACAACAGTTCCAAATCAACTTAACATACTTCCAGCATGGCAAGCTACAAGCACTTTAACAAAAAGCAGACATCCACAATTTGACAAGGTGCAATTCATTAACTTCTGCATTTTTAGTTTGATGGTTGCCAGTGCTACATTTATACAACAACTAAGATGTTATGTGCAAGGCACATTCTATGTCTGTAGGGATGTGGTTGAGATTCTTCTCCTAAAAGGGCCTGGGTCTACCCCATTCCTGATGTCATCAGGTGGTAGGTACAGGAGCTTAACCCTTTACTCCATAGATACACATTTATTGCATAGGCAAACAGAATAGATCCAGATCAGCCAGCACTGCTGAGTCGTCTTATCAGGATCAACACTTTTTGCTTTTTTATTACTTTGATTATATCTGGCTTATAAGAAAACAGTGCCGGCTGATCTGGATCTACACTGGTTGCACATGCAATAAAATTTTTATATATGGAGACATGGTTTAAGTGAAGTCAATGTTGTAAATGGCTTGGTTTTTTAATGGACGTTTACAGGCTTTGGCTGACACACAGTATAACATGTTATAAATCTAATTTTAATTTGTCTTATACTGGTAGTATCTATAGAAAAGGGCAACATTTATAGATAAAGACATAAAAACAGGGTTTGATCTTAAACAATGTCTACTAAACATAAAGGCTCAGATATAAATGGTATATATGGTAATAAAGCACTTTTTACCCTGTGACTGCCTACTTACACCTAGATTATAACTCTCAATGTCCTGCTAAATAGGAAAACACAAGAGTCATAAATTCACAGGTATTTAATAAAGATTATTCTATGACCTACACAGTCTCAAATCAAATTTTATATGGAGGCGTATAAAACGGCTGATTATAAAATAATAAGTCTAGGCAATGTATCAAATCAATTTTTTTTTAAATTCATTCAAAGTAATTTTTTATTCTTTAGTTTCCTTTTGGTGCCACTATGTAAAACTACTTCAGATATCATAGCATTAAATTAATGTTTTACGGCAGTGATGTAATATGTTTAATATGCTGAATAATAAACAAATTATATGAAAGTCTGAATGACTTAATGTAAAATGTGCATTTTGAATTATTCAGTAGGCTGACACAAATATAATTAATAATTATAGAATTAAATCCTTGTAATTCCAATCAAAACCATTTAATTTTTAACGACCATAATGCAACAAAACATGATATCTCTTTTAAAGTGTAAAACTCTTTTATATACCAATAAAATTGCGACAAAAGTTAATGGTGTTTAACTAGGCTATTATTGTATATTCTAAACCTTTATCATGCTAATTTCTATATTTTAATTATAAATGGCTCTCGGTAGTAAATTTTCTAACAAGGACTTTTTGCAGGAAGTCATCAACAGAATAGTGTATGATATAGACACACATCTGACTCTATCAACATGCTAGCTGATTGTGGCCGACATCAGTTTTTAATTTTTACTCCATGCATACCCATTTCATTGCCAGTGTGACAAGTGTAGATCCAGATCAGCTTGCACATAATATATGCCATCTAATCAGGATCTACTCTGTCTGGTTTCTGGTCAGAAATAACCTAATAAATCAAAAAGCAAACAGTGTAGATCCTGATCAGATGTCATGGATGTGCTGGCTGATCTTAATCTACACTGTTTGCTTATGCCATAAAGGTGTATGTAATATTATGGAGGAAAGGGTTTATTGTCTAAGGGTCTACTGGAGACTTACATCTGTAGTCCCTTGTCTCTGGCATTCTGTGGCATGTCCATAACATATACATTGGCCTCCAATGGAAATGTCCTTCACCGAGTAGAAATACTGAAAAGTAAGATTTTTACAAATGCTGTTGCCTTGCAGTTTACCTTTGTTACAGTAGTCAACTGACAATTGCTGCATTATGCATGCTGTAACACAGATTGGGGATCAGTCACAATGTGTTAGATTCTTGAAATAATAGCATAAAACAGATGTTCATTCCCAACAACCAACAAGTCTTTCCTGTACTGGACAGTGTACTTAAGTTTTCCCTGTATTGTACATTATACACTTAATCCTGTTTTACCAGTATCTGCATGTTTAAGGGACAAGATTGTTGTAATTAATGCATTTTATTATAAACTAAAACCGTTTTAAACATCAATAAAATTGTAAGTTCTTATGTGTCAACAATGCTTCAATTGTTATAGCAAAAACTGTCAAATAAAAGCTGAAGGTACATAATCAATTTGATATTCACTTAATATTATTATGTTTGTTATGATTTATAATAATAAAGTCATTCCTCTTATAGTTTTCTTGATTCAATACCTTGATATATGTTAACAACCCTATTTTTATAACACAATTCATTAAAAATGAACAAGGCCATTTCTCTCAAGCTAATATAACAGTTTGAAACACTTTACTCCATAGACACCCCTCTTTCACATGGACAGTGTAGATCCACAGATCACAAGGCTCAATGCTATGTGGGTGTATTCCTTGACCGACATCATTTTTTCATAAACCACAAGCTGAGGGTAACTTCATAAAAGAAATTGTTTCTGCATTTGAGAGTCTAGGAGTGGGGATGGGTGGTGAGGGGAATGATTTCTGCATTTGAGAGTCTAGAAGTGGGGATGGGTGGTGAGGGGAATGATTTCTGCATTTGAGAGTCTAGGAGTGGGGTGGGTGGTGAGGGGAATGATTTCTGCATTTGAGAGTCTAGGAGTTGGGGTGGGTGGTGAGGGGGATGATTTCTGCATTTGAGAGTCTAGGAGTGGGGATGGGTGGTGAGGGGAATGATTTCTGCATTTGAGAGTCTAGGAGTGGGGTGGGTGGTGAGGGGAATGATTTCTGCATTTGAGAGTCTAGGAGTGGGGATGGGTGGTGAGGGGAATGATTTCTGCATTTGAGAGTCTAGGAGTTGGGGTGGGTGGTGAGGGGAATGATTTCTGCATTTGAGAGTCTAGAAGTGGGGGTGGGTGGTGAGGGGAATGATTTCTGCATTTGCGAGTCTAGGAGTGGGGGTGGGTGGTGAGGGGAATGATTTCTGCATTTGAGAGTCAAGGAGTGGGGATGGGTGGTGAGGGGAATGATTTCTGCATTTAAGAGTCTAGGAGTGGGGTGGGTGGTGAGGGAAATGATAATTATAATTAGAACATTATAAGACTGTCTTACTCTTCTGGTAACAGATGGGTCCAGATTTCGTGGATCTCTAGCCTGAAGGCTCATCAAGTCTGCATTAAGGGTTCGAATCTTTTGAAAGCGTAACCTCACATACCTAGCTGAGGTAAAATCCTGAAAAAAAAGAATATTAAAATCATACCATGATGAATTCTAAAACCTCAGGTTGGAATACTTTAAAAGCAACTAATTAAAAAATATATTTTTGCATAAAAAACAAGACCACAAGATTATAAAACTGAGAATCGAAACCATTCTCAAATCTAAAGCATCTGATTGGCTGAAATGGCAGCAGTCTGGTTTCAAATCTCAGCTTTATAATCTTCAGCAAAGGTCATTGATAATGAACCTTACTGGTATTTTTTTTCGAGCTTTTGAATGAAATTTTGAATCTTGGTGCTCTCAATAACCTCTTTCAACCCACTCTTTGATCTATTTAGAATCAATAACCTCTAACAATGTTTTTACATTAGACAAACATGGGATCCTTAGCATTGGGTAAAAACAAATTTAGGAAACAGATACATCATTAATGCACTGAGTCATACATTGCTATCCAGATCATCATTACCAAATACAGCGAAACACCTCCACAGCAAACATCAATGAGAAAAAAATATGTTTGTGGTTTGGACTTTTTGTACTGGAGCGAAGGAAAATAACTGCAATAAATTGTCAATAACTTGTCATGATTGTGTCAAACAAAAATCAAAACTCAAGGTTTTATTGGCATTAAAGATATAAACAATGCTCAGAACCAAACAACATATCATGATCGGGGCAATCAACCAACTTTATTATAGAAAGATTTGTAAACTTTTCTGGGTCATGATACACAATATCTCATATCACTTGTTTTCATCAAAACCAAAAGCAGTTGAGATCTGTTTGTAACTGTGTAATTATAACAACTATAACATATTATGTGTGAAATATGTTACATGAATGTTAAAGGATTCTCATCTAAGTTATACAGTCCTCAAGATTATAAAACTGAGAACGGAAACCAGTCTCAAATCTCATGGATCTGATTGGCTGAAACTGAGACTGGTTTCATATCTCAGTTTTATAATCTTCAGCACAGATGCCACATTATATTTTTATAGCGATCTGAATAATAACATCAGCAAATGAAAAAGATTATTGCAAAATAGTACAATTCAAGTTCTATCATAATACTGGGATATAAAAACTGAATCATATGCATTTTGGAGCTCTGTACCTGGTACAGGTGGTTAACAGTTAATTTTTCATCTCTCTCAAAATAATGTAAAATGATTATTTTATTCTTTTCATTTTCCAGGCACCAGCTGCAATGAATTTTAACCAGTCTCTTGAATCTTGCACTGAACAACCTTGCCTACATATCTGTTTGATCAGTGCAATATAAAGCATCAATGAAATCTTCATCCTAAAGAGGGTGCTTCATCTTGAAATGGGAGAGATGTTTATGATGAGAGCATATCAACATGTGGTTACAGTAGTAATTTTGTGGTTAGCCTAAGTAGCAAACCACTTGGAGATACTTAACCACAAGTGAGAGAATCACAGAGGAATTCCATTAGTAAAACTCATCTTTTGAAGGGATATCCCTGTAAGAATTTGAAATAAAATCTCTCAATGGTGAATGGATACTTCTGGCTGAGTGAGCACATTTTATTAAAGACCACCATTTTTCTGTCAAGAGGGAATAACCAGAGGTTTGATCAACACAAGAGGGCCATGATGGCCCTGAATCGCTCACCTGAGTATGTTTTTCATGAAGCAACACTGCCTTGCTATGAAATGTTGGCACAATATGAGTTTCATCCTTGATTACAGACACCTGTGTAGCAATCCCAAGCTGTTTTTGATATAAGCTACCCATACAACAAGTTTGGAGTCAATAGGCCAAAGCAAACTCAAGTTATTAAGTGAAAATTGAATTTCTATTTTTAGCTACAGTGGCCGTGACCTTGACCACAGACATCTAGGTAGCAATCCCAAGCTGCCCGTTGATATAAAATACCCATATACCAAGTTTGGAGTAAATAGGCCAAAACAAACTCAAGTTATTAAGCAGACACTGAATTTCTATTTTGATCAATAGTGACCTTGACCTTGATCACAGACACCTGGGTAGTAATCCAAAGCTGCTTCGTAGTATAAGCTACCTATACACCAAGTTTGGAGTCAATATGCCAAAGCAAACTTAAGTTATTGAGTGGAAACTGAATTTCTATTTTTAGCAACAGTGACCTTGACCTTGATCACAGACATCCGGGAAGCAAACCCAAGCTGCCTTTTGATATAAGCTTACCATATACCTAGTTTGAAGTCAATTGGCCAAAGCAAACTCAAGTTATTAAGCTGAAACTGAATTTCTATTTTTAGCAACAGTGACCTTGACCTTGATCACAGACACCTGGGTAGCAATCCCAAGCTGCTTCTTGAAATTAGCTACCCATACACCAATTTTGGAGTCAATAGGCCAAAGCAAACTCAAGTTATTGAGTGGAAATGGAATTTCTATTTTTAGCAACAGTGACCTTGACCTTGATCACAAACATCTGGGTAGCAATCCCAAGCTACCTCTTCACATTAGCTACCCCACAGACCAAGTTTGGAGTCAATAGGCCAAAGCAAACTCAAGTTATTGAGCAGAAACTAAATATCTATTTTTAGCAACAGTGACCTTGACCTTCACCCTATGGTCATGATTTGAACAACTTTTGCAGACATTAGTGCCAGGATGCTCCAGGACAAATTTGGTTAAAATCTGTCCAGTGGTTTCAGAGGAGATGTTGTTTAAAAGAAATTGTTGACGGACGACGGACGGCGGACGACGGACAAAGACCGGTCACAATAGCTCACCATGAGCCTAAAGCTCAGGTGAGCTAATAATAAAACATAAACTTGTGTGTACCAAGTAACTTCAATTCTTAGAAGAATGTTCAAAGTTCAATATTTAGTAGGATAATACTAACTTGAAAAATAATTCAAGTCCAATTCTTACTAAGACAATACTTACAAGAACAATCAAGTTCAATTCTTACTAGGATAATACTTATAGGAAAGTTATCAGAGTTTAATTTTTACTAGGATAATACTAACTGGAAGAATAATTCAAGTTCAATTCTTACTATGATAATACTTGCTATCAGAATAACCACAAAGGGCATATTTCTGCACAGAGTGACAGCGAGAGTTCACTCCAAATGATAAGGAGCATCCTGTAGGTTTGTTTCTACAGTAACAGCCATTACTCCATTTTGTTCTGCTGTTTGTACTTGTTTACTTGTTCAGCAGCAACGAGTTACGATGTGTAAGAGTCAATGATTCTCATATAACAGTTTTAGCAAATATTAATGCAAGAATTATGTTGTTTTGCATTGTTCTGTTTGTCCTCCACTATTCCCATGGTCTGGCTGAAGTATACTAGACCACAATCTTGCTTCGTTGTTATAGGAAAATCAGAAGATGTAAGGTTTTTTTGTTTATTTTATGTTTTGCAATGCTCTAACATGTTTTGGAAAATTCCATGCCATATGCCTAATGCATCATCAACTTAAATATAATTGAGAATTTTCTGTACTTTCATTATGTTCTGAGCTGAACTTTGAAAACGTTAAATGTGACTTCTTTTAGATTGCTATGTAGTTTCCATGATTATTCCATTGCCCCATGTAAACTTACACAAAAACTTTTACCTGTACAGTAATATTTTTGACAAGTTACTTACCAATAAAGTTTTGCTGGGAACAAATATTCCTGGTCTGCCATTTGTTAAGGAAATAAATATCTGAAATATAAACATAAATACATATTACATACCAATTTTTGCAGTCATCAAGCTGCTTCATAACACGTATAGGTTACTATATGAAGCTTGCTTTCATTTTTATAAAAATTTCATTTGTAACTCCATTATTGTAATATGTTCTAATAAACTGTTATAATCATACTGTCTTAAAAATCCTGACTAAACTAATGTATTTTGTATTTATTTTACTCAGTTAATGCTTTGGCAGCTTTCATAAACATTAAAATAACTTGCAAACTAAAATATTGTCAATAATGTATCCCAGTACCTCTCCATTTTCCAGGGGATTGAGTTTGGAGAAATATGATGTACAGCGGACCTCATCGTCTCTGAGGTAGTCATAGGAGGGTTTCTCTTCCTTGGAAGGCAGGTTGTACAATCTCTTACAGTCTTCATCAGTGATTGCAAAGTATTGCCAAGGCTTGTATGTTACACCATCTAACGATTTCTCAAGGATCCAGTTCCCAGGGCGTGGAGCGTTTGCTGCCTTCACTACTACATAAGCAACTTGGTAAATCTGAAATAAAATCCATCAAATAAATGTTCTGCTATAAATTTATTGAAATCTTATTACACAGATTCTAACTAGTTCTAACTATCACATGATAAGCCAATATCTATTTATTCTTACAAATGATTTCAGTAAAAAGATATTAACAATGTGCAATAATTTAGAGGTAACCTCACAAAAATAACCAACAAGTCACGGTTCTTAATTAAATAAAAACAAGTGTGTTGCAATATCTAAAAATAAAACAACTTTATTAATTATACTGTACGAAAATAGGAACTATTTTCTTGCATCGCATCCACAGGTGATGTTAGGATTTTAACAGTTCTTACTTTTAGACTGGTAGAGATTGTCATGGGTCTAACTGGCTCTAAAAATGTTTGCATCATAAAATATACAATATATCAATTTTACTTAATAAAATTTATGTAAGCATTTTTTGTTGTTGTTTTTTTGTTGTCTGGAAGAAAATACGAACCTCAGACTGTAAAAATGTCTCCCATCAACATTTATTTTCTTTAGAATAACAAATTTACATGTTGACATTAAGTCCATAATGACATGTCATGATTTGACTGCAGGGATATGCATGTTGATCTGTGTTTAAATTGATTGTTAAGTGGAAGTGTGCATGTGGTGATTAAGTGGATCAGTGGTATATTCCCAATATAAAACAAACCATAAGTGTTAAGACAAATTATTTTCATCAAATACTATGAAGTTAAGCTAATAACCTCCAAATGATTCACTCAATTTCATTTTTACATAACTTCAAATGTGCTATATTCATTTTAATACAACTCAAGCTATAAATTTGAAATTTACACAAAATGAACTCAGAACCCATTTGTATGATGTATGATTTTATGCACAATTTGCTACATCATTTTAAAAGAAATCATAATTATTTATGATCAATCATAAAACATATCAAAGGCAAAATCTTCCTCAGGAAATTACTCAAATTGAAATTTCAACTTCAAAACTAGTCAATCAATAAATTTCGATGAAATTTGGTCAATTATAAATAATTTTGACATCATTACCCTCGTCTGGTAAACTTTATTCTCATCATTTTCTTTCAGTAGTTTTGCTGAGTTAAAGTATTGTACAATGTTAAGGTCTCATTTTAAAGCAAGTATCTGGTTTAGATAGTTTTTGATACACAAAAAGATATTAATGGCATTCCCATGATTACAAACTGCACCACATCATGAAGTACTTAGGATTTAATTCAGGAGCAGATAATTGATTGTTTCCTATTATTCTCAGTGTTTGCAGCTGGTTCATTTTAAAATGATAGATTTATTCACTAGATAAAGAATTTGTATGGCAAGTTAACGAAACCATTTTTTGTAGCAGTAATCTACATAAATTATAATGCAAATGGTGGTAAACAATAAACCTTAACCATGACAGGGCACTGCAAAAACTAGAAGCTTTGTAATAATGTCATCATTTTATAGGAGTTTATCAATCAATTTACACAACTGTTATTGTGAATACTAGTAAATGAACAAATTTGTGTCTATAGAAGACCCTATGCAAAATTTGAGACATCTTTATAGTGGCTTAGCTTCAGCTCTGAGCTGAAAGTGTTAAACATAGAAATGGTTCTTCTTTATCATTCTGGCTCTATTATACCAGCTGCACGCTCTTTTAAGAAATTCTTAACCCATACACCACTTACACATTTGTTTTGTCATTTCTTGTATAAGTGATTAAAGTTAAAAGTTTAAGTCCACTGGAACAAATCAAAATAGATTAAATCTTGATTTGTCCCCTACAAATTTTTTCTTCAAATTGTTAAATCTGATGAAAAGCCAAAAGGTTAAAGGTGAGCAAAATAAATTTTCTCTTGAAAGAGCCAATCAGCACTGAATTGAGTAAAACCCGTGACCTGTGGACAGCCAGGTCTTCCTGAAGAGGATTATTCAAATGTCCCATTGAGGCTGTTGAATACTAGCTCTCTAAAGCTCAGCATTATTGACAACCCTAATCAGATGTTTGTATGGCTATTTGAGTTTGATAAATCATCTGACCAAGTCAGTAATTGACTGTAAAAGATGTTTGATCACTTTCAGTCCATTTAAGCGCACTTGTCCTGACAGGTGGTCAATCTATCTCACCATGATGTCCCTCCAGCAAGATAGGATGCTGAAAACACCCAGTCATCTATCTCATTGGTTTTTCAATAACTTTTTAGTAGTGAATTTATCATTTTTCATCCGCACTCCCAAACCTTAATCCATGAAACTGATATTTGTCTTCCCAAAAAAATAACAAATTTCTGAAGTTCAAGGAAAGGACCAATAGGTTTTCCAAGAATCTATTCAAACAGAGGTACTGTGTCAAAGGTTTTAGTTTCTTGTATTGTAAACAGAGTAGAAATGTGCTTTCTATTTCAACTGATTGTAACATAATTATTTAACTCCGGCAACTCAACGGAATTGTGGCCTTACATTTGTACAATGAAGGTAAATGTTGGACAAAGTGACAGAAGAATTGTACTTCCAATCACCAAGTAATACTTTAAAAATATGAATGCTACCTACAATGAAACACATTTCTTGCCATTATTTGGTTCTTATTTATTTCTTGGGGATTAATACCTAGGCTTTATAAACTGAAAATTAAGCTAAGCACCAGTTAACCAGTTTGTACACTGCTCTTGAACACCATTCTGGGTCTACATTGCACACTGATCAGGGTTTACACTGGTCATGCAGGTTGATTAGGGACTACACTGGTTGCATGGTTCCAGTAAAATATACTCTTACCAGTCAATTTTTAAGGAAATTAAAAATTAATGACACCTACATCAGATTTATTTGAGAATTTGTATCTGAATACCTGATGTGAACAATGACCTAGTTCTTGGGTATCGTTATTATAACTCATAAATCTATGCTTTAAGTATTACTTCAGAGATCAATGACACAGAGAATACAGTTAATCATGCACTTTATATTCTCCCTAAGTACAAAAAGATCAGAGGAAAAAGGCAGGCACTTAGAAGTTGCATCTGTATGAAGCCTCGGTAATATGAATCAATGCAACTTTGTAGACCAGGGTCAAACGCAAGATTTCCAGAAAGGGAGTTTATTGGGGGCAGTCTTAGGTTAGGTTCATGGTAAGTTTCACCTTTCTAGTTAAATTCCTCATCAAAATTTTGCTGCCTAAAAGGTTGGTTTAAGCAACCCCACTGAACCTCATCTGGAACTGCCCCTGCAGTCTCCAAACTTGCATTTTTAACAAAGACCTTATCTAGAGGCACTTCATGACTTGTCTCTCAAAAATATTTTATAAAACATGCAAAAGTAGTAATAAAACTGCAAGGCATTAGACAAATATAATTAAAGTTCAGCTTCCAATGCATCTGTTCAATTAAAACAATTAAAAGACCATGAAGTAAAATCTGGAACCAATGAGCACCTGTGTGGTCCATCAGGAAGTCATACAGTGATTGTTGTTAACCAGTACTGTATTATGGATCTGGATGGCATACAGATTCCAAAATGTCTTTCTGTTTTGGTCCTAGGACCTTTACTTTACCCTTGGATCATAGTAAGCATCCGTCATAAAATGGTTTCCTTACATGATCAATGTTGTCAGACGAGCCCCCAGAAATGATGGTTACCTTGTCCTTTGTGCTCTATCACAAACATGTCAGTCACTAGAGCTTCTGCTGATACCAACAGGAAAATATGTATTGTCTTTTAAATATATTTTAAGTGACCTTAACCCTAACCTTAAATGACTTGTACATACAGCTGATCATTTGAGACAGGGACACCTTTGTTGAAAGTAAATTAGGTAAATTAGGATAAAGATCACCCCCACCTCCCCGCCCGCCAAAAATAAGTCATGAGAAGTGATATTTAATGCTTCTTTAATCAAAACTAACATTTCTTATATTTTTCTTCTAGTTCCATTTCACCTTAGCAGGTGTCATTGTAATTAAATATCACCTGTCAATCATATTCAATATGGAAATATAGATCATAGATTATAAATCATGACACCTTTGTTTTCAATAGTCAGAAGATCTTTATCCTAATTTACCTAATTAACTTTCAACAAAGGTATCCCTCACTCAAATGATCAGCTGTATGTAGAGGTCACTTAAAATGGTCTGAACAGACACTGCATAATAGTGACTCAACGCTCGTCTGCCTCTAAGTTCTGGCAGACTTTCAGAATTAATAATGATTTTATTGAAACTTTATACTATTTTATTGACCTGTAAAAAGGTTGTCTACAAACTACTAATTACTATAAAATTTTTACTACTTGTTTAACTATTTTTAAAACATAGAGAAACAAAATGTAATATTGTCTATGAATAAAAAGCACATGTATGTTGCAGTCTCATCACCCAGGATTGGAAAAGAATACCCGGAATTGAATTTCCCCATTAATAATGGCCTACACAGAAGTGCTAGTTGAGCAACATGAAATGGTGTTCAGGATACTGAAGGCAAAATCATAATGTACACTGAAAATGGAAACCAATCTCAAAGCTCAATTTGTTACTGGTCAGTTTGAAGCTTAAGATCTGAAACAGATTTCCAATCTCAGTTTTATGAAAGCAGATTCCATGCATGTCTTAAACTAAGAATCTGCCGCAGTACTATGAGTTACTAAGGCTTGGTAGACAGGATTAATGAATGAAAGTATTTACATGAGTTGATGAATCACTTGATAAAATTAGTTATCAGATGACATGGCAACACACTGTAATCTGTCTACAGGTCCTAATCATTGGAGTAGGAATAGCAATTGAGCCGAGATACTGGATTCCCACACATGTCAAATTAAAGTACATGAGCTGTAACCCCACCAGGCATGGACAAATTACTCAATTACCATTTCCTCATGCCAATTTTAAACATGCCCATGCCTTGCAATGCATCTGTTTTCCAAGTGTATATAACATTGTGAATTACCAGTTAATTTAGGACCAAGCAGTTTTGTCACATTGAGACCACAGCAGACCAAGTGACTGATCAAGTTCAACATCATTAATTATCCAGTGTAAAAAGTATGTTAATAAAATCTTGTTAAACAAACAGGCTGATTCAAACTGATATAATGCTGAGTCCATTACATTTCTTTAGGAGATAAAGGCTTGAACTGCCACAAGGCTTAGAGCACCCCCCTACACCCATATCTCCCCACCTCTACTGCGGGACTCAAACTCTCAACCTTTTTCCCCATTTCCTAAATGGCTTTAAAAAAGACACTTCATTGTGCATTTTCTATTGGGAAATTTTTACCCATTAATTCTGATACTCGATCTTGAAGATTTACAATATTATCTTTTTTGGGCATTTCTTTCGAAACTGGTCTATAAATCTCTATACAACTGCAATTAAAATGTTTAAATTTCCAAAAATGGCCATGAACACAGCCACCCACATACTCTCTATTATCACGATTTGCAAAATGTCCCTGCTAAGCTGACTAATTTATCCTATATCATATCTTAAAAATGCAAATGAATGAATCCAGCTTTATTTACATTGAACATGCCCTGAGATTGAAATCAGCTGATAAAGATCAATGAATTCATGTTCCTACATACTTGAGACTGTGTTAATTTCTTTACTCGGATCAATATTGGTTCAGGTTATAGATTGATCCCAGTACTCAAACAGTTTTGTTTTCAAAGTTCATTGACAATTACAAATTCGGGTTCTGGGTGAGGCCTAAATGCTCAAAAGGATACTGACTCATATTTTTAACATTTTAACATGTACCATGTATGTTCCCCCATACACAATTTTTAATCATCTCTGTATATTATTTCAATCTTTTCAGTGTAAATTAATGAGAGATAAAAGTCCAGTTTTTATGATTAAAAAAAATTTATCTATGCTTTAAAACCTGATGTTTTTGGCTGCTGTCCTAAAAAAATTATTATTTAAATGATTAAAAAAACTGATTTTTTTTTCAGTAAGTTTTGCCATAATTTTAACGAAATGACAGATCTGTCCCACAAATAATTTTTTTAATAAAATAATTATTGGCAACAATTTTCTGGGATACAATAAACTATTCAAAAAAGTTGGTATGACAAGTTGAAAGGTTCATCTGCAATAGGAGGCTAAAACTTTGAAACCCTGATATTTATCTACAATACAGAGGACAGCACAATATCCCGTCTCAAAACTCTTTTTTTAAGTTCATTCACAAATTTCAGAAAACCTTTGCCTATTTCATAACTGAATAAAATATTTCTATAATTTCATCAAAATCTTACACCAACTGGAAGGTTAACATAAATAAATTTAAAAAGAATTTAATACAAATACAAGTCAACCTACTGTGTTATTATTCAGTCTCTATATAATAAAAAATTACTCAAATTGCCATTTAAATAAAATTTCTCCCCATTCTCTGCCTTCTTACTTTACATCATAACAACAAATGAAATTAACCTTTACAAGCTTTTTTAATTTTGATTTAAAAGATTTTAATTTCAATTGAATGTTTAAACAGTTGAAAAAAGAAGAGACTCCTCATAATAGTCGCCTATAGTCTGTTTCAAAATTTAAGTGGTTGAAAATTGAAGACCTGCTGACAACCGATATCTGGGTTTGTTATCACTATAAACCATTTATGATTTAAGGGGGTATTGTTATACCCTGTCAACACCTTGTGGGCAGTTTGAAGAGCTTGATAGGCCTCTATCAAGTAGATCTTGAGGACAAACATACTGTCGGAGTCAAACAAGATTGCTTTCTGTACTGTATAATAGGTCACTGACATCACTATCATCATTATCAAAATCTGGCCCAAAGATTATAAATCTGAGAGTGAAAACCAGTCTCAAATCTCAAGCATCTGATTGGCTGAAATGGAGACCAGTCATCAGATGCTTGAGACTTGAGACTGGTTTCAAATCTCAGTTTTATAATCTTCAGAACAGAAACCTGGTACTGCAAAACTATCTGAGGGATATAACTTCAAATCTTTAATATTTTGATTCATTTAGAACAAATTTTTAAGCAGTTAAGAAGGAATATTTGCCAAGTTTCACTCTATTTCAGAAGTCTTGATTCCTCATTTACCAAATAATTAAAGACATTTCAAATCCTGTATCATAAAAAAACTAGAATCTGTTTTTGTGAAAAACGCATGTCTCCCCCGTCGCCCTATTGAATGAAGGCCAAGGAAGTGATATCCCCTTTTTGAACCGGAAGCCTGTGTCATTTATTATGGTATAATGAACATGCACATATATATATGTTAACTCTACGGGCCCCTGTGATGTTGAAGTCTGACCTAAATACCCAAAGTAAACAGGGTTCTTCAAGGCTGTAACAGCAACCATTGTATGAAGTTTGTAGGCTCTAGGTAAAATAAAACTCCAGTTAGTGAGAGGAATCCATTTTCACTCATAGGGCCCCTCTGACCTTGACCTTTGACCTACTGACCCCAAAATCAATAGGAGTCCTCTACTCAATAAGGACATCCATCGTATGAAGTTTGAAGGCTCTGGGAGAAATAGAACTCCTGTTATTGAGTGGAAATGTTTTTCACACTTCGGGCCCCTGTGACCTTGACCTTCAACCTACTGACCCCAAAATCAAGGGTTCTTCTACTCAATAAGGGCTATCACCCTATGAAGTTTGAAGGCTCTGGGTCAAAGGGTACTCAAGTTATTGAGCGGAAACTGTTTTCACACTTCGGGCCCCTGTGACCTTGACCTTTTACCTACTGACCCCAAAATCAATAGGGTTGTTCTACTCAATAAGGGCTATCACCCTATGAAATTTGAAGGCTCTTGGTCAAAAGGTACTCGAGTTATTGAGCGGAAACAGTTTTCACACTTCTGGCCCCTGTGACCTTGACCTTTGACCTACTGACCCCAAAATCAATAGGGTTCTTCTACTCAATAAGGGCTATCACCCTATGAAGTTTGAAGGCTCTGGGTCAAAGGGTACTCCAGTTATTGAGCGGAAACGAAGTGTGACAGACGGACTGACGGACAAGGCAAAAACAACTAGATTTTTTTTTTGAAAAACGCATGTCTCCCCCCTGCGCCCCCCCCCCTCCCACCCCCCCCCCCCCTGCGCCCAGACCCCTGTGACCTTGACCTTTGACCTTCTGATCCCATAATCAATAGGGTTCTTCTACTCAATAAGGGCTATTACCCTATTTAGTTTGAATGCTCTGGGTCAAGCGGTACTCCAGTAATTGACCGGATACGGGTTTTACTCTTCGGGGCCCCTGTGACCTTGACCTTTGACCTACTGACCCCAAAATCAATAGGAGTCCTCTACTCAATAAGGACATCCATCGTATGAAGTTTGAATGGTCTGGGTAAAATAGAACTCCTTTTATTGAATGGAAACGGTTTTCACTCTTCAGGCCCCTGTGACCTTGACCTTTGACCTACTGACCCCAAAATCAATAGGGTTCTTCTAATCAATAAGGGCTATCACCCTATGAATTTTGAAGGCTGTGGGTCAAACGGTACTCCAGTTATTGAGCGGAAACGGTTTTCACTCTTCAGGCCCCTGTGACCTTGACCTTTGACCTACTGACCCCAAAATCAATAGTGTTCTTCTACTCTATAATGGCTATCAACCTATGAAGTTTGAAGTCCCTGGGTCAAAGGGTACTCAAGTTATGGAGCAGAAACGGTTTTCACTCTTCGGGCCCCTGTGACCTTGACCTACTGACATCAAAATCAATAGGGTTCTTCTACTCAATAAGGGCTGTCATCCTATGAAGTTTGAAGGCTCTTGGTCAAAGGGTACTCGAATTATTGAGCGGAAACGGTTTTCACTCTTCGGGCCCCTGTGAACTTGACCTTTGACCTACTGACCCCAAAATCAGTAGGGTTCTTCTACTCAATAAGGGCTATCACCCTATGAAGTTTGAAAGCTCTGGGTCAAAGGGTACTCAAATTATTGAGCGGAAACGGTTTTCACTCTTCCGGTCACTTTGACCTTGACCTTTGAACTACTGACCCCAAAATCAATAGGGTTCTTCTACTCAATAAGGGCTGTCATCCTATGAAGTTTGAAGGCTCTGGGTCAAAAGGTACTTGAGTTATTGAGCGGAAACGGTTTTCACTCTTCGGGTCACTGTGACCTTGACCTTTGACCTACTGACCCCAAAATCAATAGGGTTCTTCTACTCAATAAGGGCTATCACCCTATGAAGTTTGGAGGCTTTGGGTCAAAGGGTACTCGAGTTATTGAGCAGAAACGGTTTTCACTCTTTGGGTCACTGTGACCTTGACCTTTGACCTACCGACCCCAAAATCAATAGGGTTCTTCTACTCAATAAGGGCTATCACCCTATGAAGTTTGAAGGCTCTGGGTCAAAGTGTACTCGAGTTATTGAGCGAAAACGAAGTGTGACAGACGGACAGGGCAAAAACAATATGTCTCCCTCAGAGGGGGGGGGGAGACATAATATGTCTCTTCCATAGGGGGGGGGGGAGACGTAATTCATTAGCCAAGCTAAAGGATGGTATAAAAAAAATGTTTGACCTAAATAAGAATTGAGTTTCATTTAATATAACCGTTAGGTGTTTTAAAGTGTGTGCCATAAGTGTAGATCCAGAACAGGATCTGCCCTGTTCGATTATTGGTCAGAAATAACCTAAAATAAAAAACAGAGCAGATCTTGATCAGATGGCACAAATTGTGCCAGCTGGTCTGGATTTAAAATGTTTACCCATGCCATAAAGAAGTATATATGGAGGAAAGGGTTAAGATAATTCATTAGCCAAGCTAATGCATGTTAAGAAAAATGTCTGAACTGAAAGGTAATCGCTAGTTTTATTTAATATAATGAACACAAATCTTTTTATGACAGTGTTATCTCTTTTAAAGCCTTATAAGTTAACCAGAATAAAACAATTAAATCTTGACATGCATATGTTAGGACTAAAGTCATAGTAATAAAAATATTTGTTCAACATGTCAACTATTTATGCCACACACAAATCTTTACTTTTGGCACTATCGGTCAAATTCCTTTCAATCCATTTAATCTTAAACATAAATCAAAAATTGATATACATGGATAATAGTATTTACAAAGCAATAAAATGCTAAAATGCTTACATGGCATGTATAGAAGTACACTTATTCCTGATGTTAAAAAACCAATTCAAGGATATAACGATACAGAAGGTAGGCACCAAACCCTCCAAAGAATCTTTGCCGATGTAAAAATCCAGAAAAACCTAGAAAGTCTATGTTACATCTATAGATTAAATACCATGGCACCTAAACTAGCAACATAAAGCTGATGGTTAAGACTATCTGTAAATAAAATGAAGTTGAGGAAAACTGACCAGTACAGTAAAATCTCTAGATATGACCCCCACCACAGGTCCTGTCCTGTAAGTCCTGCCTAACTGTAGATACAACAGTACTGAGCCAAGCACTCACAGAACCTTGCTTTAAGTGTAGTAGATTTCGTACCAGCGGCCTCGGTAGCTCAATTGGTAGAGCGACGGCACGGTAAGCCGGAGGTCCGAGGTTCCAATCCTGGTCGAGGCTACTCTTTCCAACCCAAATCTGCCACATTGGCGCTGCGAACAGGGTGATTACCCTTGGAGCTCTATCGGGCGAAGCATGTTTGGCTGGGGTATTCGCCTCGAACTTGGGCAGAAACATGCACATTTCCAAGTAAGTTGGAAATGTCTCGTATAAATGGGAAGGAAATGTAGTAGATTTCGTACCAGCGGCCTCGGTAGCTCAATTGGTAGAGCGACGGCACAGTAAGCCGGAGGTCCGAGGTTCGAATCCTGGTCGAGGCTACTCTTTCCAACCCAAATCTGCCACAAAGTAACCTGTAGATACAACCTTTTTGAGTGAAACACTTTCAAAGGACCTTGCCTATCTGAAGTTACAAAATTGTTGATTAAACACTTTTAAAGGACCTTTATTAAGTGTAGATACAAAATTGTTGATTGCAATCCTCCTGAAGGTCCTTGCCTATAGATACAACCATACAAAGCAAAAACCTCCAGTAAGTCCTGTAACCTATTTATACAGTGCTTAGAAGTGGAAATATCTTATTCATGATACTGAAATTCCTTATGATTCTTGAAATTAATAGCCCAGATTCTGTGGAACATCCAGAATTATTAAATTGCACATCATTAAATGATCATTAAAGACTGCATGTTTAATATAAGGTGATTTTTCTGATACAGGTTCATAAAACCTATTCCAAGCTAGACCAACCAAACTGCCCTGTGTTTTTGTTTGTTTCATTTGAATAAATAGACCATTTTGTTTACATTTCATGAAAGCTCTTTTAGGTGCAGGGGAAAACAGCTGAAATATATGATGATAGAAAGTGGGCAAGCATTTCTGGATGCCAAATTTGACAAATGCAAAGCTGCACCAAATATATGACAATATAATGACATAAGTCAGTAGGCATTTGACAGTTACAGTCTATAGCATGGGAAAGAGAAGGTGCATCCGGATGTTTTGTGGTTAAGGTGTCATTCTATGAATGGATTTTAGTTTGTGTATCATTGATATATTGCAGAACATGCACATGAACCTATAATTTCAAAGATAACATTTGATCTAGTTACACATATAATCATATGATGTTAAGATGTGTTAAAACAACCGCCCACAACAAAACATTGAATCATTTAATGCAAGATCATTTGCATTATGCAATTTTCAAGGACAACTTGATATAAAATTGTAATAATTCGACCACTGTCACGATGCAGTTATACCAAGACTGGGATGATCTTCTACAAACACAGCCGATACCATATAAGCATATATATAATGTCTATTAAAACAACACTGTCTCCTTTCATCAACTAGACAGTGTCTCCTAATTGGCAAACTGAAAAATCTTAGATAACATCAAACATGAGACATAATACTTTAAGTGCTTCACCCAGCAGTGCTTCAAATGTAAATCAATTCACACTGGCCACAAACCAAACTGAATTCAGAAAATATTTTAACCTCAAATTGTCTGCTAATGGTAACTGTTCTACCAATTTAACTGTAACTAAGACACCCTATTAATAGCAGAGTTATCCCACAAATGGCTGCAATGCAGAATTATTATTCAGCACATGAATTACCAGTATTATTGACAGAACTGTGATGGCTCTGGTGTTGATGATTTCAAACAGGTGTTACAAATACATGATATGACTTCTACTTTATCCTAACATTGCACAAACTTGACATAAAACCTTCTTTAGCTGAGCATCTAACAATTTTTAAAAGTCATTCAGATAGGGATAATAACTTCATTGAAGTCTTTTAGGTCCGCATACACACACATGTTCTTTTATCTATAAATAATGGTAACCTTTATGGAATTTAATATGCAACTTCTCTTAAATTTAACTTCAATGTGATTAACCCTGCCTGTGTGTTCTCTTTTAGTCTTTTAATTCAATATTTTAAGACATAATGTTACCCAGTCTCTTGTAACTCTAATTGAGTGGCATTGTACAATTTTAGTACAGTCCAGTCGCGATTTTACGAATAGGTATCGGACCGAGCCGATTATTTGTAAAATCGCATTTTTCGTAGTATCGCATTTTTGATAGTTTTGGTTGTTGATACCACCGCAAATCGTCAATGTCATTATATGACGTAATGTGTCATTGTTGTGATATGTAAAGGTTAATAAATAAATAAAACAAAGAAAAGAAATGTTCGATGTAGTTATTTTTATTGTGAAATTACATGTTATCATTAATCAATTAAAATTAAGATTCAGCTAACCTCCCTTTGAAAAAAAAAACGGGCCCTTCATAAATTGCTCAGAATGCTGATATCAGTTTACTGAATTAATAATCGCCGTAGTGATAAGATTATGCAAAATTAAAAGGCAGAAGTAGAATGACAAGCTATACAATTGTTTCAAATTCATACAATTTCAAACATTTGACATTTTAATCACTCAAACTGTTTGTTACAAGCAACACGCCCGATGGTTGTTTACAGAGCATTTCGTGTCACAACTGCTTGGGTCGATGATTGCTCAACAAAACAAAAACGGATATCGCTCGAAAAGGTGTGAAAATCACCTGCCTGACCGAAATTCGTTAAATTGCATTCTTATTGCACTGGAAATAGGCTTAAGGGACTGTCAAAATTATTCGCTAAATCGCATTTTTCGTTAAATCGCAATTCGTTCGATCGCATCTTTTTTATATTGAATAAAGAAGGAATATGGACGGGACCGGCGGCCTTATTCGTAGTATACCGTTATTTCGTAAAATCGCGATTCGTAAAATCGCGACTCGACTGTATATATATATGATGTAAATTGTATGTACAATGATGAGACTTAAATAAAAGATGTTTAAAAAAAAACTATCTAACAAAATACTGTATTGAGAATATTAAATGAGTCACATTAGTTGGTTTATCAAAGGAAATCATGCATGGTACAGCAGATCTGGCCCTAAGATTATAAAACTGAGATTAGAAACCAGTCTCAAATCTCAAGGATCTGATTGGCTGAAATGGCAACTGGTCACCATTTCAGCCAATCAGATCCTTGAGATTTGAGACTGGTTTCCAATCTCAGTTTTATAATCTTCAGCACTGGATACAGCACTGATTACCTCCACATGTTGATAACAATATTACAGTATTTTAATCATTACCTCCAAATGTTGATAACAATATTACAGTATTTTAATCATTATCATTTATTGATCTTAATACTTAGTTATGAAATGTGATATCTATAACAAGATAACAAGAAGATAAACAAACAGTCCTGGGACCAAGATCATAAAACTAAATCTGGAGACTAGTCTCAAATCTCAAGCATCTGATGCTGATCTGTCGTCATTTCAGCCAATCAGATGCTTGAGATTTGAGACTGGTCCCCAAACTTAGTTTTATGATATTCAACCCTGTCGCTCAGATGGTCAATATGTGTGAAGGATCGAAAACCAACAAGAACCTCCACAATCATAATGTTACTGCGCCATTAAAAAAAACAAACCAAAAAAAACAATAAGAACAACAAAAATGTGAACAAAAAGACAGAATAGACTGACACTGAGTGAATATGAAAGTGACATTTTTGTTGTCCAAGGTGATTGTCAAAATATATTTCTGTATAAAAACACTATAAAAACAATTTCTGTATCAAAACATTATAAAAACAATCTGCTGTAAACATTTCTTTTATTGCCACATTTTTGACAGTACCTGAGACAAAAGTGTGTGATGATAAAAATAAGATAAAATCATTAAGAAAAAAAAGTTTCAAAACTTTCAAAAGCCCAGAGCTCAAATGTGTTACCCCCAATTAAACCCATTAACAAAATAACTAGTTTGAAGTCATTAAACTTCTGTCCATATGTTAAGGTGTTTGCACCTCAAAACAGAGATTCTTATCTCATGTCACATTATTTTGCCATAAAGTTGATTCTCTTTTCATACCGTAATGGCAAAAATTTCAAACTTTTGTATTTAGACAAAATCAGCAGGATATAAAAGCCAGCCATATGTGGTCATGGGGAAAATCTATGTTTGAGCGTTTGTTAAATTATAGGGAATACTGCAAACCTCTATAATAAGCATTAAGAAAGGTCATCAACCCAGAAAACCCTTTTGCTTTATATTTTTCAGTTTATTGATGGTGCTGACCTTTCAACCTTTAACATCTTAGATACAATTTGATCTGAATGTACACTGTTTGCTTCTTGGTAATATGTAAACCAAGTTTCTAATAGAATGAATGTGCTTGCTTATCTGGATCTACACTGGTCGCCCATCTGATGAAAGCCTTATCCATCGAGTAAAACTTGAAAATGATTAGTTTTCATATGAAACAATATAAATGCTCAAGATCCATATATTTATCTGGCCTCAGAACTTTGATACAAATTAATCCTTTACTCGGTGAAATATGCTTCTTATCACAGTCATGTGCCAGTAGTGTAGATCCAGATCAGCCTAAACATCTGTGCAGTCTGATCAGGATTTACACTAAGTTTTGTCTTTAAAGATAAATTGTTTTCACTGTTATGGGAATTTGATTTTAGAATTACAATGATGACTGTACTTCAAACAAGATAATTTATTATGTTAAAGGTTAAAAGGTTTTCTTAAACATCTGTTCATGGCTAACATCATCATTTTACAATGTAACAACTATTTAGCCAAATGTTCAGGGTTCTTAATTCCATGACTGCATGCAACTTGAATATCAATTAAGTGACAATTAGAAGTTTTGAAATGTCACTGACAAGTGACAGCTTTTTGAGAGCAGGGGGTTAGTGTTTTGGGGTAAGAGTAATTATTTGATACCCTTCAAACTCAAATTAATCATTTTAGTACAACAAATATCTATCTGATAAGTTCTTGATTTATGAACATCTCAATTTTCATTGGAGCAAACGAAAATACCCACCAGTATAAATTAAGTAATTTGATTCTATTAATGGTATTGTTGCTTTTAACAGCCATATTCTTTATCACCAAAATATTTCACTCATTATATTATACTGAAATTGTATCCATTAAGGTGTCGGTTCAGTCATAGATGACTAAGATAAATGTAGAAAACCACTAAGGGTATATATTAAAAGTTGATATTAAATGAGAATGTGTTACGTTTTGATGACATTTTTGAGTTGGTTAACAAGCATACTAAATTACAAAAAGATAATTTTATCAATTGCTTCACATGCAATTCAAGTATGAGTTTACACTTTTGTTTTGTGCTTGAGAAATATGTTGCATTGTTATACCACAGCCCTGCGAACACCTGACCAAAAACGTGTTATAGTGACTTGATGATCTTTACAATAAGGTTCAAGTACTAATCCATGGTTTCTCCCAATACCACCTTACCAGGGCTGTCCATATGAAGAGTGTATCAGGAATATCCCCTACTAATCCAATGATAATACCGGATAGCTATTTCGAACACAGACTCTTGAATACTCATATTATCAACGTTTTTGTAATAATGTTCGCGAAATTTAATAACATAATATGTCAAATTGCCAGTTCAACACCTTTCAAGTTAAAGACAGCCCTGCTAACCCTTCTAGAATAAATATTTATGTTTACCAGTCCAAGATCCAGAGTGATGGTCACATAGTTGTACTCCCAGCCGTTGCTAATGGATGGGCTCTGCCACCATCGGTTACTTCCATCAATAGCATTGCTGATTGGGTGTGGTGCCCCTATTTCATCAAGTCGCCCAGAACCAGCACGGGCGTTACAGTAGTCACAGTGTGTGATCTGTGGCATGAGATCCACGTGCTCCACGAGCTTACAGAAATATTCCGGTCTGTCGGTGCCACATGTGGCATTGGCAGTTATCCGAGCTCGGGTGGCAAGATTCAAAATGTACGGAAACAAGCCTTGGTTCTGTTCAGCTGAAAAAGAAACCGTAAAATGTTATCTGCATAACTATCACATTTTCTATCAGAATCATTTAGAGCTTTTTCAAACTTAAAATGAATCTTTTGTGAAACCTATGGTAATAAAAAAACATTCATGTACCACTACCAAACATATTGTTCCTTTTCCAGCCAATCTGGAACCAAATTCCTGCCCCTCTCAAATATTTAATGTTTTTGTTTGAACTCTATTTTGAAAAATTTTCAAACCATAAAAAAGGAAATAACTGACACTTTTGACCATTGAAAAAAATACTTTTATTTCTTTTAACCTTTGCTTTGGATGTAGTGTAACTTTTCCCAATTTTCACTTTTACAATGTTATTTACCCCAGGATAAAGACAGCCATGTGGGCCCCATTCCCAAAGTACTGAAAAAAGAAACACCAAAAAGGCCATGTCTTTAACTTATTTTGTATTTTCAGCCTAACTGTGTCCTGGGAAATAAAAAGTACTTAAGTTAGCAGTTACAACTGAAATTTCTTAATATAATACAACTACAAACATGAAAAACACATAAAACAACACAAATGAATCAAGTTATTTAATTAACACATTAAACACTGAACAAATAAATTACTTTAAAGGAAGTAACGAGATACAATTACAGTATAAATTAAAGGTTAGAAAAAATACATATGCATCCAATTTCATATAATGAATGGTTAGCAATTGACCCTATAGAAGTGTAGCTATTTAATTAATACTTTCTTTCAGTTTTGAGTTCTGTGGTCAGAAATCAGTGTCAAACCCAACAGGGTAGGTGATACAGAAATTGGGGTTAGCCACCTTTATTACAAATCCTGTTTAGCTGATACAGCATCTTGAGGTATGACATTACAGCTCAGCTGTTTTGACAGACAGCCTGTTTGCTTTAAATGAGCCATCACAAAAGAAAACATGTTTTCACTACTCATCATTGGGGCTATTGCCAACTTGAGGTACAAGTTTCAGCTTTATAAACAGCTCGTCTTTTTTAACAGTTACGCTAGTGACCCATCAAGGCACTAGACAACTTTCGGGGACAGGTACCCATACCCTTATCACACCCGTCAACCAGCAGAGCCAGGAGCGGACGGCACATCCAGGCGCAGACACAGTAAGTTTTTTCATACTTGACAATCATTTTCGCTAGTTTTGATTAACTCTTGGAAAGAAATATCGGCTGATTTTAAAAGCCAAATGAATTCTGCACATATCCGTTGATTTCTAAAGTGGTAGAAGGTATAATAAACATTTAATCGCGATTTAAATACGGAAGTTTGTGATGAAATCTTGAAGTTCTGCGTTTTATAGCAAAATGCTCCATAGATCTGAAAATCTGCATAAATCTGTAAGCACTATTGGAAAATTTAATCATTCCCCTGGCAATATGTGAAATATTAGCACCAGTGATGAGAATTGGACGGCTGAAGTGGAATCGATTAATCGGTCCGATTCTGATACCTGTCCGATCTGATAAATCGGAAAGAATCGGAATCAGACGTACTGTAGTGTACATTTTGTACCAAAAGCACACCTGTCTCAATCATATTATTATAGGACTACTTTTATTATTTTAGTTTACAAGATTAATAACACAACTGCTTTTTGTACTGCATTGATATGTTCTGTTGTTTTTGTTCAGGCAATAAGAGCCTTCAAACTTTTTTTCAATTTCGAAGATGTGAACATTATTATTATTTAGCTCGTCAAAATTAAATCCGAAAATTATTCACAATTCTAAAATGTGGGTGGGGTACCTTTGTTGCTGTAATAAGTCTTGAAGCATATTCTACAGGTAGCTTTGGATGTGTCGAGGTTTTCCTAATGGGCGCCAAACCCTGACAGCCTGGTTTCATATAAAAACCAAAATATCGACATGCCTTTGATGTTGTATTACCAGGGCATTTGTAAAGTTGATTATTATTTCGATCACGGACAGGCCAGGTATTCTCCATGTTTAAGAGCAGTTATATTTAAAAGTAACACAAAGACGATTAAAGCGCAAAAAGATATACACTGGACTGTCGCCGTGTCGGAGACAACAGTCAGTTGTCTTCAAAGTGGGGTTTACATATTTAAAGAATTAGCGACTAGAATCGATTCTTTGTAGTCAGAATCGATGTCGCCAACTTTGAAACTTCAGCGACAATTACTCGATTATCGGCGACAATCGGAACATCACTAATTAGCACAAACAGACTTTTAACAAATTCGCAAGGGCTTAGTGAATTTAGCTGGGGTATAGAAATGGGCGGGTCCATAGAGCAGAAAGTGAATTTATTGGCGGGGACAGGAGCAGATATAATCCATACCTGTGAACCTTTATTCGTGCTCAGGTGAGAGATTGACTCCAAAAAAGTGGGAGATCAGGGTAAAAAAGTGGGAGAAGCATTGTTTTATGGTAAGTCATGGAATTTCTTTAGCTCTGGATAGTGAGAATATATTAAATTTACTCTTGTTCATGTTATCATTAATGTTTTTCTTGTCTGAGACCTCTAGTTTACAAACACTACCATATATAAAAAAATAATTTTTTTATAAATAAATAATTTATTTGACATAGACAATCGATAGCAAAAATATTAAAAAATCTCTATCTTACTCAGGATTGGGCAAGATTTCCAGGAAAGGGGTTGTTTGTGGCAGTCTTATGAGTTGATAAACATATAATGATTTCATACATTTTGGCCCAAGAAGTGGGGTCAATCAACTCCACTGACACCCCTCTAGATCCATCCCTGTTAATAGTCACATCAAAAAATGTATTCGTTAGTGACTGTTACTGTTAACCCTTTCCTGTACAGATACACCTTTATTGCTAGGGCGAACAGTTTAGATCCAGATCAGCCGGCACATCCGTCCCGTCTGATCAGGATCTTAACTGTTCGCTTTTTGATTCACTAGGTTATTTCTGACCAAAATGCGACCAGTGCAGATCCTGATCAGACGGCACGGATGTGCCGGCTGATCTGGATCTACACTGGTCGCACATGCATAAAAATGCGTATATATCCAGGAAAGGGTTAAACCTCTTCAAATATTACCTCTTCTGATAAAATCCGCTAATTTTGTAAGGTGAGAAAATCAATAATTGTTATCAAAACCTCAACCTGTCTGAAGTTCAAGGCCATGCATGACATTTCATTGACTGGTAATCCATTTACGACTTCCTGTCATTCAAAAAGGCGCCAAAATACCGTAAACCAGTCTAATTTGTATTCTCGTGATGAAAGCATGATCATAAGTGTGTTTAAATGGGGAGCTTTCATAAATGTTACATGGAAATGTCAAAAGCCGGGAGAAATAGCATAATATGTGGGAGGCAGGAGATTGGACTTTAAAATCGGGAGTCTCCCGCCTAAGTCGGAAGGATTCACAGGTATGATAATCGAGTACGGAAAATAGTTTGATGTATTAGATTGCCGTGATGTGCCGTTCGCTCCTGGCTCTGCCAGTTGATGGGTGTGCTTATGAAAGGGGAATTCTGCACCGTTTCAGACAAAAAGACAAAAAAGGGGAATTTTATGTCATATATGCATGTTTTGACTTTGAAGTGTCACACACTCATAACACTGTTTTCTACCACTGATTATAATAGCTATGAAATTTTGTGACTTTAGAGTTACAAATAAACAATTTATCAGCTATTTTCATGTTTGGGAGTCCCTTCCAATTTTTATAGATTTTTGAGGGGAATTTTTTTCTGAGATAGGGGAAAAATCATACTATTTGGATAGGGGAATGGGGCACATATTCGGCCCCAAAAATGGCCAAACAAGGGCCCTGCCCATATAGGCCCAGATCAACCTGTGCGTATGCCCAGTCTGATCAGGATCTACACTGTTCACTTTTAATATTGTTCTTGCAAGCAAAATCACTTTTGAATGACTAAATGATTAAAGTCAAAGAAAGATGACTCAGTAAGTTAAGGCTTTCTTTGAAGGAGCACCTTTGGACAACAAAATCTGTTGTTTTATTTGTTTCAGGGTGGGATACAAGATGTCTAGAAAAGGGATTTGTTTGGGTTGTCTTACAATAGTTGAATGATAATTTTAACCTTCAGGCTGAAATTCCCATAAAAATACATGCCCAAAAAAGGCATGTGGATACACCCACTGAACCCATTTGAATCTGCCACTGTGTTGTATGTTATGTAGTCTTCACTTATAGCAAACCAATACAACAATAAGCTTCAAAGGATCATTTAAGAGCCAACATTAACCTGGTCTACCATTTTATTGATATTGGTAATTAAGTCAAAGAGGTATGTTCCATAAAACATGGAAAACTGGACATAAAGAGAATGGAATATAATACAGGAACAAACCTTAAAACAGATAAAAAGAATGAGTGAAATGTTTTGCACACTGTAAATTTGAAAATACAGCAATATTTTCCATGACTTTGTACCATGCCACCAGTTAATGAACAGCCACACCATGCTTAAGGGTGTGATTGTATTGAAAGGAGATCAAAGGTTCAACAGTTACTGTAGGGATATAGTTGGATCCTTGGTGAAGAAGAAATATTCTTAATGGTAACTCTAAACTCCAAACTTTCGAACACAGTAAATTGTGGCTTGATTGGTATGCTAATGAGGACATGACAGAAACAAAATATCACTCAGCCGACAAATCAAAGTCCACTCACTGACTTGCCTCTGGATTCACTGAAAGAGTCTCCAGATAAACATTTGGATCTAAGGCAGAATACAATCTACCTATGTATATTGTATTATCAGTATTAAGTTTATAATCATGTTTATTAAACTTTGTTAAATATAAGGTGCTTTAAAAGAACTGTGAATAAAAATCATTGTTCATTTTAACCCTTTTCTCCATGTGAAAAAAGTGTAGATCCTGATCAGTCAGCACATTTGTGACATCTGATCAGGATCTACACTGTTTGTTTTTAGAGTTATTAGGTTATTTCTGACCAAGAGGCAAACAGTGTAGATCCTTTTCAGACCACACAGATGTGCCTGCTGATCTGGATCTAAATTGCTTGCCCATGCAATAAAAGGTGTACCTATGGAGTAAAGGGTTGACTAAAAGTTTATTTAATTAATTATACTCATGCTTGTTTATTTGTTTATTAATAAACATAACATTACATTATAAAAATACCAATATAACATAGTAACAATAGACAGTGACTTTTCTGGTGATGATACCTATGCAGTATAAGAATTTCCAAAATGCATCTATAATGAAAGAGGGGTCCGAGTGTTTTCTGATAATAACCACCCTTGGATAATGAGCACCCTTGGAAACTCTTCTGATGGCATTGTGGTATCTGCACCAGACCTTGTCAGTTTACTAGGTGTGAAGAAAATAACTGTGCAATTACATTGCAAAAATTAAGTTTTTAACCCACTGTATCTTACCAGTAAATATTGCAAGCTCATCTATGAAAAAATGTTAAAATAAAACAGGAGTTTATCAAAACCTCATAAACAAATAAAACATAAAAACGATTACAATTTGCACTGTTCTTATCTAAAAGATTAAGGAAATATATCATATCAAGCCATGCTGGGATAATAATGCATAAATGCAAGAAAAAAAGGTAATAAAATTAGATAAATGCAGATGAGGAACTAATTACTAGCATCTGTAGAATTGTTAATACACCATGGTTCCAGACACATGGAAGTGGTGAAGATTTAGACCTGGAACCATGTAGTGTGCATGCCCTAAACTTGATAAGACAGTCTCATGGTTGTTCATATATTTCAATCATGATTATCTATCAAAATAAAACTTAAAATCTCTTTGGGGTAACACTGGTGCATAATAATCAACTGAGAGATCTTTAACCTATTTTATTATCTTACAAATATCAAACTACCAAAAAATTGTCTGACACACCTTAAAAAATAACTTTAGTGAACTGTAGAGTTAAGTAACATGAATTGAGTCAACTTGAATAAAAGATACTAACCCTGTGTTTTAACATCCACGTTTATATCACGTATTACTCTAGAACCTATTTTACATCTATATATGCCACTGTCCGACTTCCGTATACTTTCTATCTGTAAGTTATAATATCCATTGCCATGGTCACCAGTTACAGAAAACCTTGACCTTTGATCTGCTGAAAGGTCAGGGCTGACAGTGAGTCCTTTAGAGTATTGTGTGAAATCGGGTGGGCCCTGCCATATTACTGGTAATCGATCTGAAGGTTTCGGACAGGTCAAGGTCACAGATTCTCCTTCATTTACCTCTAAACCTGAAAAACAGAAGAGCAAAATAGTCAGTTTTCAAGAAAGCATTTTTTCATATTCTGGAATGCATGACCTATTTCAATTACAATGTTTTACTTCAAAATCCTTTCAAACCAAACACAACATGTGACTTTAAATAAAGTCAAGCGGTAGAGTAATACAAGAAAAATTCTGAAATTAAAAAAAAACTCTTGAAAAAATTGTTTAGTACAACTGTGTCCTTGACCTTGAACAGAGGATTTCATGGAAATAAAACTACCAAGCTTTAAGCAAGAGCAAAAATTACAAAACAGTTTGTGAAGTAATTAAAATTTAAGTCTTTCCACTCAGGATTGAACCTCATACCATTCTACATGTAACTTAAGCAAGTGTATAATAAAATTATTATTGTTTATATCTGATTTGTTTTCTGTGGTTGTGCGTGGGGGTAAAGCATACGAATATAACATGGGAAATACCAATATGGAGGTAAGAATTTAGCCATTTTGGACATTATAGCACATTAGAATACATAACTAGTTAGATCTTCATGTGTTAAAACTCGTAACTTTATTCAATTAAAATGGACAACAACTGCATACACTTTTTATAAAGACACTGGCACTAGCTGTTTTGAAAATCCTAATTTATGCTCAATTTACAATAAACTTCTACAAGATAAATAAATTCTTTAATTGATTGCCAATTATTTCTTCTTCAAACTAAATGAATGCAGTTCAACTGAAAGCAATCATTAAGAACATGTATTGGTAATTCATGGAGAAGGTAATAATGCTAACGACATGATTTTCCAACTAAGCACACCTGCTTTAACTTCAAAGTCTATTTGTTTTCTATCTAAACTTGAATAAATCAGTGATAAGGTTAAAATTACCTTCTCTCTAACCCGATAGTACCATAAATTACTTCTAATTCAAACAAGCTAACAATTTTCCTATTAAGTACATGGAGAATTTGTATACAATGATAGAAGACCATGGGGGTCTTCAAATACAATTATACTGCTTCAAACATCATAATGAAACAATGCCAATTATATGATAACCAATTCAACATAATCTATGACAAATAAATGGAATTGCGTTTGATGACTATGCATGCTGGTATTTTATTTACTGAATTATACTTCAAATGTAATACTTGAACATGAAGATATCTTGAAATAAATACGAATTCAAAATATAATTTTTTTAGTCAATTTCATTATTATAATTCAGCCATTTTTAGAAGATATAACTGTATACAATGTTTATCAATGACATCAGTTTAGTTGAGCCATAATTGTTATTTTGATATACTTTTTACTTTCTTATGCAATTGATAATACTTAATTTGTTGGATTCTAATATCTTTTCATTTTCATAAATAACAACATAACTTCAAAATAAGTTCTGAAATACAAATTGATGGCACATTTTTGCATGCAAATACCAAATACCTTGAAGTTTACAGTATTTTTATATCTCATAACAATAGATTTGGTACAATATGAGATCTTTAAACTAAACTTGCTAGAGCTCAACAAAATGTGATTAATGTAAGCAATACAAATCTTCAAGTCTTTATGTCATTACGACTGAGCAAACAGTTCTCATTTCACTAACATATGACTTAAAGCTTTTTCACGTTATAGATTATGACTTGGAGACTATAAATTAATATTCATATGATTTTATCATAAACACATCATGCTCACTACATGTAAAAAAATATAAATAGATCTTTCAAGTTTGTAACTACATCTTAGGTTTACATTTATCAATGCATGCTGATTTAAATTTTAACCACCACAGTTTTTCTCAAATATAAAGTTATAACCATAAACAAAATTAATGTTGTTTAATGAAAATAAGTCTCTAAAATACCAAGTGCTGGTCCTAGTTTACAGTAAAAACTCAAGAGACTGATGATTATTATACTGTTAGTCTTCCAAAAAATATTAGTCCGGATATCTTTGTAATTTACTGTAACAAATATAGGAAATGCTTTAATAGGGTTATATTTAATAACTGAAATGTCTACAAACATGAGTATTGCGGAGAACAATTGATCTGAGAAAAACATAATAGCTTAATGATAAAAAGCAAACACAACACAAGAGCATCAGTGAAAAAAGCAATATCACCCCTGAAGACAAAAACAAGAGCATTGAAGGAAAACACAAAAGCATATTTGAAGGTAAATACAGGAAAACACAAGAACACCATTGAAGGCAAACACAAGAACACAATTGAAAGTAAACACAAGAGCATCAATACAGGAGAACACAAGAGCACCATTGAAGGTAAATACAAGGGCATTGGTAAAGGCAAACACAAGAGCATCACTGAAGGCAAACACAAGAACATCACTGAAGGTAAATACAAGAACACAACTGAAGGTAAACACAAGAGCACCATTGAAGGTAAATACAAGGGCACTGGTAAAGGCAAACACAAGAGCACCATTAAAGGCAAACACAAGAACATCACTGAAGGCAAATACAAGAACACAACTGAAGGTAAACACAAGAGCAACATTGAAGGCAACTACAACTGCATCATTTAAGGTAAGCACAACATCACCATTAAGAATAATACAAGAGAACCATTAAAGGCAAATACAAGAGTACAACAGAAGGTAAATACAAGACCACCATGTGGGTCAAACTCAAGAGCAGGGTTGAAAGTGCATAGGGAAATTTGTGCTCCTGTATAAGCACAATGCTTTGCCAGAATAACTTGATGTAGACAAGTATCTCCGATGCATCTCATAGTAGAGAGAAATTTATGCTACCTATCAGCTAAGTATTTCAACTGCTATTATCTTACAGTCAGTTTTTGTCCTTAAATCCCTTACCTTTAATCACATTTATGAAATATTTCACACTTTTGCTATGTTGCTGATAAGACAAAAATTATTTGACAACTCATGCTGGGGTCACTCTGATGAAAGTAGTTCAACTCAGCCTAAATGTTTCTTTATCTCAGCAAAACATGTTTAGCTGAAAAACAAACACAAGAATGATATCTTGAACATCATTTTCAAGTGACAGATGAACTTTTTTTTACTGTCATAATGTTTTATGGGACGGTGATTAATGGATCAACTTAAAAACCTTTCATAACTAAAATTGTAATAAATGCATCAAAAATATGTCAATCTTTGCTAAAATAAGCCTTTTGGTGTTCATTGTTGTTTAATTGTGTTCACTGAATGTTGAATAAAGTTTGTTTAAAAGCTAGTACAGTTTTGGGGAGCTGCAATGATTGATTTATAAATCTTTTACACACCTTTTTCACACTTCATTCAGTACCAGGATTTGATAGACTATTAGGGGTCTTATATAGGCAAATATCCAAAATTTCCAGGTCTTAAACAGTCAGACTGAATTCTTAATGCTCATTTGATCGCATGCGAGCAAATTGTTAATTGAAATCTATGTGAGAAACATTATTTTTATATATAAAAATGCTATTATTTTGTCCCTTTTTAAATCCAGTGACCCAGTTACATTGTCCCTAATAGGGGATGTATGTGTAAGTCTCCATTGTTTGGAGTCTTTTTTTAATAAATCAGCCCCCACAGAGAAGCTATAAAAAGGTTCAAATATCTGTAAAATTTATCATCCTCATCTAATTTCATACTCATTCAAGCCAAGAAATATATAACACTTCAGATCTTTTCAATTTATATTTTCTCTGCCTTTCATGTACTTTGAATAATAATTGAGTTGTTATCAGCTGGAATCTAGAAATCTGACTATATTGACTATCACATCTGTTTTTGGTGTCAGTAGCCCATGGAAGATCAAGAAAAGTATAACATATACATGTACAAGAAAAACCAAAAAATATCCATACTGATATTTAAACTAACGCTTTAATTACTTCCACCACTTACTGTTCCCCAAACGAATGAACAAAAGTAAATGGGAGCAGAATAATCAGAGGAGCAAATGGAGAGCTTGATTCACAGAGTATGGAGCATTCTAAATCTAATCAAAGTGCAAAATAAATACATTGTAATCAAACTGTACAAGGTGACAAGTAGTGTCATGTTCTGAAGAAAAGGTAAACTATGCATTATATATGAGTGAAACTGGAGAAATTGTCAAATTCATACGTTTTCCAACAGTAAGGACCTCACATTGCTCGAATAAGTGAACTCAAACTTTCTTTGAGATGCTGATGTAGTTCACACTAGTTGATTAAACATTAATACATTTCAACCATTTATATAAAAATCAGACAAACAGTTTTTGAGGCACTGAACACAGATTTTTAAGTTTTAACTTTAATACAATTTTACTGTTGTTTTAATCATTTTAGAAAATTCTTTTGCAAAACAACACATTTTATAGTTATTATAAGGAGTTGATTAATTCTTAATTCATCCACATCCCGAGTTTCCGATTCAGTTTTGTACTGATTAACTGATTAATTACTTTTTAAATGAAAATGAGGTGTGATATGTAATATACAATTTTTGTGGGCAGGTTATTCAACAAAAGGTTACCATGGTTCCCCAATTAATAAGGGAGCACCTAGCCATAATATGGAGGACCAATCACAGATTACTCTAGCAGGCAGGACGGAAAGGTCCATAGTGTAGGGCAAGCCATCAGTAAGGAACTTAACAAATGGTTAATCCACTTAATCTAATTGATCTCACCAAAATGATTGTTAACAAAATTATAAGGTTTAAATTAGAATTTCTTACCCCTTACCTCATATATATGTATTTTAACACAATGTGCAACCAGTGAAGATCCTGATCAGCCAGCACATCTGTGCCATCTTATCTGATTCTGCACTGATTGCTCGGTCAGAAATAACCTAAACAAGAGGGCCATGATGGCCCTATATCGCTCACCTGAGTACAAAAGTACTCTCTGCTTGTGGTTTCAGACAAGAAGATTTTTAAAGTTTTGCCTATACAAGTCTATGTAAAATGAAGTGACCCCTGGGGCGGGGCCAATTTTGACCCCAGGGAAATCATTTGAACAATCTTTGTAGAGTTCCACTAGAGAGTGCTAAATGCCAAATATCTAAGCTCTAGGCCTTGTGGTTTCAGACAAGAAGATTTTTAAAGTTTTTCCTATATAAGTCTATGTAAAATGAAGTGACCCCTGGGGCGGGGCCAATTTTGACCCCAGGGAAATAATTTGAACAATCTTTGTAGAGTTCCACTAGAGGATGCTAAATGCCAAATATCTAAGCCGTAGGCCTTGTGGTTTCAGACAAGAAGATTTTTAAAGTTTTTCCTATACAAGTCTTTATAAAATGAAGTGACCCCTGGGGCGGGGCCAATTTAGACCCCTGGGAAATAATTTGAACAATCTTTGTAGAGTTCCACTAGAGGATGCTAAATGCCAAATATCTAAACTCTAGGCCTTGTGGTTTCAGACAAGAAGATTTTTAAAGTTTTACCTATATAAGTCTATGTAAAATGAAGTGAGCCCTGGGGCGGGGCCAATTTTGACCCCAGGGAAATAATTTGAACAATCATTGTAGAGTTCCACTAGAGGATGCTAAATGCCAAATATCTAAACTCTAGGCCTTGTGGTTTCAGACAAGAAGATTTTTAAAGTTTTTCCTATACAAGTCTTTATAAAATGAAGTGACCCCTGGGGCGGGGCCAATTTAGACCCCTGGGGAATAATTTGAACAATCATTGTAGAGTTCCACTAGAGGGTGCTAAATGCCAAATATCTAAGCTCTAGGCCTTGTGGTTTCAGACAAGAAGATTTTTAAAGTTTTTCCTATACAAGTCTTTATAAAATGAAGTGACCCCTGGGGCGGGGCCAATTTAGACCCCTGGGGAATAATTTGAACAATCTTTGTAGAGTTCCACTAGAGGATGCTAAATGCCATATATCTAAGCTCTAGGCCTTGTGGTTTCAGACAAGAAGATTTTTAAAGTTTTTCCTATATAAGTCTATGCAAAATGAAGTGACCCCTGGGGCGGGGCCAATTTTGACCCCAGGGGAATAATTTGAACAATCTTTGTAGAGTTCCACTAGAGGATGCTAAATGCCAAATATCTAAGCTCTAGGCCTTGTGGTTTCAGACAAGAAGATTTTTAAAGTTTTGCCTATATAAGTCTATGTAAAATGAAGTGACCCCTGGGGCGGGGCCAATTTTGACCCCAGGGAAATAATTTGAACAAACTTTGTAGAGTTCCACTAGAGAGTGCTAAATGCCAAATATCTAAGCTCTAGGCCTTGTGGTTTCAGACATGAAGATTTTTAAAGTTTTTCCTATATTAGTCTATGTAAAATGAAGTGACCCCTGGGGCGGGGCCAATTTTGACCCCAGGGAAATAATTTGAACAAACTTTGTAGAGTTCCACTAGAGGATGCTAAATGCCAAATATCTAAGCTCTAGGTCTTGTGGTTTCAGACAAGAAGATTTTTAAAGTTTTTCCTTTCGGTTGCCATGGCAACCAGAGTTCTGCATGGAATTGATTTCTTTGAACAACTTTGGAAGAGCTTCATGCAAGGAACATCCGTGGCAAGTTTCGTCAAAATTGGCCAAGCCGTTTCAGAGAAGAAGTCGTTTGAAGAAAAAGTTGATGACGGACGGACGCACGGACGACGGACATCAGGCGATCACAAAAGCTCACCATGAGCACTTCGTGCTCAGGTGAGCTAATAATCTAAAAGCAGTGTAGATCCTGATCAGATGGCACAAAGTTGCTGACTAATCTAGATCTACTCTGTTCATTCATGCAGTAAAGGTGTATTAATGGAGTAAATGGTTAATAGCTTCAAGAAATAACATTACAAGTGTGTAAAATATACTTTATGTCAGCTACTCCTTATTGTTAAGTGAAAAATGAGAACAAAATTAATTTTCTTTGCCTGACACCTTTAATACTTTGAATAGTTCTATTTGATAAATAGGTCACTAGGATTTCAGAATTTAATTTGATAAATGAGGTATATTATCATTATATCTAAGGTATTTTACAGCAGCTGTGCTAGAGGTTACAACTAATTGAAAAAGACTTATGAAAAATGTCAGAACTTTTGTTTATTAGACTGTTAAAAAATTATCATTCAAATTTTGGTTTGAAATTTAAACCATTAAACCCTTTAATATTTTTAAGTACTGATTTAATGTAACAGACACAATTTAGGACAGTACCCATAGGGACTTGCCTAAAAATGTATTAAAAGAATTTGTTAAGCCTTTACTCCACGAGATGTGGCCGTTATCTAATGGTGAACAGTGTAGATTCAGATCAGCTGGCACATCAGCACCAATTGATTAAGATCTCCACTTTTCACTTTTTATTCAATTCATTAGTACTGACCAAAAAGCAACGATTGTAGATACAGATCAGATGGCACAAATGTTCCAGCTGATTTGGATGGTTAATGGCCCCACATGGGATAAAATCCTTAAATATGGAGTGAAGGGTTAACTTAATAGGGATAAGTGTGAACACCAATCGGTCCACATGACTGCACCAACTGATTCAGGTCTACTGTGTTCGCAGATCTGACAAATGTTGTTTTTTGCACTTAAATGGCCTACAGGAGAAAATAATTGTAGTCTATATGCCAACAACATAAAACTAAACTAAATTGTGATGAATGAACAAAAATGCTTTAATGCCAAAATTTAATGTTCTGTCACTAGATGATTTCATTTTACTGAATTATGTTTAGTTCTTAAATTTCATTTTTAAAATGATGAAAAAGGGGACCTAAAACAAACTACATCATGCCCTCCAATATCAACTACATTATTTGCAGATTGATGTCTACAATTTAAACTTAATTTTAGTATAATTCTTAATTAGCATCATATCTCAAGTAAATGAAACCTTATTTAAACACAAGTAACTAGACAATGATTATCAATTCATGATCACAAACTGGTCAGACAGCCAGTCAGTCTCCGTCAATTCATGATCACAAACTGGTCAGACAGCCAGTCAGTCTCTGTCAATTCATGATCACAAACTGGTCAGACAGCCAGTCAGTCTCCCTATTAAAATACTGGGCCAATTTTCATAATTACTACTGCATCATTCATATATAGTAGATTTTCAATGTATCACTTAAAAACTAAACTATGCAGTCAAATATACTGAGAATATGCAAAATGTGAATGATCAGGGTCTAAACTGATCTTGTTCTGCTCTGGTCAAAAGTTTAGCTCTGAAAGCTTAACAGCAGGTTTCATAACACCATTATTTTAAGAAGTTTTATTATAATGAGTTGCACATTTATTGAAGGATCCAAACATTTTGAGACTTGTATCAACTTTGGTTATTACAAGGTTTATTCGTAAAGTTTGTGAACATCATTTTATGTCTGATTGGTTTACTGAAATGCACTGAAAATGATAACAAATTTTAAAACAACTTTAGAACATCACCACTTCAAAAAAATTAATTTGTAACAAATAGGACTTTATTGTAATTTTAATTGTAAATTTAATGTATGTAAAAGGAAAACTATTCTCTTCATAAATCACTTCAACAAATGGTTAGCTTCACACAGGGCCAATAACAACATTTCTCTCTCATACATATTTAAAGAACATTTCTTAATAAGTTAATATTTCAAGGCAAAGAAGATAATTAATTGTTGACAGTAAACAATTAACTAGGTAAACAAATTATGCCTTGTAAAATTAGTCTGTGTCCCATCTCAATCAGATTTGCTTTCTGCTGTCTCAAAGGCCTGGTCTAATGCTAGTAGTGAGCATGTTTCCCCATTCCACCCATCCCACGCCTCATCCCTTCAAAGATTCAAAAGAGAAATGTGGAGGCAGTAGGATGAAATCACACATCTTTCATTAAATGATACTTGTAACGGGTTAAGAAACTGAAAACATTTTTGCCTAAAATTCCTTTTTGATTATAACAATAATGACCACCAATATTTAGAAGGGGTATTTTCCACAACTACAAGACTTAGTATAGCTGATTACTCACAGTAGGGCTTTTATTCCTTCTTTAATAGGGGCTGTAACAGGCGCCTTCCCCTCAAAAATGACTTTAAAATCATGCTCTTTTCTCCAAAAGGTAACTTTACACCAGGCTTTTCATTACCCTTTAGAGACATAATCTTGCCATTTTCCCCAAAATTATAGGGCATTGGCCCCTTCCCTGGGCAGTGAAAAAAAAACCCTGTACTAAAAGTAAAGGGCTCTCATTTACATTTTCTCTTTTCTCAAATATTGACTTTTTTCTTTCTCCCCTTCACTGTATGTTTATTCAAAACAAAATAAATACAAAATGTATATTTTAGTGTTTCCAATGTAAACATGAATTTGTTTAGCCAGTAACCATTATCTTATAACATTACTTAAACCTGTACATCAAGTAACTCAAATAGTGTTATAATCCTCTCTATTGACAACTGTAATTGTAGGCTGAAAACAATATAGATTGCAATAAATCACCTTGCTTCACACCTCTGGTGGCGAAATTACAGCAATGAAAGTGAAACCACAGTAGAAATTTCTGTAACACCTTTACCAGATTTAGAAAGATATTTATAAATGTATACTAATTCCTCATCAAAGTCGGCAATATCCTTAATCATAAGTCGTTGAACCAAAATGTCAAAAGTTATCAATTTCATCTGATTATTCAGATTAATAATGTTTAAACATAATAGAAGAGTTTAAAATTATGCAAGCAATCAAAAAAATACAATGTGTTGTTAAGTACCACTATAAAAGACAGGAGGGTAAGAGGATTTCGGATTACAGACCCAAATAGAAGGTGCCTATTCAAACAGATTTGAATACTGTCCAGTTCTTTATTTCTGCCACCTGATGGAATTGTCCATTCCTTTAAAGTCAATTAATTATAAGCTGCTAATTGCAATCATAATTTTTTCTCTTTGTTTTGCGTTTGTCTTTTATCTGCGCTAATGTAGATAAAAACTTTCTTAACCCTTTCCTCCATATATACGCATTTTTACACATGTGCAACCAGTGTAGATCCAGATCAGCAGGTACATCCATGCTGTCTGATCAGGATCTGCACTGTTAGCTTTTTGATTTGTTAGGTTATTTCCGACCAAAATGCAACCAGTGCAGATCCTGATTAGACGGCACAGATGTACCTGCTGATCTGGATCTACACTGGTTGCACATGTGTAAAAATGCGTATATATGGAGGAAAGGGTTAAGACAAAACAAAAACCTGCTAATCATAACACTTGAAAAAAGAACCTTTTCAAAAGTAGAACTGAGGAAATCTTTAAATTGCATTTAACAAAGAACAGCATGAGAGTTTTATTCTAATAATTACATTTAACTACTTTGTTCAAATTAAATTCTAAAATATATGCTCTCTAAACACAAACATTAGTATGTTTTTGTAAAAACAATTATTATAATATTCTGAAGAGTTTTTCTGACACCTCTTAGAGTAAGATACCTATACTGGTACATATACATGTAAATTTTGTATATTGTTCAATTTAGTCTACATGAAATCCAGCATTTGAAAACATACCCGAAATTACATCATGGACCAGTAGAAGCATAAAACAGTTGCTCTATCACTCTGTGGCTTCCTAGAAATCTGGTAAGGTGTTTATCAGGTAATTAGGTGGAAATTAACCATTACATCAGTGTGAGGTGCTTAAACTGGCCGTACCTGGCTGAACCCAGCATCTTCTGCTACACCACAACACAATCATCCCTACAGGAGCATTATAAAATCAGAAACTTCAAAGCCTAACATTTATTATGGTATCCTGTTCATGAAATATTAAGTACCGCATTTATTTATATATAATGTAAGATTTATGCATGGTCGGGGATGATAAAAGAAGCTTGTGTTACAGTTAAGTTTGTTGAAAAGATCTTTCTATGCATTCAGAAGTTTTCATTTTTCTTTCTATCAGATGTTTTCATTTTAAACATTCAGAGTTTTCATTTTCATTTCTATGTTTTCTGTTTTCATTTTTCTTTCTAATTCCAAAAGAATTTCCAAAGTTTTCATTATTATTTTAATGCATTCAGACATTTTCTTGTTTGTTTTTTAACACATGTACCATTGTAGATCCAGATCAGCCAGCACATCTGTTCCATCTGATCAGGATCTGCACTGGTCACATTTTGGTCAGAAATAACCTAAGGCATAAAAAAGCAAACAGTGCAGATCCTGATCAGATGGCACAGAAATGCCAGCTGATCTGGATCTACACTCTTCGCCCACACAATAAATGTGTGCCTATGGAGGAAAGGGTTAAATATGCACTCTTACTCTTTTTATACATTCAGAACTATTATTATTTTTCTCTCTAAGCTTTATGAGTGTGAAAGCTGGTTCTAGGAAAGATGACTGCCTACATTTATGTGGTAAAGACAGCTGCGTTCTTTTAACCCTTTCCTCCATAGACACACCATGGGCGAACAGTTTAGATCCAGATCAGATGGCAATCAGCTGGCACATCCATGCCATCTGATCAGGATCTAAACTGTTCCCTTTTTTATTCATTAAGTTATTTCTGACCAAAATGCGACCAGTGCAGATCCTGATCAGATGGAACAGATGTGCTGGCTGATCTGGATCTACACTGGTCACACATGCACATGCTTAAAATGTGTATATATGGAGGAAAGGGTTAGTGTAAGAAAGATGGGTGACTTTCAGTTACAATATGTGGTAAAGATATGAAAATGGTGTATGTCTTCATTTTTACATGGTAAATATTATGTCTACCTTAATTTAACAGGGAAATATTTGTGGCATTATTTCATGAAGTAAAGAATGGATTTCTTCTATTTATGTGTAAAGATGCCTCAGTTTCATTTGCATGATGCTGTCATCATTTCATATGAGAATGATCTATCTTTATTTCATTTTAACTTAATTACAGAGTTCATGGGGTAAGATGGCAGTCCTATTTCATGTGGGAAGATAGATGCCTCCATTTTATTTGTGAAAGATACCCACCTTTATTTCATGTAGAAAATGTTAATTTTGGAAAGATTTCTGGCTTCCTTTCATTTAGGAAAATACTTTCATTTCAGTCATCTTTATTTGAAGTGAAGCAGAAAAGATCATTTTGGAAAGATGTATGCATCTGTTTCATTTTGAGGAAAATGTCTGCCAAATTTAATGCATGTTTAAAAAAGCTTATTATTTAGTTAGGGTAAGCAGAAAAGGTAAGTAATTTACACCAGAAACAGTAACTAAGTAAGTTCCCTAATTTTCATAATATGAGGAATTGAAGGCACTATCAATTTCAGTGAGACAAAACATCTTAACACGAAAAGCAAATAGTCAAATGTATATGAAAAATAAATAATCTGTATTATACATATATGTCAAAACAGAATTAGATCTGCCCACTGACTGGTACAGCATTACTGTAGAACCATCAATACTGTGCTGGGAGTCTTGACTGATAACATCATTTGTTTCAATGGCTATGTCAAATTTATCAATTAAGAATAGCAGGTTGCTGTTTCAGACAATTAGTGCTGATTCTGTAAGATAAGCCATGACTGATTACTGCTGAGTGATGAAGTACTTTATCTTCCATGTCTAGATAATTCCTCTGGTAAAAAAACATTTTGGGTAGACTGTTCTAACTGGAAGAGATAATCTTTTGCATTTGTCAATTACTATAGGTTATCCTTAAAAATACTTTAGTTGGCAGTAACCTGACTGTCTCATCATAATAGATCAGAATCATTTATTTTTACACTTTGTTGTTTTTGTTTCTTTACACTTCACAATTATAGAAGTAAACAAAACCCCTATCTAACGAACATTAAAAATTCTGGGAATGGCAAAGTTACTAGAAAACTAAAAATTTATCAAGGCTAGCCTTATGTTAATGATGCAACTAGAACAATTGCAAATAGGTTAAGGGTCCAATTGCAACTTCCAGAAAAAAATAGTTCTGGAAAAACCTGTCTGCACAAGTCCTACAATGCCTAAATATCTAGGTTTCAGTTTAAACTAGCCTCTCCAATCACAGTACTTTCAAATCAAGTAACTATAATGTAAAGTCCTGTTCTTATCAGCTGGTATCTAAATCAGTTAATTTTGTCTATTAAATATTGCGTAATGGTTAGAAGTCACACTCTGATACTACTATGATACCATTATGTAAATTAGTCCACAGGTTACAAAAGCGGCATCTCAAAAGTTCCATAAAGTTTAATAAATTTGATAAAATTATATGATAAACTCCATGGAAACATAGGTATGACATTTCAAGTTTAGTGACAGTTATACAAGAATCCCAATGACTATATAACTATCAACTTGTTAAATTAACCCTTTACACCAGGGGATACGGCTGTTACCTTATCGGCAAACCATGTAGATCCAGATCTACCAGTACATTCACTTTCGTTTACTTTTAGATTGAAAAAAATATTTCTAACCAAGAAAAGGCCAGTGTAGATCCAAGTCAGATGGGGCAGATGTGCCAGCTGATCTAGATCTACACTCGGGTGGCACACATGATGAAACACATAATTATATATGGAGTAAAGGGTTAATAATAATTTTATATGTTCAGACTGGTTAATGTAAGTTAACACTTAAAAAGTATGTCAGGTTTGCAAACTTCTACACCAGCCACAGTCAAATAGGTTTAATTATATTCATGCACCTTTACAATCTCCAATCATTGCAATCAAAAAACACCTTTAGGAATGTCATTATCAGACCCCTGACTTCAATTAAAGCATAATTTGAAGCAATTTGCAAAACAGCAAAAATATCCAAAAGCAACTTCAATTTGCATTTTAATGATCCAGGCATAGGTTTGCTTGCTTAAAGGTGTATATTCAGAATACGATTGTAACTTTTATTTTCATTAAAACTTTCAACTTAGTTTAAAATTTTACTATTGCATAGTATACAAATTCTCTGTGACTAAATTACTAAAACACTCATTTACTCATTGATAGAGCTTGCATATATAACCCATTCTTTTGCAAGAAACATTATATTATTAGAGTCTTTAAGCGTCTTGAAGACCTGTCACTATATGCGACCTCTCCCTAAAGCAGGCATTGAGATTGACATCGGTAAAAGTCAAAATTCCAAATCTTTCTTCCGTTACACTTTCAAAAGAAATGTATTGAAGTTGATTTCTTGGGGAAATGACAACAGATAACTTAGATCATGTAACTAAAATCCAAAACATCTGATTGGCTGAAATGGAGACCAGTCTCCATTTGTTTTGATTAGAGATCCAATTTAAAAGTTTTAAATTAATTTCAAATTGGTATTTCTGACCAATCTGACAAGATTTCTGAGTAAAAGTTTAAGATTTCACTGCACATGAAAGGCAGATTATCTGGTTGTATGTTCAAGTAAAAAACTCCAGAAAACATGTGAACTAATTCTCAATTTTTTGTTTTACTGTGAATTATGCAAAATCAGAACTCCATAGTGACATTTATAAGTTCAACATTTATTGATGAGACTAGAGTTATTGTTTTAATGAACAACAGTGATCATCCACCTTTAAAGATAACACTTAAACATTTAAATTAAAAATTCAACCAAAAAACTTCTTCAGAAAGATGCATGTCTAGTCTAAACAGAAAAGATAAGTGAGGATGAAGATAAACATGGAGATTAGGTGATAAATAAATTGATCAAGATGGCCCAGACTGCAACCTCTGTATCATATCTCTGCTTTCCCAGTCAGCTAATATTGACATTTCTATGACACCTTCTCCTTTATTTACTGTATCTGCAACATATAATAAAATATGTGATCCTTGCTAATTAACTGTCTGGATTTGAATTCCTTGTGGAACCAATTCTGTTGTGAGTGGAATTGACAAACCAAATCACTGCAGATACCTCACTTTTACATCAAATTCACATACATGTACAGTAACACCTCAATTTAAAATGGGAAATAAATATTATTTTTATCAATGTAACTAGTGCAACATTGAACAGAAAAATGCTTAACTGTAATCCATGGATACAGCTTTAATATCCCATGTGTGACTATTGTAGATCCAAATCATGCCAGTGGTTTGAACATGATCTACACTGTTGCTTTTAGATTTATTATGTTAAATCTGATAATAAGCATGAGGTGTCAGTTTGGCCAGATTGCTATGATGTGCAGGCGGATCTGGAGCTTTAATGTTTTCTCAAATGATATAAGCTTTATTTCAAAAGTAAAGGATTAAGTAAGACTTAAAGTGTGGGTCCAAAAAGAGCAAAGACAGGATGGGGTGTCCAAAACCCAGAAAGAAACTCAGAAAGCTATCAACAGCAATTTAAGAGTAAAATAATAACATTGTGAAAAGGTGATGACTACTTCAGAACAAATTTAAAGCTGTTTCAAGATGATGTGACTTTACAGTTACTTGTTTTCTAATTGATAGAGGTGAGAAGGTCCAAGCTGCAGCAAAATTTACTCTGCTCCTTTATCATTCAGTAACCTGTGCAACAGGTCTACATGTATCTTGAATAATTCATTCACACATACATGTGAAATAATTAAATTATCATATTCTTCACATTTTTATTTCATGCTGAAATAAAGTTACTAAGATATTGAAGGAAAGGACAAAACCTACATGTACGGCAAGGTTTATGTTTTATGCATGTATTAAAGTGAGAGATATGGCGATAGAGGAATGTTGAAGGAAAGTTTAACAACAAACATATTCTTTGGGTTAATATGTATCTGACCGCTTCAAACACCAACTTTATATTCTGAAATGCTATCAACCAAAAGTAAATAGTTTAATGGTGCATACAAATCACTTCATTTTACAAACATTTTTGGCTGTATATACAGTTCAATATAGTGTACTATAAAATATTTTCAACCCTTTGTGACAGGAAACTAACTGAATGAAAGCATTAACCCCACACACTGAATGAAGAAAATGAATGTTCTTTATTTTATCAACCATATACAATTTACCCATAAAAGTCATCAAAGGTTGTCAAACAATATGAAATATGAAGTTGAAGATTTCTGCTTGGCAGACATTTTGATAGTGGTCAATGGACATGTTTATGGAATTTAAACATTGAACCCACCCACAGGGAGTTACAGTATTAAAATAAGAGATACTTAAATACTTCTCTGTAGTAACCTAGGTCTTCACTAAAAAAAAATCTTAGTGCAATAAAAAATGCTCTTTTGAATAATGAAAAAAAAAAATGTATACATGTATGTAAAAATAAAAGTGATTTAATGGGCATTATTTTACTTAAAATAGGTAATATCTTAGATGAATATTAATGTAATCAGAAAATATATCTTTAAGATGTTAAAGAAATGAAAACAAAATAATAAAAATAATAACAATAACAATTGTTTTTAGCTACACATTTTGTTTTTAAAGCACAATTTTAGCATTGCACAACATTTATTTTTGTGAAATTGAATGTCCTAGAAAGGCACTGGCTAACAAAAGATATCATTTGGGGTTTATAATTGTATGTTGCGAAATACCATGTTACTGGTACCATTGTTTTAAAGACATACATTCAGGGGCAGTTCCAGAGGGGGTGTATTGAGGTTGCTCAAACTCCTTTTTGGGCAGCAATATTTAATTTTCATTGGAAATTTGGGAAGTTGGAAATTATATTTCTAACCCCACTGCTTCAAAAGGAATCCCCTCTGGAAATCTTGCATCCGACCCTGAACTTTTTACAAAGATTTTCCTATCTCTTAAAATGACCAACATCACAGTTAAGATTATAAAAATAAAATGAATGGGAAAGCAGACAAAATTGTAAGTGGGTCATAACAAATATTCATTATAGACCTTATCTTGGATTTTATAGGTTAAAAGATATATTAGAACAACGATCAATGAAATCAAACTTCATTCAGCGCATTTTTCCATTCAAAATAATTCAGCAGTACTTGATCAGCTGTTGAACTAGCAAATGTAATGTAAAAGGCTTTCTCTGTCTGAATTTTATACTTGAAATCTTGTTACCTCATAAATATCGTATATCCCACAAGATCTATATCTTTTTATTGCTCTCTCTGTTGTATAAGAAAATACATATGATCGGAAAGTTAAACGATTTCTGAAACATGGAAATACTAAAGACAATATCTACTGTATACCTTTACATTTTAATGATTTTAAATTATTTATGCAACATTTATTTTGTAAAGTTTAGACTATGTTTAATTTGATTCTGAAGTAACAATTTGAATTTCTTGTTTTAATAAGATTTGAGGCTATTTTTATTCTATAGGTTATTTCACTAATTAAACATGATTTGAAGCATGAGGACAGTTACTATTTAACTTTTTTTTAAATCAAATTGTTTGTTTGGCTATGAGGGTTATTATAAAAAAAGTCCACATGTTACTTCATGTATAGATAATAGTTCATGTTGGATACAAAAATCTGTTCCACACGCACAAAATTACATGAAAGCATTATTATTATTATTACTTCAAATTCAGTATTGTGGTTTTACATTATTAATGATTAAGGTTGGTTAACACTGTTATACAATATCAGGTCAGACATAAACATAGCAGGTTTCAATAAATCTCTCCTCAAATTTGCTAAAGTATTATCTGGCAAATAGAAATGCCCCACTTTCTAACCATGTCACATTCTCAACAACTTGATTATGAATTTTTAAAGCAGTATACTCATTTATACATTTGTGTGTTGATGCACTTCAAATGGGATGAATCAGCATGTCTGATATATTACAGTCTTAAATATGCAATGTGTAAATATAAATCTTACATAATATACCACCTGCAGTCAACATAATAGCCGTAACGAAATAAAATATATTGCAGACGAATCTTATTTCAAGATACAAAAAATTGCACATTTGGCCTTATAAAATCTGTTAAATACTTTTCAGTATTTAATTGTTAAACAGGCTTTTTTTATGGAAGGCATTAAATGTATCTTGGTTAATACATGTTTGACGTACAATTAAAACTAATAAAACTGTATCAGCGTCAGCTAGAAATAGAATATTAATTAATAAATCTGCCAAGTTTATCTATAATAATCTTATAGTCGAACTATAAATATGAATAACATTGTTAATTTTACCATATTTTTTTAAATCTGAAAACCTGTCTATTATTTTTTTAATTTAGCGATGATGATGATGATGCGCGACCTCCTCACAGAAATGCTCACAAGTGTCGTCTGTACTGCTAATTGGCACCTGCGACTTACCTGTAATTAGTAAAGGTAAAATTCCCACTAAAGTAAATATCAACATATTTTGCAACCACTTAAACTCCATCTTGCATATTTAACTCATTCTTAGTATCCTTCCATTGAACACAAGCTCGGATACGGAATTTGACAGACCGAATTTCCCGGGACTCAAAACACCGGTCTACTTGCGGTTTACTTCACTCGACAGGCGGCGCTGTTTATAGTCTGTTTCAATATTATGCATTTGGTCGCCGTAACCCGGTATCCCGGTACGATACGGAATATGCCTAAGGCTCTTGCTGTTGTATAAAGATATTTCACAAACTTGTATGTCATCAACACTTTTCCAAAATATTTAACTTAAAATATATTTACCAAAGTAAGGTCAAGCACAAATTCTGGGAGGACAGATAAAGTCCTTGCAGATTTAAAGTCGGCTTTACAAGCTCTTTATAGCTTATGTTATATTGTTTCATTCACCAACTTTTAAAATTTACTTGACTCGACTTGATTTTAGGCAGAACTTTTACATCTGAAACAATTCCAATTTGACTAGATAAACGCGGTAGAAAGATGAAGCATATTGCAGTAAAAATAACTATCCCAATTTATGTATAATTATAACACAGAACTGAATACATCCAATCAATGTATGCAAAGAATGACCATGGCACAATCCAAAATATCTCTATGCATTAGTTTGGTTGCCTTTAATCATGTATGTCCACCCAGCAGGCAGGAAGACATTGCTTGCAGGGGAGAAAAAAGCTTCTGTACTGCATACATTATTGGTTTTGAAATTATGTCATCTAATGCATAGTTTTATATTGTAATAGACTTCTATGTATCACACCACAGTCCCAGAATTATGTTTTCTGCAAAAGGCCCCAACCCCCAAGACCAAAATCCTGAGACTTACTGGTTGCAACTGTTTCCAAATGCACCAATCAACAGATATCTTTATGATTTTGAGCCATTTTGTGTTAATGAAGTTGTGATTCTGTGTCTAGATTCCTGGCCAGATGATCTTGACTATAAATACTCTCACATTGAACATTGAACTGCTATAAACCAATCAGCTGCTCATCTACATTTTCACTTTCATACAAAATGCATGTTAGATACATAGATATTGGACATCCCTTTATGGTCTTCCTGAAATCGTTTGTACAAACAGTAGACAACAATCACAACACATTAATTTGTAAATTCCTTTATTTACACTGACTTATAAAACATACAACATGATACAAAAGAATAGCACTTGCCATTATTTTCCTTTACAATGCTAAGAAATAAATATTTGTAGAATACAAGCGTAAGTAACTGGTTGTTTTCACTACAGTATGCAGTAAGTGTCTGGTTAGGCCATCTTCAAAGTATCAATAGAGCTGCTGAATATATAGGTAATCTAATGCTCAAACACATGTAGGTAAAAAGAAAACATCAATAAAATAAGTTGTTTAATTATTGGTTTTAATTATATGGTCAAACATGGTCGAGTGCTGCTGTCCAGATAGTACTGGTCAAACAATCATAACACTTACTGGTATCTGTGATGTGTCAGGTACTGACACTACATCTGCAGAGTAAATGTCAGGTTATTGCAGTTAGAATTACTTATCTGATTTCGACATATATAATTATGATGTCAGGTGCCGACACTAAATCTGCAAAGTACATGTCAGGTACTGACACCAAACATACAGTGTAATGTCAAGTACCAACAACAAACATACAGAGCACAGTTGACATATGTGAAGTCAGATACTGACACCAAACGCACGGAGTGCTGATGTTAAGTACCTGCACCAAACATAACACATGTTGACATATTCGATGTCAGGTAACAACACCAAATATAACAAGCACTGATGTAAAATACTGACGTCACACATACATAGCACATGTTGACATTGGTCAATTCAGGTACTGGCACCAAACATACATTATGGCAAACTTATTATGTTGAGTACCAACGCCAAATATTCCAAGCAAATGTTGACATGTGATGTCAGGCACCTGCATTGAAGTACATTATGACACATTCCTATGCTTTGAATAGGTGCCTTTTGCCAAAAAACTGGGAGACCCTGTTTGAAAATAAATAACATATTATTACAATTAAAAGAGTTTTCTTTTCAACCAGAAAAAAAAAAAACTACTAGTAGGTATGATGTTTCCACCAATCTTAACTAAGTAAATTCAAGTAATGAACTAAACTTTTCATCAAACTAAGCCAGTCGATTTATAGTTCAAAGGGGTGTTCTTTGCTGATGTATTGACTGAATACTTAACAGTGCACAGATCTTTTTCACTAGTTGCTGTGACATAAGCTGTACTTAGCCATTTAAATAAAATAAATGAATTAACAATTTTATCTACCAGTTTCAACCCCAAACCCATTATTTTGGAAATGGAATCACCTTACATAGAGCTAGTTCATTCTTGTACCCCTAGGGGGAGGCTTGCTGGTCTTTACTGACTAAATAGCAAATAGTGTAGACCCTGAGAGGAGCTGCATGTATAGATCTACACTGGTATGTTGTGATATGCACTTGACAACACCAGGATCATCATTTGTCTCTGCCTATATTCATGCATTTGTCCCTGGTTATATGTGTGCATTCATGCACTAAGCAGAAATTAACTCAAATTCCCATAAACATGCCTTCTGTAATAATTGCAGCTACTGTAGACCCCATTAGTCTACACATCCTTGCAATGTTATAAGGATGTTTGCTAGTCAGCTAGAACTTCCAGCAAAATACTCAAGAACCATGAATGAACTATTCCACATTCAATGAAAGGTTAACTCCATTGCATGAAATGAGTGGGTTTGAGGTTAAATATATAAAGGACAACGAGGATTCTAAACAATAAATCAACGAACACCCCCCCTCCCCCCTCCCCCCCCCCCCATCCCACTAAAACCCTAAAAAATCTTAAAATAGACACGGGAAGAAAATAAACTGATCAAAGTATAAAAAGAGAAAATAAAACAGTAGAAGAAATATGTACACCAAAACAACAAGTAAAAAATAGCTTATTAACAACAAAGAGTGGTAAGTTGGTCCTTTAGGAAATCCTGAAATTGTTATTGAGCTGACAAATATGAACAACATGTAGAATGTACATTGTAAAGGGTTATAGCTTTACTCCATGAACACACCTTTTATCACATTGGTGACTTGTGAAGATCCAGGTCAGCTGGCACATCCATTTCATCTGACCAGGTTGTGCATTGTTAGCTTTTAGATTTACATTTGTATGGGGTTATTTCTAAAGTGAACAGTGATCAGACGACATGGATGTGCTGGCTGATCTGGATCCACACATGTTGCTCATTTGAATAAAGGCATATATATGGAGTAAAAGGATAACTACATCAGGCTACGTAGTCATCATTTGATGAAGGGCTAAAATGAAATTAGTCATTAGCAACTCGTATTTTGTGAAAATTCTGGAGTTCACGAAAGAAATATATTTTTATTTTTCACTTGTAAAAACAAATTTTCTTCTATTTTATGCTTTTAGTGAAAATTTGTGTGAATTCGACAGAATTATTGTAAGAAATTGCGCCAAAAACGTTTGTGTATGACGTTGCGTCACGACGTAATATAACCAAACTTGAAACCGTTTTCTAAACGTTCTCATTCGAAATATTATGTGCATTTGGGTACCAAAACTAAAAATCAGTGAAAATAAAATTAATATTCCACTGTTTGAAAACAGTGAACTACCACTTTAATTTCACTGTGAAAATTCTATAATTCACTGGAAAGCATAAAATCAAATCGTTTTCATGGATTTTGAAAATACAACTTCTATTGAGCTGATTATAAGTATCTTACATGTAGCCAGGTTTGCAATGGAACATGTGGCCCGTCGGGCGGTTATCAGGTTCAGCTGAACAGCCACCCCATGGCCCGATTATCTCATCCAAACCAGGCAGTCATGATAGATACTATTTCTTACATACCCGGTACCATTTATCTATATTACCCTTTTGTTTAATTTATAATAGATTTTGATTTTTGTGCACAGTGTTTTCAGTTGTCCAGTAATTTGCAGTTAATTTCTTCTCCATAACAATGCAAGCACATACCTCACTGTGTGACCATTTCGTTAAAACATACGTAAGGTATGCAAAAAAAATCAATGTGACTCATGTTTTTGTTGGTGTGTCTAACTGTAAAATGAATCATTATGAATATTGAGTATATAAAAATATAATGCACGTATAATTACCAACCTTTGATTGAAGCCAAGCTAAACACTGTAGAAGGCAATCATTAGCAAATTTTCAGTGCCATCAATAAGCAGGCACTATGAATTATGTAAAAACAACAACAACAACATGCATGATTTGAGTGATGCCAATAGAAATATAAAACAACAAAAAAAAAAGAAAGAAATATAAGTATTTACAATAAAAGTATACAGTTGAGCTGTACATTTGGTGTCTCCAAAGATCAAATACAAAATAGTTCTTGTCTTAATGAACTCTAGACATTATCATAAACTAATAATCATTATTGTTTATTATACCTTAACCCTTTCCTCCATAGATACATCTTTATTGCAAGGGCGAACAGTTTAGATCCAGATCAGCTGGCACATCCGTGCTGTCTGATTAGGATCTAAACTGTTTGCTTCTTGATTTGTCAGGTTATTTTAACGAACTGTGCAGATTCTGATCAGACAACACAGATGTGCAGGCTGATCTGGATCTACACTGGTTGCACATGTGTAAAAATGCGTATATATGGAGGAAAAGGTTAACCCTTTCTGCCATATCTGTTCCATTGGTGAATAGTGTAGATCCAGATCAGCCTCAACATCTGTCTCGTCTGATCAGGATCTGCACAGTTCACTTTTTGAATCGTGGGTTATTTCTGACCAAAAAGCCAACAGTGTAGATGGCATGGATGTGCCGGCTGATCTGGATCTACACTGTTTGCCCACATATAACAGCCAAACTCCTTGGAGTAAAGGGTTAAAGAAAAAAAGCAGCATGAAATAACAATAGAAAGAAATGGATAATCTAGAGCAAGAACTTAATACATGTATATTTATTTGTACAACAGGTCTTACAGAATATTTGTTGTTTTTTTTCTTTTTCTCAAGAGTATAACTGAAAAAATCACATAAATACAAAAAGAACTGAGTATACTTCCAGTCAATTTCACACTGTATATTTTTATTTCCATATTCTCCATTTCACAAAAGCATTTTCATGTAGCTTGTCACCGATTAGTATATAATAATGCTAGGCAAATAATTAAAATACTGGATACATCTTATATCCCATGTGCAGCCAGTGTAGATCCAGATCAGCATGCACAATTATGCAGTTTGGTCAGAACAGACACCAGACACTCAGATTCCCTAGGTAAGGTTATTTCTGACCATGAAGCAAACAGTTTAAATCCTGATCAGACTGCAAGGGTGTGAAAACTGATCTGGATCTACACTGGTCACCGATAAGATAAAAGCAATATCCACAAAAAAGTTAATATTACATTAAAATGTTCAAACTGTAACTTACAAATTAAAAGGGGATACATTGCTGATACACTGATCCTGCCATCATGATTTATAACAAAGTCTTCTGGAACTGATATGAAAGTGTAAGAATGTGTAATGAATGTTAAAAAATGTAAAGAGACAAAAATCACATAAAATGTATTTACAATCAAGAATACATACTCAATATATATTAATTTAAGTAACAAATAGTGGTTAGTTCAAGCTCTAGCTATAGTGGGTAAAGGGTTAAGCTTCTTCATTTTCTTTCAGTAAATGCACATTTCTTATCTCTCTGACATCTTTAACTCTACTGCATATATACGCATTTTTACGCATGTGCGACCAGGGTATATCCAAATCAGCTGGCACATCCATGCCATCTGTTCAGGATCTGCACTGGTTGCATTTGGTAAAAATTAACCTAATACATCAAAAAGCGTACTGTGCAGATCCTGATCAGATGGCACATCCTGATCAGATGGCAAAGATGTGCTGGCTGATCTGGATCTATACTGTTTGCCTAAGCAATAAATGAGTATATATGGAGGAAAGGGTTAACACATACCCCACTAAATTAATGTAATGGACTGAGCTTTATTTCAAAGAGAGCTTGTCCATACATTGTAGAGAGGGGGTGTTCTGGTTCTACATGAGTAACAAATGTGACACAAGCTTCATTTCATTTCAATTTCATTTAAAGTATGAATAAAAATATTGACAGATTATTCTCCACTATAATGTTTGTAAATACGACAGCATGACCTCATATGCTGCACACGCCAAACTTGAGGTTTACCAGGGGTCCAACTAAACACATATCAAACTGTCTTCCAACAAATGTTAAAATGATAATAATCTAAATCACAAATTTAAAACTCTGAAATCTTTTCTTAAAGATGTGTAATTTTAATCTAAGACTGGGATTTTTCCATTGAAGGGAGGTAATTGCTGCAGTCAAATTTATATATTTTATTGCTGTTGTCTCCCCTAATTTTTATGTTGTATTGAAATTACGTGATATTCAATGCTCAATGGGAGGCTGTCGAACATGCCAAATTTCATTAAAATTTGATAAATATGAAAAGAGAAATAAACAAAAATGCAAACAGTGACCAGCATTTCTTACTCCACCAGTATAATTATCAATTTATAAATTCATAAATTTGATCACCAATGGTAATCTCTTCACATTACTGTAAGTAATTATAAAAAGCACTACAAGTTCTTTGAAATATCTAAACATCCAGATCTATAAAACATTCTATAAATACTAGGTTTGTGTTGTTTTGAACAACCAGAAAATATCTAAAAGCACTCACAGTGCTTTGAAAAATAAATGCTTCAGAATTAAAAAATCAGCCTTATTATTGTGAATTCATTTTTATGGATTTCCATGGTCAATAAATCAAACAAATTAAAAACCCTATCATAATTCATAAATACAGGTAAATGTAATTTAAGTCCACAAATTTGAGAATCCACAAAAAGGTAGTTTAAACCGAATTCACAAAATTTAATGCTTAATGATAAATATGGATTTGCCGTCAAACTGCTTCTACTACTGACAAGTTTTTGATGAAGCCCTCCATGATAACCTTTACATCATGGTTGTTATCCCATGGGATTACAGTGCAGATCCTGATCAGCCATCGCATCCTCACCATCTTATCAGGATCTACACTGTTTACTTTTCAACTCATAAGGTTATTTCTGACCAAAAAGTGACCATAATGACCAAGCGGTATGGCAGTTTATCTGGATTACTTTGGTTACTGATAAAACTCACATACATGTATATGGAGTAAAGCATTAGTACTAGTGATGTCAATCGCGAAAACTGAACAACACATGATCCTCATTTTACAGAATCCGTTGTCACTAGCAATTATTATGGAAATGAATAAATTCAGACTGTCTCATTATGAACAAACTTATGTGAAAAATTGCTTTAAAAACTAGATAAAGATTATTCCGAATGTAGTAGCCTGTAGGACATTTTACTTTCACATGCAGAATGTAAAACAACAATACAATTAAAATGTAAAGAAAATCAATCACAACTGACTAGAACCCGTTTTTTTAAAGTATTAGCTAAGTTTACAACAGCAGACCATAAAAAAATTACTAAAATAAACAACAACTTGGCTTGGCAGCTGGACTTAACAAAAAATAACACAACATTAATACTACACAAAGGGGCTGTCTATACGTCTACACTGGTAGTAAATGAACAATTCGGTGTACTGTTCTGTTTTGTTTCTTTAGTATGAGAGCAAACCACTGGCTCAGTGCAAACCGAATAACTGTGGTATCATTATATTCGCAGTAGTTCTTCTTGTAAATCTTGTGTATTTTGCACAAACTTAAAACCCCTGTAAAATTACACCATATAACAATTTGTCTAAGTAGAAAATACAACTGGGCTAATTTATTTCCACATAAACATATCACTTATGGCTTTTCTGCAAAAATGTGTCCCCAAGAAATACAACGATACCACAGTATGTTATACAAGAAACCAACAGAAACAGGTCAATATGTGTTTAAGCTTTGAAACGCTTGAAAAATATACCAGATGCTTGGAAAATTAACAATATCATAATGTTTTAAACATGCTAAATCATAATTACAACACAAAATTAGTACAAATGGAATTTGGTATTTAAAGAACAAATTAAACAAGCTTCATATATAACAGCAGTTTTATTATGAAGATATCAAAGATAAACCCTTCACTCCAAGGCGTACTACTGATGTTATCCCATGTGGAACAGTGGGCATCACTTATGTTCCATGTAACCAGTAGATACACCTTATACCCCATGTGCGGTATGGATTATTTATCATATGCCTTCTGATCAAGATTGAAACTGTTTGATTTTAGATGCCCTTTTTGTATGTCCAAGAGGCAAACAGTGTAGATTCCGGCAACACTCTACAGATGTGCAGGCAGATCTGGATCTACATAGCTAACACAGGGGATATAAGCTGTATTCATGGAGTAAAGATATGTTTGTATAAACAAACAAAAAACAAATGGACCATTTCGATAACATGGCATCATTTCATGGCAGGAATTTCATCACTTATGCCAAAGCATAATTTTTTGTGAGGGCATACATATGCCATGTTGTAATATTCTTATAAAACACACTGATACATAGGTAAATTTTGCAGTTGTGCTTACACAAAAAAACCTGAGCCCAAGATCATAAAACCGAAATCGGAGACCATTCTCTTGAGACTGGTTTCCATTTCAGCCGATCAGATGCTTCATATTTGAGAATGATCTCCAGATTCAGTTTTATGATCTTGGGCACAGAACCTGCATGAAAGTGAATCATGTCGCTTTAAACAGTAAGAAATAATTTAAACATGTCCCCAAATAGACTTTAGTCAGTTTACCATTAATAAATGGTATGTAAAAAAAACAACAACAATTAGTCCTAAAAAGTAGTAGAAAGACTTTTAAAAAGTTGGAGAAAACTTAGTAAAAAATATTTTCACATTAGCATAGATTAAAGATATGAAGCATAAAGTAGTTTGTTAACTGGTATATAAAATGTTTAATAAAATGGAATATATATTAATGACTGAAAAAAAATTCAAGTTAAAACATAAAATTACAAAAAATTACTTAAAAAGTATTATTAGTAGGAAAAAACAGATTTTTGGCCAATAATATCCCTTTCCTCCATATATATTTGCCTATATAGCATGGGTGAACAGTATAGATCCAGATCAGCTGGCACATCCTGGCCATCTGATTCTGATCTGCATCATTCACTTTTTGATATTTTTGGTATTTCTGATCAATAAGTTAACAGTGCAGATCATGTAGATGGCAAGAATGTGCTGGCAGATCTAGATCTACAGTGTTTGCACATGCATTAAAATGAATATATATGGAGTAAAGGGATAGCATAATATTATGTAGGAGCTAATCTCTTGTTAGTGCGCTCTAACCCTATAGTAGCAGAGAAAATAAAAAAATAACTCACAACTAATTTCTATACTGCAAGTGAGCATTATTAAATTAAAACCTTCAAACATGTATTCAGCTGTAGTTATTTCGCTGAACCCCTTAATGCATGGGATATGGATGTTATCCCATGGGCAAACAGTGAGAATCCAGATCAGCTGGCAAATCCATGCCATCTGATCGGATCTACTATGTTGGCTTTTTGGTCAGAAATACACAGATTGCCAATGTGATACAAGGCGCATCCATGGAGAAAAGGATTAAGCCAGCAGTTTAAGCATCAAAAACCAGCCCTAACAGTTTACACAATACATGAACTTTCCAATTTGATCTTTTTGACCAAAAACATTATGTCACATTTCCATATTTAAAGTATTTAAAAACTTTTGCCATAATTATTGTAGTTTTTTTCTTTGGAATGAAGATTTGTGCAAATATACAACTGTGTTGTGTTTGCATAAATTTTCACATATTAAATATTTCTACAAGATACAATAAGGGATAATCTAATTTTGTAGAGGGTATGTAGGCTAGTAAGCAGCCACTAAACCAGCAAATATTAACCCTTTACTCCATGGATACACCACAGGGATCAAACCATAAATATGTCAATAGACTCAACACCATATATATTGTCACCCTAGTTAAAACCCATTATAACTTCTTCTTACCTCAATTATACTGATATCATTTTTGCGCTAGGGTGACAATATGGAAGTTTTGATAAATGGTTGCTGAAAACTGAAAAACAGCAGTGTAATCATCAAATTTTGATCATAAGTTTATCATCACATATTTCTTTTTGAAATGTCATCATTGAGATTTCATCATACTGTACACGTAAACAACAATTACATTTTGTACATCTACATAATGTCTTTATAAAGAGATAAAAACTAGCTATAATATTGCACAAAACATACACACATACACACACAAAATGCACATACATAGGGAAGACAACATATAGACTAGCTATTCAGTACAAAAAGCTTGGGTATCATAAAAATCTTACAACAATATATCACATTGTTCTGACAATACCCCAAATCCCTTAGACCTTATCACCTGGTTATTTCTAAGCTAAACGGTAAGTAACTATTTTGTTCCTGCAAAGACTGGTGCTGTCCTGCTATTCAGACTGTGTCCTGCAATATGGTAACAACTTTCAGCAGGCATGTATCATGAATATTACTTATGCCTAGCCAAACAAAATGATCCCTGTATAAAGAAAGCTTGATATAATAATTCTTGAATCTCATTTCACTTGGCAAGATATTTTTAAAAAAGATAAAAACATTAAACAAAAGTCCTTGCCATTTATAAAATTGCAATAAAACTCTTGGAGGAAAATATGCAACAGAAAATTAAAACTTTGTATCACTTATCATTAACTAAAAGATTGGTTTTGATTTGCTTAGTTATGGCACATTATTACTCATGACACATTATATGATCACGGGCACAGATGTCTGAGGAACTGGTTTCTTTTCCAAGATTTATGTTCATTGGCTTTGGTAAAACCTTTAATGCTGTGTTTAAATAACACACCATACAGACAACAATTTCACTCAAAATTTGTTTTAAAATTCTATTGTTGTTTGCCAAAATCTATAAAAGACATGCCAAGTGAGTATTAACCCTTTGCTCTCTATATATATATACAGGTTATATAGCATTTGTGAACACTGTAGATCCAGATCATCCAGCACATCCATGCCATCTGATCAGGATCTACACTGTTTGCTTCTTGGTCAGAAATAACCTAATGAATCAAATAGTGAACAACAAGTGTAGATCCTGATCAGATTACACAGATGTGTGGGCCAATCTGGATCTACACTGTTTGCCCATGAATAACAGCCATATTCCATGGAGCAAAAGGTTAAAGCAAAAAATGAAATGGGACAATCAATGGAGGGGACATTATCTGAATTTTCAAAATTCATGTACCTTGATCATAAATGAGAGTGCTTAGCCATGAAGTGATAGAAGCACTGTAAGCATGTACCAAACATGTTATCACTTTTAAACAAGCTTTCATGATTCTATATTTTTTCCATTATGTATCAACCAACACTCAATGTCCTATGTCACTCTGACACTGCATGTCTTTGACATATAGTGTATCTTGGTTATTGTTTACTCTGTTATATTATGCTGTTTATAATCTACAATGATCAGTAAAATAGTCAAAAGATCCTAGCTATCACACATGGTAAATACTTGATTGCTTTATAAGCTGTATACAGTATTGTGATTACTACTAAAACTATAAAATCTAACGTCACAGTTTCCACTAGAGTACATTGGAGTATATCTGTGTGGATTCCAGGTGCTCTAACACTGCACTGTAAACAAACTCAAACTGCTCCTGCAAAGATAAAACAGGAAATATTCAACAATCATGTTACTGTGGCATCAGCCCAATTACTGTGGTCCCCCAAATTACTGAGTTTGAACTTGTGTTTTTTCATACTACAATATAAACACCAGAATATCCTCTGACTTACCTCAAGGATTTTAGAGTGGACACCAGGTGCCTCAAGACATTATTTCAGTCTGAGAACAGCACCTTATGGTTAAACCACCTACCCCCTACATAAAATAGCTGGATGGCTTATATAGATTAAGGTTCCAATTTTGTGAGAACTCAAACCTCCAAAGGTCCGGGGGTTGTGTCTGACAATAACTCTAACCAATATGCTATACAGGCATTTTACAGGTATCTGCAGGATGTAATATATACGTAACTATCCCCAAACCTGTGTAATTTCTTCAGCAATATATATTTGGCTTATGTAAATATGGTAACATTGAATTCTGTGTGAAAATTTGTTCACAAAAAAGCCAAAAATGACATTTTTGAGCATGGCTATATATTTGAGCTATAAAATGTTGTCTATGACAAACTATTACAATGAAACTTTTTTATCAAGACCAAGTCTAGGCCTGGACAAAATTGTTATTAATAAGGGAATTGTTTTTTATTCAGGGGTAGGAATTAGTACAAAATTGTTTCAAAGGACAATGAAACAGCGGTCTAAATTTCCAGGAGGTCTTTATGAGGGTTTTTTACTGTTTGTGATTTAATGTAACAGGGGTTTGAATGACACAATTCCCATAGCACAAAATACACAAAATTTAACCAATGTAAAACATAATGATGTTACAGTTTTCAAGGCATAGATTGATCATCCACATAACTGAGGTGTTTTTTTGAAGCCATGCTTAAGTATAGAACATAGTCTTACAAAGGATTGTATAAGCTGTGGCCGTCTAGTTCTGAGCTGAAGTATAGTTTGTGGAATGTTGATTTTCTGGTCCATTTTGAGGCGGTCCAGCACTGCAGCGATAGCACAGAACAGCCCGCTCCTCTCAGCACCGTCCCTGTAAAACATGTCAACCTACATCAATCAATCAGAAACCCACTGACATACCTGGATGTTCTAAGGTATAGCTCATCGCTAAGTTATTGCAAGGTCTGGATAAACACAATTAGTTATGGATTCAATTCTTATCTTATTACACCTAAATATTCTCAAAAATAAATTAACCCTTCATATCTCAATATAATTCACCTTTATGAATGCATGGGGGAACAATGCAGAACTAGATCAGCCAGCTCATCTGTTGGCCTTTTGATTCATGAGGATTATAAATCAAGATTGACCACTAGATCTAGATCTGATGGCACAGATGTGCTGGCCGATCTAGATCTGCACTGTTCAAACATGCATTAAAATGCGTATATATATAGTGAAGGGTTTAAGACATCATAATCTGTCAATTTCCCTGTTGCATTTTTAATCTGCCAAATAACACCTCACTAATATAGTGTGTTTAAAGAAAGCCACAAAGTTAAATTTCCTCTTAAGTAAAAGATTTAACAATGAACTTACATGCAGTGTACAATGATTGGTTCTGTCTTAGAGGCCCGTGGTGACATAGACACTTGGCTGATTAAAGAGGTCAGCGACATAGTGTTTGGCGGTAACAATTCATCATCGGGCCAACCTTCATAACGGAACAGCTTCACAGACATCTTATTTTGTCGACTCTGCAAAATCAAAATTGCCATTCCTGACTTGCATGATGCAAAAATATCAATACTTTCTTTACAGACAGTAATCGTTCTAGGCTAACACAAGGCTAAAATATCAAAGTTACTACATATGTATTCCAAATTATCGAAGTTACCATTCCATTTTTACGAAAGGCAAAAACATCAATATTATTCAATGCCTAAATGAGGTCAGAATATTCAACTAAATGTTAAATTATCAAATTTATCATTCAGTCCTATGGTCGGTTAAAGAATCAAAGTTACCATTCTTAAGCGCTTTCATAAGGTTTATACAATTAAACATCTAACAGAAAACTAGAATGTGCCACCACTACTTCAACAACATTTGTAATAACAAAGGGTCATAACTCTGGTAAAAATGGCCACAGGAAAAAATCATTTCTTTATGATCATCTACACATCTTGCAAGTTTGAAAGAGGAGTTGATGCCACAAGATTTGGAGGACACAAGTATTGACGTACAGATGGATGTACAAGTGCAACTCTATAATATGCCTCCCACTTTGTGGGGGAATATACATTAAAACTGAGTATTGACCAGTAGACAGAGGTAATAACATTCTGTACTGATAATGAAATCTAGATTGTAGATTTCCTAAAATCCTCCCTATCACAATCAAAGGTTCACTGACACAGAACTATGAAGCAATGGTATGCAATTACAATTTAAATTGTTTTACCACAAAAATAAAGTTCCATCAGACTGAAGTTTACTCACTGGAACCTTGCTCATCAAAAGATAATTATATTCTTACCAGAGAAGAGTATGTGAGCTGTATATTCATAATGGAGAAATCCTCTGTGTTGTCTATGCTGAGCAGTTCCACCCGGAATGGTCCGTAAGTGCTGTCATCTGAAGGCCAGTACTCTCCTATTGTCTGAAAGAGTAATTGTTTACATTAAGACACCTTTAGAAATCATCCTACATTTTTATCCAATCAAAAGCTGCGAAAACTGAAATTCCTCAGTGATTTATTTTAATAGAACTCCTTTCTTTTTTCTATTTTTAAATGAACAAAATCTATTTTCAACTGTGCATGAACATGGCTATACATATAGGGTGACATCTACCGGAAAGTTGGATAGAGTCTATTATGATGTTTTTATAGAAATAAAATCCTGCACTTGTTGTGCTTGTTTCAGCTTCTATTTTCCATAGAAAAGTGTTAATAGACACTATCCTATACGTAGTCTCTGATCAGCCTGCACATCAGCACATTCTAATCAGAGTCTACATTGTTTGCTATTTTGTAAATAAATAAGTTAATAAAGACCCCTGAAGAACCAGGAATAGAACAGCTTTACCCGTTACTCCTTATATACAGGCTTTTTTCATGTGCAACCAGTGTAGATCCAGATCAGCTGACAAATGGTTGCATCTTGGTCAGAAATAACCTAATGAATATAAAAGTCAACAATGTAGATGCAGATCAGATGGAACAGATGTGCCAGCTTATCAGGAGCTACACTGTTTGCCCACATGATAAAGGCATTTATAATGGAGTAGTGTTAACTCTTTACTTCATGCCTTTTATAACATGGGAGCTGTGCCCAAGGTTATAAAACTGAGCATGGAAACCAGTCTCAAATCTCAAGCATCTGATTGGCTGAAATGGCGACTGGTCGCCATTTCAGCCAATCAGATGCTTGAGATTTGAGACTGGTTTCCTTGCTCAGCTTTATAACCTTCAGCCCTGATCTTGATCTCACAGTTCACTTGCTGCTCAGAAATATGTCATGCTAAACATTTGTGACTAAGTTATTTAAAAATTCCTCTGTGTTTGGCAATATTTATGGCCTGGACATGAACTGCTGATTCCTTCCCATCCACCCAACATACCCCAATCTAATAGCCATTTGTTGAAATAAAACCTGGTTAAATATAAATCATTTAACAGCAGCTGAATGATTATCAAAACTGTACATAAAGCACCACTAAACACGGGAATTTGATCTTCTCGATTGTAATATTATTTAACGGAAAAGCTGATTTGGAAGAAAAATGATTGATCCTGTTGTTCTTTAATTCACCCTGTTTAATTGTCTGTAAGTATTATAAATGTTAACATATAAGCTCTTAAATCTCTACATATTTACTCAAGAACTTGTGACAGCAACTTAAGAATTGGTCTGCAATTTTAAAAAAAATATATTCTTATATCTGCTGACTTACATGCTAGACTATGAAGTCAAGAAAACTGGTTCATCTGTGTTTGCTGAAATTTTATCTTAAATACTTAAACTGGAATGTCTTCATAAAAAAACAATAAATTGGGGAAGAAATCTGCACTAACATGAAATATGTTGTTAATATTTTAATTCCGACGTTTCGATTTATAATCTTCATCAGGGAATAACAACATCAATTCTTTTTTTTTTTTTCTTTTTTTCATAAAAAAACAAAAATAACTGACTGTGTTGGGTAAAAACAAAATGTAAAAGGTGTATTTCAGGACAGCCCTGACTCGACACTTAACATGTTATTCATTCAAAAGTTACAAGAAAACAAACCTCATCATCATCATTGATATTGTTCATCATCACAATGTTAGTAACATGTTGGTCGTACACCAATCGCCAGAAATCTGTAACCGTGTGTGGCAACGGCATCTGTGTGATCACAAACCCTGTCTTGTTAGAACACATCTGAAAACAGTGAAAAAACTCTGTCTTGTTAAAACATACAGGCATGATTTTATGAACAACAGAAAAAAGCTGAAATACAGCCAGGGGTTTGGGGGCCACTTAAGGCCCCCGGAAGCTTTGGGGTAAATGGTGCAAAATCCTGCATTCTGGGCCTCTCCTGGGACCATTTTCACTCTTAAAAAAACAACACTTTTTTAAGCAGATTTTTTCTTTCTAATGACCATAACTAGATATTTAATAAACATTGTGACAAATTCCATTCCATTACAAATGTTCACCCCAGGAGATAAATGGAATACTTTGTCAAAGTTTGATGTTCCATTAAAAAGCTACATCCCTGCATGGCTCTTCTCCCCCCATAATTAACAAAAGATCATATCGCGCCAGTCCTCTTACTTTATTTTTTCGGATAAAATGTATGACTGGCTCATCGCTCACTTTCCGTTCTAGCCACTCCCATTTCCAAATGTTTTTCAAAATTTTGTTGATGTCCTTTACATTTATATTACATTTATATTTCCAACATCTCTTTCAACAACAACCTTCCCAGCAAAGATGGACTATTTGTACAACCGTAGTCTGAATACGCGTATTACAATTGGCCATTGCTCTGATTTAATCCAATCATATCGCTAATTACATTTCAGGAAACATAGGTAAATGTAAAAACCGGGTCCCGTAAAACATGTGGTGACGCTAGACTCTTGCACGGCAAAGCCCAGTCGGCGAATTGAAACCTAAGCGGAAAATAAAATCGAAAATCGGAATTGGTCACAGCAAAAAGCGGAAATCTGCTTTAAAGCGGAAGAAAATCATGCCTGAACACATCTGAAAACAGTGACTAAACCTGACTTGTTAGAACATATCTGAAAGCAGTGGCAAACCCTCTCTTGTAAGAACACATCTAAAACAGTGACAAACCAAGTCTTGTAAGAAAACATCTCAAAACAATGAAAAAACTCTGTCTTGTTAAAACACATCTGAAAACAGTGACAAACCCTGTCTTGTTAAAACACATATGAAAACAGTGACAAACCCTGTCTCGATTAGAACACATCTGAAAACAGTGATAAACTAGATGTTTTTTGTGAAAAACGCATGTCTCCCCCCTGCGCCGCCCTCCCCACCAGCGCCCAGACCCCTGTGACCTTGACCTTTGACCTACTGATCCCATAATCAATAGGGTTCTTCTGCTCAATAAGGGCTATTACCCTATTTAGTTTGAATGCTCTGGGTCAAGCGGTACTCCAGTAATTGACCGGATACCGTTTTTACTCTTCGGGGCCCCTGTGACCTTGACCTTTGACCTACTGACCCCAAAATCAATAGAGTCTTCTACTCAAAAAGGACATCCATCGTATGAAGTTTGAATGGTCTGGGTAAAATAGAACTTCTATTATTGAGTGGAAACGGTTTTCACTCTTCAGGCCCCTGTGACCTTGACCTTTGACCTACTGACCCCAAAATCAATAGGGTTTTTCTACTCAATAAGGGCTATCACCCTATGAATTTTGAAGGCTGTGGGTCAAACGGTACTCCAGTTATTGAGCGGAAACGGTTTTCACTCTTCAGGCCCCTGTGACCTTGACCTTTGACCTACTGACCCCAAAATCAATAGGGTTCTTCTACTCTATAATGGCTATCAACCTATGAAGTTTGAAGTCCCTGGGTCAAAGGGTACTCAAGTTAAGGAGCAGAAACGGTTTTCACTCTTCGGGCCCCTTTGACCTTGACCTTTGACCTACTGACATCAAAATCAATAGGGTTCTTCTACTCAATAAGGGCTGGCATGCTATGAAGTTTGAAGGCTCTGGGTCAAAGGGTACTCGAATTATTGAGCGGAAACGGTTTTCACTCTTCGGGCCCCTGTGACCTTGACCTTTGACCTACTGACCCCAAAATCAGTAGGGTTCTTCTACTCAATAAGGGCTATCACCCTATGAAGTTTGAAGGATCTGGGTCAAAGGGTACTCAAATTATTGAGCGGAAATGGTTTTCACTCTTCGGGTCACTGTGTTCTTGACCTTTGACCTAGTGACCCCAAAGTCAATAGGGTTCTTCTACTCAATAAGGGCTGTCATCCTATGAAGTTTGAAGGCTCTGGGTCAAAAGGTACTTGAGTTATTGAGCGGAAATGGTTTTCACTCTTCGGGTCACTGTGACCTTGACCTTTGACCTACTGACCCCAAAATCAATAGGGTTTTTCTACTCAATAAGGGCTATCACCCTATGAATTTTGAAGGCTGTGGGTCAAACGGTACTCCAGTTATTGAGCGGAAACGGTTTTCACTCTTTGGGTCACTGTGACCTTGACCTTTGACCTACTGACCCCAAAATCAATAGGGTTCTTCTACTCAATAAGGGCTATCACCCTATAGTTTGAAGGCTCTGGGTCAAAGGGTACTCAAGTTATTGAGTGGAAACGAAGTGTGACAGACGGACAGACAGAGTGACGGACAGGGCAAAAACAATATGTCTCCCCCAGAGGGGGGGAGACATAACAAGACCTGTCAAAAGAACAAAACAAATATAGTCAAACATTTATTTGCAAACAGGAATAATGTTAAGAAGTAAGTGGTAAGGGTGGAAATTGAAATAATTCCTTAATGTACCTTAAATAGTGAATTGAAAAGGGAAATAACTATGAAATATTTTTTGAAGAGTTGGAAAACTTGTTAGTAATGTATGCTTAATGCAAAATGTAATTGAAAATGGGGCAAAAATTGAAAAATATTGGAAGCAGGGTTATGGGTGTCATTGGGTATGATGTAGATTTATTGGAAGCAGGGTTATGGGTGTCATTGGGTATGATGTAGATTTTGATGGTGAATAAATATTTCAAGTTTCAAGGCAATATCTCAAGTAGTTGTAAAGTTATGGGGAAAATGCATATTTTGCTTAACACAAAATATAAGACAAGAGGGCCATGATGGCCCTTTATCGCTCACCTGAGTACAACAAAGTTATTTTTAGTAACTGTGACCAAGACCCAGATGACCCATATTCGAACTCATCCGAGAAATCATTGGGACAAACATCCTGACCAAGTTTCATGACAATCGGAGCAAAAATGTGACCACAAGAGTGTTAACAAGAAAATTCTATTTTTAGTAACAGTGACCTAGTTTTTGGACCCAGATGACCCATATTTGAACTCGTCCAAGAAATCATTGGGACAAACATCCTGACCATGCTTCATGACAATCGAGGCAAAAATGTGACCTCTAGAGTATTAACAAGAAAATTCTATTTTTAGTAACAGTGACCTAGTTTTTGGACCCATATTAGAACTCATCCAAGAAATCATTGGGACAAACATCCTGACCAAGTTTCATGACAATGGGAGCAAAAATGTGATCACTAGAGTGTTAACAAGAAAATTCTATTTATAGTAATGGTGACCTAGTTTTTGGACCCAGATGACCCATATTGGAACTCGTCCGAGAAATCATTGGGACAAACATCCTGACCAAGTTTCTTCATGACAATCGGAGCAAAAATGTGACCGCTAGAGTGTTAACAAGAAAATTCTATATTTAGTAACAGTGACCTAGTTTTTGGACCCAGATGACCCATATTCGAAATCGTCCTAGAAATCATTGGGACAAACATCTTGACCAAGTTTCATGACAATCGGAGCAAAAATGTGACCGCTAGAGTGTTAACAATCGGAGCAAAAATGTGACCGCTAGAGTGTTAACGAACTAAGTGTGGACGGACGACAGCCAGCTCAGGTGAGCTAAAAAAAGGGGCATAACTTGAAAAATATTGGTAGCAGAGTTATGGGTGTTGTTGATAATGACCTAGATTTTGATGGTGAATATATTTTCCACGTTTCAAGGTGATAGCTCAAAATAGTTTTAAAGTTAAGGGCCAAGTGTATGTTTTGCTTAACGCAAAATTTAAGTAAAAAAGGGGCATAATTTGAAAAATATTGGAAGCAGGGTTATGGGTCTTGTTGGTTATGACGTAGATTTTGATGGTGAAAATATATTTCAAGTTTCAAGGCAATATCTCAAGTAGTTTTAAAGTTATGGGCAAAATGCATATTTTGCTTAACACAAAATATAAGAAAAAAGGGGCATAACTTGAAATATATTGACAGCAGAGTTATGGTTCTTGTTGGTAATGATGTAGAATTTGATGGTGAATTCAATAGATATTCCAAGTTTCAAGTTGATATCTTAAGTAGTTTATAAGTTATGGACCAAAGTGAATATTTTCCTTAATGCAAAATTTAAGTGAAAAAGGGGCATAACTTGAAAAATATTTGTAGCAGAGTTATGGGTTTTGTTGCTAATGATGTAGAACTTGATGGTGAATATATATTCTACGTTTCAAGTTGATATCAAAAGTAGTTTTCAAGTTATGGACCAAAGTGCATTTTTTGTTTAATGGACGCCGACGAGGACGCCGACACCGACACCGGGGCGAGTAGGAAAGTTCCCCTATTCTTCGAATAGCAGAGCTAAAAAACAACTTGATAACACATCTGAAAACAATAACAAGCAGTATTTTGTTAGAACACATTTGAAAACAATAACAAAATGGTGTCTTGTTCGAACACATCTGAAAACAGTGAAAAACCATGTATTGTTAAAACATATCTGAAAACAGAGAAAAAAATGCGACACAAATTGTGCATGTATGTCATCTATATATAAAAATCTATGTATTCGGTGAACAGGAAGTTAGGTGAGCAAGGAGCATTAAATCGCTTTACACCATATGGGAATATATGATAAAGCATTAAGCAAAATATCAGGCTGCTGCATGTTTCAGTTGCTAAGAAAACTACAACAGAAATTGTGCATGTCAACTATATGCACAAATCTAAGTATTCGGTAAACAGGAAGTAGATGAGCAAGGAGCATAAAATCGCTTTACACCATATGGAACTATAGGATAAAGCATTATGCAAAATATCAGGCTGCTGCATGTTATAGTTACTTAGAAAACTGCGACGGAAATTGTGCATGTATGTCAACTATGTGCACAAATGTAAGTATTCAGTAAACAGGAAGTAGATGTGCAAGGAGCATAAAATCACTTTACACCATATGGGACTATAGGATAAAGCATTATGCAAAATATCAGGCTGCCGCATGTTATAGTTGGTGAGAAAACTGCGACGGAAATTGTGCATGTATGTCAACTATGTGCACAAATCTAAGTATTCGGTAAACAGGAAGTAGATGAGCAAGGAGCATAAAATCGCTTTACACCATATGGGACTATAGGATAAAGCATTATGCAAAATATCAGGCTGCTGCATGTTATAGTTACTTAGAAAACTGCGACGGAAATTGTGCATGTATGTCAACTATGTGCACAAATCTAAGTATTCGGTAAACAGGAAGTAGATGAGCAAGGAGCATAAAATCGCTTTACACCATATGGGACTATATGATAAAGCAATATGCAAAATATCAGGCTGCTGCATGTTATAGTTGGTGAGAAAACTGCGACGGAAATTATGCATGTATGTCAACTATGTGTAAAAATCTAAGTATTTGGTGAACAGGAAGTAGGTGAGCAAGGAGCATAAAATCGCTTTACACCATATGGGACTATAGGATAAATAATTATGCATAATATCAGGCTGCTGAATGTTATAGTCGCTTAGAAAACTGTGACGCAAAATTAACATGCATTTTGGTTGATGTAATGCACCTTTATAGTAACAAAACCTAAAATATTCGGCAAACAGGAAGTAGATGAGCAAGGAGCATGAAATTGCTTTACACCATATGGGACTATAGGATAAAGCAATATGCATAATATCAGGCTGCTGCATGTTATAGTTGCTTAGAAAAATGCGACGGAAAATTAACATGCCTTTTGGTCGATGTAATGCACCTTTTTAGTAACAAAATCTAAAAATATGCGGCAAACAGGAAGTAGATGAGCAAGGAGCATGAAATTGCTTTACACCATATGGGACTATATGATAAAGCAATATGCAAAATATCAGGCTGCATGTTATAGTTGGTGAGAAAACTGCGACGGAAATTATGCATGTATGTCAACTATGTGTAAAAATCTAAGTATTTGGTGAACAGGAAGTAGGTGAGCAAGGAGCATAAAATCGCTTTACACCATATGGGACTATAGGATAAAGCATTATGCATAATATCAGGCTGCTGAATGTTATAGTCGCTTAGAAAACTGTGACGGAAAATTAACATGCCTTTTGGTTGATGTAATGCACCTTTATAGTAACAAAACCTAAAATATTCGGCAAACAGGAAGTAGATGAGCAAGGAGCATGAAATTGCTTTACACCATATGGGACTATAGGATAAAGCAATATGCATAATATCAGGCTGCTGCTTGTTATAGTTGCTTAGAAAAATGCGACGGAAAATTAACATGCCTTTTGGTCGATGTAATGCACCTTTTTAGTAACAAAATCTAAAAATATGCGGCAAACAGGAAGTAGATGAGCAAGGAGCATGAAATTGCTTTACACCATATGGGACTATATGATAAAGCAATATACAAAATATCAGGCTGCTGAATGTTATAGTTGGTGAGAAAACTGCGACGGAAATTTTGTTACGGACGGAAGGACGGACGGACAAGGGTAAAACAGTATATCCCCCTCTTCTTCGAAGCGGGGGTATAAAAATGGCCTTTTTAGAACTTGTTAGAACTTGTTAGAACATATCTGAAAACAGTGACAAAAGCTGCCTTGTTAGACCATATCTGAAATCAATGACAACCCTGTTTTGTTAGATCATATGATTCTGAAAACATTGAAAAACCATGTCACCTCAGAACACATCTGAAACTATTCACAAATGATGTCTTGCTAGAACAAATTGGAAACAGTGACAAACCCTGTCCCAATAGAACACATCTTAACACAGTCACAGTCATGTAGAGAGATGCATTTCAATTCTTTTAAGAATAAGACTAGCTTTGAAGTGCAGGAATATTTTGTGACCTGGTTTATTTATAATTCAAACTAAAGAGCAAAGACATTCAGACAATTCAACAGTAGCCATCTCTCCTAATAAGGGCTATTCCAGTTAAACATATACCCTACCCCAGGACGGCAAAATAAAAAACTTCTATTGGGGGAGGGTCCTGTAAATTTAATCTTCTAATGGGGTTGGGGAAAATAGGATTTTCACTTCTAAAGGGGGTTGCGTTTTGCCGGATAAGAAAAGGAAGACCAATAGTTTGGTGGCTAGGATTAGTAGGAAATTGTCGGCCTGCTGGGTGAAAACCGTTGGCGTGCCGGCCTAACTAATATGAGGACGATATGAATTGCAAAGAGTGACTTCCCAATCCTGTTACAAGAAAACGACACGAATCCTGATGTCTGATCGGTTTTCTAAGGAAGACCTTCAAGATTGGATGCCAACTTACAGCGTACATTCAGCGCGTCAACATGATACCACGGCGAACAGTATTTTGTTTGGGGTGGGAGGGGAACGGGGATCATAGTGAACAAGTCCATTTTGTCCGGTTATCCGAGCGGACACAGCTTTGCAGGGGTAGTTAAAATTTAACATCGCGACATTGCAGCGATGTATCGTGTAGAACCCTGGATGCTCATAATTCGATTAGGAAAGGCAATCAAAAATTTCAAATGTTTATTTTCAATTCAGTGAATATATTAATACCCATTTTCATACTCTCAGTAAATTGATGTTCTCTATAACTGTAAAAATAAATGAATATTTGTTACGAAAACTCGCCTAATTGAGGCTTTTTCAAGCCATATTGAAATTAATTGAATATAAAGGTCAATTTGTATTGGTAATTTGGAGTTATAGACATCAGAATAATGTGAAACTCTTAACATGAGTGATATAGTCTCGGATACATAAGTTCCTGCTAAATCACATAGCGGGAAGCACGTGCGTAGACAGGACCGGAACTGGCGTCGTGATAAAGCTCTTAAAGGTCGTGGTCTGCAAGAGAAGCATGCTTTACAGTTTTTTTATATTGTATTTCCAACAACACTGTTTAATTTATTTCCTTATGAACCCTTTTAGTATTGAAAACGAACTTCCACAGAATACCTTAAGTAAGGCGCTAAAATGAGAAGCTCCGGTCATGTATCCTCATCAGGGTTGCCAGCACCAAGGACAAAAACATTTCCCTGACTTTTCCCTGACTTTTCACTGACCAAATAAGGTTTTTCACTGACCAATAATACCAAATGTAAATTGCCACCAACGCCCCTACTGCTGTCCAATCCACCCACAAGTACATTTTTATCATTTTAACAATACATTATTACATTATTTAACAATTAAAGCATCATTTATACATCTAGTATAAAGTTCTATAGATATATGTTTAGTGAAATATTAAACTATGTACATTGTACTATTACAAGATTTAACCAATACTTCTAAGATAATTGGCAATAATGTATTCTTATTCTTCATACAGAAACTAAATGAATAAACAACATAGTATAAAGCAAGAGATTATTACAACTGAAGCTTAAGCATCCATTATTCAATATTGACTGGTATAATTTTTATACAAAACTCAAATACATGCTGTTTACACCATACAAGTGACACAAAAACATACAATTTAGCCAGTTCAGTGCTTGGATAAACTTAGAAAAAATGCATGTAGGTTTTGAAGATCCCAGTTCCAATCCAATAAATATAAATAATTAATAGTCTGATCCAAAGGAAAAATATGTCAGTATGTTACACTGGGCCTAATGGAAAATAGGTCAGTTGATGCAGTGCTTAAATTTTCAAATTAATCTGGAGAAAATTTTTGAAGTTTGTGTCACAAGATTAAAAAAAAAACATGCATAAAAATGATGGACTGAGCCACATAAAAATATGCCAGGCACATCTACACATGATACCAAGTATCTCACTTGTTTAAAGTTTCAAGTCAGTATCTTTAAGAATGTAGCAGTAGTTTGTGCCTCAATATTTTTGTAAAAATCTTGCCGTTATACAAAACTAGGTTGCTGTGAATGGAATGTTGGAACAAGGATTTTGTACATGACATGTTCACATTATGACAGTCACTTCTGCCAATTATCTTGAAATCCAACTATAGATGAAATTATATGGCCAAAGACACAAACTATCATCAGTAAGGCCTGTAAAGCAGAAGTTACTAAGTTCAGAGCGTTGCTTTGAGCTGGATCTTGGAGGGAACTTTTATTATAATACACAACGATAAAAATGTTTATAACAGAAAATTTGAAAATGCAATCTTTAATAAAATAGAAGAAATTTTTCTTTCAAACTTATTTTTCCCTGACTTTTCACTGATTTTTCAGGATTTTTAGTTTTCACTGACCAATTTTACAAATTCCCTGACTATTCCCTGACCTTGAAAAAAATTAAATTTCCCTGACTTTTCAAGTCCGCTGGAAACCCTGCTCATGTGCGTCTCGATGTGACCGATAGCTATCTTTTGCTATCAACAGTAATTTCAATTCCCTTCATATTAATTAAAATATCTCAGTAAAATGCAAGTGTGATAAGCCATTGTGTTTTGTTTTGGATTTGAAGCCTGCAAACCTTTTCGTTAAGTAGTTTGTTTAGAACTGAAAATTTTGAAACAAATACATGTATTTTATATACTCTCGCTCATGTAAATTCAGTGCTGTAATACTTTAAAGTTATTCACTTTCAAGAGTTACACTGGATATTTGTTCAGTATAAACCGAATAAAAGGATCGTACAATGTCAATGGGAGGTTACCTGTTTTTGACCAACGGGAAAGTGCGTTCTGTCAGTATGTCGAAGGGAGATCACTTTTTCTAAACTTGCTATTGCTGATTAATTTTATTAAGACGAAACACACCATGTAATTAATTCTAGACATTGGATAAAATGCTGTACTTTGCATGTGCGGTACACTAACTTGGAAACTAAAAACAAGAGCCAGTCGGAAACGACTGCACGCTCGACTATTCGAAAAGTCAGAATTATTAAGCACATTGTAACTGGGCTTCATTTAAACTGGGGAGTGATTCAGGAGTTTATGACACCCCCAACAAACACACATGAACAAAAGTTTCTTAATCCATAAATCAATAAATAACACTTAATTTATTCTTGTAGATTTTTTTTAGGGTTTACACAACCCAGCCCATAAACCCCTGATCCCACACCCATCAACCCACTATCTTTGCCCACCTATAGTTGTGTGGTGTGGTGAAGTACAGTATGGTATGCTGGTTGCTGTTGTTGGTGGTGGTGTTGTTGTTGGTGGTGGTGGTGTTGTTGCTGTTGTTGGTGTTGTTGTTGGTGGTGGTGTTGTTGTCGGTGCTAGTGTTGGTGGTGTTGATGTTGTTGTTGGTGGTGGTGTTGGTGGTGTTGTTGCTGTTGGTAGTGGTGTTGTTGGTGGTGGTGGTGTTGTTGTTGGTGGTGATGATGTTGTTGTTGTTGGTGGTGGTGTTGTTGTTGGTGGTGTTGGTGTTGTTGGTGGTGTTGTTGCTGTTGGTAGTGGTGTTGTTGGTGGTGGTGGTGTTGTTGTTGGTGGTGATGATGTTGTTGTTGTTGGTGGTGGTGTTGTTGTTGGTGGTGTTGGTGTTGTTGGTGGTGGTGTTGGTGGTGGTGTTGTTGTTGATGGTGTTGTTGTTGGTGGTGTTGTTGTTGTTGGTGGTGGTGTAGTTGTTTGTGTTGGTGTTGTTGTTGGTGGTGTTGTTGATGTTGGTGGTGGTGGTGTTGGTGTTATTGGTGGTGGTGTTGTTGGAGGTGGTGTTGTTGTTGGTGGTGTTGTTGGTGGTGGTGTTGTTGGTGGTGGTGATGGTGTAGTTGTTGTTAGTGGTGGTGTTGTTGTTGTTGGTGGTGGTGTTGGTGTTGTTGTTTGTGTTTGTGTTGTTGTTGGTGGTGGTATTTATATTGTTGTTGGTGTTGTTGTTGGTGGTGGTGTTGGTGTTGTTGTTGTTGTTGGTGGTGGTGGTGGTGTTGGTGTTGTTGTTGTTAATGGTGGTGCTGTAGTTGTTGTTGGTGGTGGTGTTGGTGTTGTTAATGGTGGTGGTGTTGTTGGTGGTGGTGGTGTTGTTGGTGGTGGTGATGGTGTTGTTGTTGGTGGTGGTGTTGTTGTTGTTAGTGGTGGTGGTGTTGTTGGTGGTGGTGGTGTTGTTGTTGGTGTTTTTGTTGTTGGTGGTGGTGGTGTTGTTGTTTGTGTTTGTGTTGTTGTAGTTGTTGTTGTTGGTGGAGGTGGTATGTGGAGGTGGTGGTGGGTGGTGGGGGTACAGTACAGTGGTATGGTATGGTGTGGTGTGGTGTGGTGTGGTGTGGTGTGGTGTGGTGTGGTGTAGTGTAGTGTAGTGTAGTGTAGTGTAGTGTAGTGTAGTGTAGTGTAGTGTAGGGTAGGGTAGGGTAGGGTAGGGTAGGGTAGGGTAGGGTGGTGTGGTGTGGTGTGGTGTGGTGTGGTGTGGTGTGGTGTAGTGAAGTGTAGTGTAGTGTAGTGTAGTGTAGTGTAGTGCAGTGCAGTGCAGTGCAGTGCAGTGCAGTGCAGTGCAGTGCAGTGCAGTGCAGTGCAGTGCAGTGCAGTGCAGTGCAGTGCAGTGCAGTTCAGTGCAGTGCAGTGCAGTGCAGTGCAGTGTAGTGTAGTGTAGTATAGTATAGTATAGTCTATGCACCCACCCACTCCACAATTACTCAACACTTTCAACCAAAGTATGTTAAGGACATCTGTTTTAAACCTTTAATATAGCTGTACATATGAAAAACACTAACATTGAAACTTTAACAATTATTTACAAGTCTTAATTCTAATTTCAAGTGAAAAGGGGCAAAAATCAAATATAAAAAAAAAAGCAAGGATGAGTTATGGGCCTTTGAAAATAAACCTGATGTAAGATAAAATAAAGGTATACAAAGTTTTAAACCTTAATTTTTAATTCTTAAAAGGGCAGTAATTTGAAAAAAAATCAAAGAGTTATGGTTCTTGGCATACATAGTCAGGGTCATGATGGTGAATAAGTTTCAAAGCTATAGTACAAGAAGTATGAAAGTAACTAGCTTGCATGCAATCTTAAACCTGAAATTCTAAGTCAAAAAAGGGCCGTAATTTGATTAAAAATGAAAGAAAGAGTTATGGTTCTTGGCATACATAGTCAGGGTCATGATGGTAAACAAGTGTCTTAAGTCTCAAAGCTATAGCACAAGAAGTATGAAAGTAACTAGCTTGCACGCAAACTTTAACCTGAAATTCTAAGTTGAAAAAGGGCCATAATTTGATTAAAAATGAAAGAAAGAGTTATGGTTCTTGGTATAAATAGTCAGGGTCATGATGGTAAACAAGTGTCTTAAGTTTCAAAGCTATAGTACAAGAAGTATGAAAGTAACTAGCTTGCACGCAAACTTTAACCTGAAATTCTAAGTCGAAAAAAGGGCAATAATTTGAACAAAATGGAAGTTAGAGTTATGGTTCTTGGCATACAAACTTGAAATATGATGATGAACAAGTGTTGAAAGTTTCAAAGCTGTAGTATAAGTAGTATGGAAGTTATGGATTTGTACAGTAGCTTGCACGCAAACTTTAACCTGAAATTCTAAGTCGAAAAAGGGGCATAATTTGATAAAAATGAGAGTTAGAGTTATGGTTCTTGGCATACACACTTGGGATATGATGATGAACAAGTGTTGAAAGTTTCAAAGCTGTAGTATAAGTAGTATTGAAGTTATTAGTTTGTAAAGTAGCTTGCACGCAAACTTTAACCTGAAATTCTAAGCCGAAAAAGGGCCATAATTTGAACAAAATGAAAGTCAGAGTTATGGTTCTTGGTATACACACTCGGGACATGATGATGAACAAGTGTGCCAAGTTTTAAAGCTGTAGTATAAGTAGTATTGAAGTTATGAGTTTGTACAGTAGCTTGCACGCAAACTTTAACCTGAAATTCTAAGTCAAAAAAGGGCCATAATTTGATCAAAATGAAAGTTAGAGTTATGGTTCTTGGCATACACACTCGGGACATGATGACGAACAAGTGTGCCAAGTTTAAAAGCTATAGCTATAGTAGTTTTTAAGATATAGGTAGGTTGCACGTAAACTTTTACCAAAGCGGGACGCCGACGGCGACGGCGACGCCGACGCCCAAGTGAGTACAATAGCTCGACATATTCTTCGAATAGTCGAGCTAATAAACAATTGGTGCGGTAAAAAATAACAACTATCTACGGTCAAAGATCACAGCCGGTGAACTCTGACGTTAAAGATCGTGCATAAATTTTTTATTATTGATAATTGAAAGCCTTTTCAGTGCAGGTAGCGTGCCATTCATGCGAATCTTTCCTCGAGAAGTAGAAAAACGAAAATATTTTACCACCCACGACGCAAAAAGCTTGCATTACATGTTAATCATGCCCTTTTTATTGCACACGTCTGACGTATTGTTAATTGTACGTCATACGTGTATGATGTTAGCGGCGAACAAACAGTGTTCATTTCGAGCAAATCGTGTGATCATTTACTGCCAAAAATTCAGACATCTGACATTATTGTCAGCGTTTGATTTTTATGATGTATGTCAGATTCTCAAAATCATTTATTCCGATTTGCAGTTAATGCTGTTGCCCACCAGTAAAACAAAACTGCTACATGTTTTAGTTTTTCCTTTCCGAATCTCCGACGCAAAAAAAATGATGTCGCGTAGTCCGTATTTCTTGCTTTCATCTAGATCTCCTAAATATCGCGTAAGCTATAAAAGAAATTAATAAAACATCTTCGAAAAAAACGTAAATGCATAAACATACACAATGCAGAAGTTATGTCTGTGAATGAAGTTTCTATTGAAAATTCACAGATTTTGTTTTTATTTGCGACATAGACTTAGTGTAGAAGAGTTCATGCGTGTATCTTTTTGTAAGCGTTAGAAACTATTTCATTTCTATGGAATTCCGTTGAGGTCATCGTTGTTTTGTGCTGTCGACCTCTAGGGCAAGAACACGAAAACGTCAAAACACGATGCGAGATCGCAAAACAACGATGCGAGATCGCCGAAACACGATGCAAGATCGCGAAAGTACGATGCAAGAACATGATATTAATATTGCGCCCTCGCATCGTACTTTCGCGACCTCGCATCGAGTTTTCGCGTTCTCGCATCACACTTTCGCGATCTCGCTTCGTTGTTTCGCGATCTTGCATCGTGTTTTCGTGTTTTGGTGTTCTCGCCCTAGAGGTCTACAGCGGGAAACATCAATGGCCCATCGGACTTTCACGATCTCGCATTGTGTCTTCGCATTTTCTTGGTATCGCTGTCCTGGAGGCGAGACCACGAAAACGCGAAAATACGATGCGAGAACGCTAAACACCGATGCAAGGTCGCGAAAGTACAATGCGAAAACATGATATTAATATCTAGCATCGTTGTTTCGCGATTTCGCATCGTTGTTTCACGATCTCGCATCGTGTTTTCGTGTTCTCGCCCTTGAGGTCGACAGGGCGAAACAACGATGGCCTCAACGGAACACCGTACAATGCAGATTTGGAGAGAACAAAACAAGCTTCGGTCAGTAACATTACACATTATTTTCACTTTTTGCACTTGTAATAAAATTAACTCATCCAGAATTAAGATGTATTTTACTAATATTTCAAAATTAACATTGTAAATGTGTACAAAACATTATCAGACGGAAAATTCACCACAAATTGCTAGCGCGTTCGCGCGACCAACCACGGCGGATCACGTGACACTCAAGTAATATTAAAAATTAATATATCATTCATATGCAAACTGTTTTACAAATATGATATTTCATGCTCCTTTCACGAAAATTAGCCGATGAAAAATTCAACTCCCCTTTATATGCATTAAAGATCATAAATGTCTACTTTAATAGCATCAATCAGTTATAGCTTAAGCTAAAGATACAATCTAAGGTGTTTATATTTTCTCTGGACTTTAAAAACTATAATATTATCAATTCATCCTTATAGTCAAAGTTGCTGACATGGCAATTCTCATTACACAGAAGATGACTGTGTCATGCATTTATTGTTCATCCTCAGTAAAGTTCAAGATGCTGTTTCTGAGTTTTTCAATATTAAAATGTTCTTAAATTTAGTATATCCTGTTTTTTAATATAATATTCAGTATGATGACACACTGTCAAAGATACAAGAACTGTTAACTTCTTAACCCTTTACCCCATGAGATGTGGCTGTAAAAGTCGGTAAACCGTGTAGATCTACAAATCCTTGCCAACCGATCAGGATCTACATTGTTCGCTTTTTGATTCATAAGGTTATTACTGACAAGAAGGTTTCAAAACAAGATCCTTATTTTGGAAATCAAACTACAAGTCTTCTTTCTTTATCATGTGGGATTTGAGAATATGGTAGACTTAACACTAATATGGCAAATGAATATGAACTCGTCAGACATAAAACGTTTATTTATGAATGATGTTCAACATTAAAAAACTTCTAAGGGTTAAAAAATATCTCTTCTAAAGGTGGACCAACTTTAAAGAAAAAAAATTCTATAGGGGGGACCGTGTTCAATTTGTTCTGCTTCTAATGGGTGACGGTCTAATTTGAAAGTGCCTTCCTGGGGTGGGATATATGTTTAAATGGAATAGCCCTAATGTTTTTATCAAAATATTCAATGCCAAAAAACTTATGTCCCTCTTTAATATGAAATTATTTTAACAGAGTAATAGTAAGTCATATCAAAACTCTTACTGGAACAAATACTGCATTGATGTAATCATTAGATCCCTTGACAGGTGTGGAGAGATAAGCCCTGTTCAGATCCAGGGGCAGAATGTCTGCATAACGGTTTTTGTGAAGGTTGTCCTCGCAGCTGCCTGCAGCAAATGAGTCCTCACCAAACTCTGGAGCCATCTCCTTTATAATCTGTAAAAGGAATTAAAAAGAAATAATTAGAAATGGGTCATTGAAAAATGTAATCAAATGATACAAGTGTTGTAACACAAGAGTGGAAAAATAATTCATGATCACTTCTGAGTCTACATAGATTTAATGTCAGGATAAGTAACAAGAGCTGTCAGAGGAGACAGCATGCTCGACTATTCGAATCATTTGAAACAAATGCAATTTGAAGATTAAAACAGTAACAACTATGGCCATACATTCATGTGCAATCAGTAAAAATATTAACAAATATTAACAAGTGAATGGTAAGGGAAAAATTCATTTCAAATAACAGAAATAATTTCTTAATGTACCATAAATATTAAACTGAAAAGGGGAATAACTATGAAATATTTCTGAAGTTGTTAGAAAACTTGTGAGAAATTTTTTTATTAGAGATATTTACTTTTAGTCAATTATCAATCACTTCAGTAATGTTACAGAAAAGAACTGACCTAAAGGCATGGAAATGGTACACAACTCACCAGCTTGTCATGGTGAACATTTCTGGCAAGTTACTATATTCCTAATGTATTTAAAACCCTGACAAGAAAATTCTATTTTAGTAGCAGTGACCTTGGACCTACAGGCATGGGCATGGTACGGGACACACCAACTTGTCATGATGACCATTTGTGTCAAGTTATTTTGAAATCACTCTATTCCCAACGAAGTTACAGCCCGGACAAGAGAATTCTATTTTTAGTAACAGTGACCTTGACCTACAGGCATGGTCATGGTATGGGATACAACACCCTGTCATTGTGAACAATTGTGCCAAGTTATTTTGAAATCCGTCCATTTATAATGAAGTTACATCCCGGACAAGAAAATTCTGTTTTAAGTAACAGTGACCTGGACCTTCAGGCTTGGGTATTGTGTGGACACACTGCCTTGTCATAGTGAACGTTTGTGCAAAGTTATTTTGAAATCCCTCCATTCATAACAAAGTAACAGCACGGACAAGAGAATTCTATTTTTTGTAAGATTGACCTTGACCTTTGACCTACAGGCATGGGCATGGTAGGCGACACACCACCCTGTCATAGTGAACATTTGTGTCAAGTTATTTCGAAATCCCTCCATTCAAAACAAAGTTACAGCCTGGACAAGAAAATTCTATTTTTAGTAACAGTCACCTTGACCTTGGATCTACAGCCATGGGTATTGTGCGGACACACAGCCTTGTCATTGTGAACATTTGTGTCAAGTTATATTGAAATCCCTCCATTCATAACAAAGTTACAGCCCGGACAAGAAAATTCTATTTTTTGTAACAGTGACCTTGACCTTCGACCTACAGGCATAGGTATTGTACGCGACACACCGCCTTGTCATGGTGAACATTTGTGCCAAGTTATTTTGAAATCCCTCCATTAATAATGAAGTTAAGGGCCAAGTGTATATTTTGCTTAACACAAAATGTAAGTGGAAAAGGGGCATTATTTGAAAAATATTGAAAGCAGGGTTATGGGTCTTGTTGGTTATGATGTAGATTTTGATGGTGAAAATATATTTCAAGTTTCAAGGCAATATCTCAAGTAGTTTTGAAGTTATGGGCAAAATGCATATTTTGCTTAACACAAAATATAAGAACAAGAGGGCCATGATGGCCCTATATCGCTCACCTGAGTACAAAAGTACTCTCTGCTTGTGGTTTCAGACAAGAAGATTTTTAAAGTTTTGCCTATACAAGTCTATGTAAAATGAAGTGACCCCTGGGGCGGGGCAAATTTTGACCCCAGGAAAATAATTTGAACAATCTTTGTAGAGTTCCAATAGAGGATGATAAATGCCAAATATCTAAGCTCTAGGCCTTGTGGTTTCAGACAAGAAGATTTTTAAAGTTTTTCCTATACAAGTCTATATAAAATGAAGTGACCCCTGGGGCGGGGCCAATTTTGACCCCAGGGAAATCATTTGAACAATCTTTGTAGAGTTCCACTAGAGAGTGCTAAATGCCAAATATCTAAGCTCTAGGCCTTGTGGTTTCAGACAAGAAGATTTTTAAAGTTTTTCCTATATAAGTCTATGTAAAATGAAGTGACCCCTGGGGTGGGGCTAATTTTGACCCCAGGGAAATAATTTGAACAATCTTTGTAGAGTTCCACTAGAGGATGCTAAATGCCAAATATCTAAGCCGTAGGCCTTGTGGTTTCAGACAAGAAGATTTTTAAAGTTTTTCCTATACAAGTCTTTATAAAATGAAGTGACCCCTGGGGCAGGCAAATTTAGACCCCTGGGAAATAATTTGAACAATCTTTGTAGAGTTCCACTAGAGGATGCTAAATGCCAAATATCTAAGCTCTAAGCCTTGTGGTTTCAGACAAGAAGATTTTTAAAGTTTTACCTATATAAGTCTATGTAAAATGAAGTGACCCCTGGGGCGGGGCCAATTTTGACCCCAGGGAAATTATTTGAACAATCATTGTAGAGTTCCACTAGAGGGTGCTAAATGCCAAATATCTAAACTCTAGGCCTTGTGGTTTCAGACAAGAAGATTTTTAAAGTTTTTCCTATACAAGTCTTTATAAAATGAAGTGACCCCTGGGGCGGGGCAAATTTAGACCCCTGGGGAATAATTTGAACAATCTTTGTAGAGTTCCACTAGAGGATGCTAAATGCCAAATATCTAAGCTCTAGGCCTTGTGGTTTCAGACAAGAAGATTTTTAAAGTTTTGCCTATATAAGTCTATGCAAAATGAAGTGACCCCTGGGGCGGGGCCAATTTTGACCCCAGGGAAATCATTTGAACAATCTTTGTAGTGTTCCACTAGAGGTTTCAAAATGCCAAATATCTAAGCTCTAGGCCTTGTGGTTTCAGACAAGAAGATTTTTAAAGTTTTTCCTATATAAGTCTATGCAAAATGAAGTGACCCCTGGGGTGGGGCCAATTTTGACCCCACGGGAATAATTTGAACAATCTTTGTAGAGTTCCACTAGAGGATGCTAAATGCCAAATATCTAAGCTCTAGGCCTTGTGGTTTCAGACAAGAAGATTTTTAAAGTTTTGCCTATATAAGTCTATGTAAAATGAAGTGACCCCTGGGGCGGGGCCAATTTTGACCCCAGGGAAATAATTTGAACAAACTTTGTAGAGTTCCAATAGAGGATGATAAATGCCAAATATCTAAACTCTAGGCCTTGTGGTTTCAGACAAGAAGATTTTTAAAGTTTTTCCTATATAAGTCTATGTAAAATGAAGTGACCCCTGGGGCGGGGCCAATTTTGACCCCAGGGAAATAATTTGAACAAACTTTGTAGAGTTCCACTAGAGGATGCTAAATGCCAAATATCTAAGCTCTAGGTCTTGTGGTTTCAGACAAGATGATTTTTAAAGTTTTTCCTTTCGGTTGCCATGGCAACCAGAGTTCTGCATGGAATTGATTTCTTTGAACAACTTTGGAAGAGCTTCATGCAAGGAACATCCGTGGCAAGTTTCGTCAAAATTGGCCAAGCCGTTTCAGAGAAGAAGTCGTTTGAAGAAAAAGTTGACGACGGACGGACGGACGCACGGACGACGGACGACGGACATCAGGCGATCACAAAAGCTCACCATGAGCACTTCGTGCTCAGGTGAGCTAAAAAAGGGGCATAACTTGAAATATATTGACAGCAGAGTTATGGGTCTTGTTGGTAATGATGTAGAATTTGATGGTGAATATATATTCCAAATTGCAAGTTGATATCTCCAGTAGTTTATAAGTTATGGACCAAAGTGCATATTTTCCTTAACGCAAAATTTAAGTGAAAAAGGGGCATAACTTAAAAAAATATTTGTAGCAGAGTTATGGGTCTTGTTGGTAATGATGTAGAATTTGATGGTGAATATATATTTCAAGTTTGAAGTTGATATCATAAGTAGTTTTTAAGTTATGGACCAAAGTGCATATTTTGTTTAACGGACGGAGCCGCCGACGCCGACGCCGACGCCGACACCGGGGTGAGTAGGATAGCTCCCCTATTCTTCGAATAGACGCCGACACCGACACCGGGGTGAGTAGGATAGCTCCCTTATTCTTCGAATAGTCGAGCTAAAAACTGACCTATTTCCTCAGATTTAAAAACTAACAATACTTTAAGACTTCTTTACAGTTAAGTGCTGGGTTCAAGCAAGGACAAATTATCTTTTACATTTCCATAGCCTATGTTATATTTAAGCAAGAACCAAAGATACATACTGATTTTCCTTTAAGTCTATGCTATTATTTTAGCAAGTCTGAGCTACGTTTAACCAAGAACCAGTAAGGAGGGACAGTATTAAACATATATGCCAAATCTAGAGTCATGACCTAACACTCATGCTGAACTTAATGTCTGTGCCATGTTTTAACCAGTAATACTGCCTGACATACTGCTGTTTGAAGTAAAGTCCTAATACTCACTCTGAACTGCTCTTGTAGTTTAGTTTCCTTAGAGTCTGTGCCAGGTTCAAGCAGGGACCAGTAATACTGACTAAACTGTTCCTGTGTAACTTCACACTCCTTTGTGTTTAATGCTTCCACTATTGCGTTATGCACAAACTCATATTGTATCTGAAATAACATAAAAAACATGTATATTTTGTTTGTAAACTGAACTTTATGGTGGTGCAAACAGCTGCGTTAACTTTCATCTTTTTTGTAATTTTGTGGAGACACATGCTCCAGTTACCTCCCTTGCTATTTCTTCAATCTTGTGATGTTTCCTGGACTGGTATTACTTCTATTATATGGTGGAGCATGCCCCAGTTGCCTCCCCTGGTATCACTTGAGCATGCTCCCCCTTGGTATTAATTCCGGTATGTACAAGGAACTGGAACTCTTAAAGACAGCTCAAATATCACAACTATTCAAATATAATAATGTATAACATTACAAAAATTTTTTTACTTTATTCTACAGATTTAGATATCTGCCACTAAATAATTGTCAATAATATCTCCAAGGTGCTTAATTTCATGATTCAAAGAAGAACTTACATCAGTTTGTACAAAATTGGTTCTTTGGTATCTCATTTCAGTAACTGTGTTGAACACATCTATGTACGCTTCCGCGTGAGCCTGTTTCAGCAGGTAGTCTAGTGCTACAAATGTTCCCGTTCGACCTATACCGGCACTGAAAGTAAATAAAATCTAAATCAGTAAATGAAATTACATAAACAGTATAACCCCTCATTAAGAACACCCCCATTATTAAGACAACCATTGTTATATTAAGATGAATATTTCAAGTCCCATGGTACAGTTTTGAACTATGTTCTACCCCCCACAAAGATCACCCCACTGTTTAGACTACTCTTTCCCAGTTCCAAAGGAGGTATAGCAGAAATAGCAGAATTTCACTGTACAGCAAAGAAATTAAATATACAACTTCACTGGCCAACTTCAGAAATTTCCAATTACCAGATCAACACGTCAAATGTAAGAAGATTTCTTCCAAAATTATTATTATTAATGAACTATTTTAAGAGTTACAAAATAACAACTATTATGTTTAGCAAAATAAAACAATTTTTTATGGGCATTTATTGTATTTATTTTCATTGAATGTTCAGCAAAACTATACAATTTTTATGGGCATTTATTGTATTTGTTTTCATTGAATCTTGTATTATTTCATTTTGTGTGGCCAATTTTTTGTGAAAATGATATAAATGACATTTAATTGGTGCTAAAAGGTTGTGCTATTTTATTATTTTCTTAAAAGATAAGCAATTACATAGTTAATTATTGCTGGTATTTAGATTTATGCTTTTTAACCTAGCACCAAAAATGCAGAAATCATATCCTCACCAAATATAATAATACCACAGTAGCTGAAATTTAAGGTCAATATGTTGTGAGGGGTGAGTTGGAGTCCATGCTTCATTATAACATTGTTGAGCACAAACAATATACTATCAGGAACACATCTGTTGGAAGTGGAATCAAGGTAAAACTTTTTCACTAAAGAACTAAAATTTTGCAGAATTCCCTGGCTGGTGAGTGGTTCAGAAGAAACAATAAGTGGACTTATTAACCTTTTACAACATACATGCGTTTTAACACGTGTGCGGCGGGTGAAGATCCTGATTAGCTGGCACATCCATGCCATCTGATCTGGATCTGCACTGGTTGCATTGGTCAGAAATAACCTAATGCATCTAAAAGCGAACAGTAAAGATATTGATCAGACTGCTCAGATGTGATCTGGATCTACACTGTTTGCCCATACAATAAAGCTGTATGGAGTAGATGGTTAAAACTAACCTGCAATGGACCAATATAGGACCGTCCAGGTCAGAGTGTTCATGCATCACTTTATCTCTGAAGTTGAGCATGATGCTTGGGTTATCTGGCACGCCCCTGTCAGGCCACGCTGTAAAGTGAAGATGCTGGAAATCTTTCACCTCCTTTGTGTCACCCTGAAAATAAGAGATTTAAATCTTAGAGCACTAAGCACCATTTGTCAGATTCGGAGCCAATATGAGGTATCTATAATAAGGTAAACCAACAAATGTTTGTGATTTATTTATGTTTGCTACATACTCTATGCATTATTGACGCATCAACATTATCGACGTATATAAGTTATTTAGTCATGCGTTGAAATATTTAAAATCTTTGACCTAGATATGCCGAACTCTGTCATTTATTGGTAAATATTACATTGATATGTTAGTTATTTTCACCAATATACAAAAGTGATGAACTAATTTTGAACTGCATAAGAATTATTGTTATTTTTAACCAGTACCTTGATAATACATCGTACCAGGCTATTAGCAGATGGTACTGAGGATAGAAAAATAAATATTCACTAATACCTTGCCAATATGCATAATCCTAATGTGTGAATATTTATTGGTTTATTGTTTGTGTAGAACCTAATATTATGAGATATATAGGTTTATTATGAGTCAACTAAATAGAAATTTGCAAAAACAACAAAATATTTTAAAATTGAGATCTTACATGAGTAGCCTGTAAGTGCCTTATTGTGTAGTTGGGTAGTTCTGTCTCGGATACTAAAGTCACTTCGTATTTCCCATAGGTCTGTGGTTCATCTGCTTCAGGCCAGTAACGTACACACTTCATCTGGGGAAACAATTATCAAGCTTGTAAAGTTGTGAAAAGCAGGCCAGTAACGTACACACTTCATCTGGGAAAATAGTCATTAAGCTTGTTAAGTCATCAAAAACAGGCCAGTAGTGTACACACTTTATTTAAGAAATCAATTAAAAGTCATGAAAAATAAACCCTTAAACACATCTTTAACAACTAACTATGATGGAACATTTGATTTCCCATGTAAAACTAGTGTAGATCCAGATCAGACTGCCCACACTTAGTGCCAAATCAATTTTAAAGCAAATAGGGGAAATTATGATCCTACTGCAAGATGTGAAGGCTGACCAGAACTAACACTGGTTACACAAGGTATTCTGTGGTAAAATTATATTTCATGGGAGTTTCAATTTTTCCAATTTCGGTGTAGAGTGAATGCAAGAATTGAACCCCTCACCCCAGTGAAATTACAACAATAATGATATAACTTAATTGATAATTATAACTTTGGGAATTTATGCCCTTGTGAATAAGTCATTAGTGTCTTGTGAGCGAAAAATTGGCCCCAAGAAGGCCAATGAAAATGTGCTTAAACTGTGTGTCTGGCCTGTTATTCTAATTCTTGGATGCTCATCAAATGCTTAACTGTACTTCAACAACATAACGTGAAACTAGACTGTGTCCACAGGACACTGATGCCCCCACTGCTGCAATAACATTTGTTACAAAATTTTGTACCAGGTATTAACAACATGTGGTGATCATGATTAGTAAATGAGGAGTAAGTGCCACAAAATTTAATAACTAACATAAACAAAAGGCCATAACTGTGGTGAAAATTGTTGCAAGACAATGTCCTTTACAACAATCTTCACATCATGTCTAATCATCTGTGCAAGTTTGAAAAAAATCAGCCAATTAGAAAATGTGAAGTTGATGCCACAAAATTTTGTAAGTGAAATAAACAAAGGGCCATAACTGTGGTAAAAATTGCAGCAGAAAAAAATCTTTTTTTTATGATCATCTACCCAGCCATCTTGATCATGTGTGCAAGTTAGAAAGAAATCTGTCCAAAAGTAAATGAGGAGTTGATGCCACAAAATATTATTACTGAAAAAAACAAAGGGCCATAACTCTGGTAAAAAGAGTCGCAGGAAAAAATCCTTTCTTCACGATCATCTACACATCCTGCTTCATCATCTGTGCATGTTTGCAAGGAATCTGCCCTGTAGTTTAGGAGGAGTTGATGCCACAATATTTAATTGCTGAAATTAACAAAGGGCCATAATTCTGGTAAAAATGGTCGCAGGAAAAAATCCTTTCTTTACGATCATCTACACATCCTGCTTCATCATCTGTGCAAGTTCGCAAGAAATCTGCCTTATAGTTTTGGGGGAGTTGATGCCACAAGATTTAATTACTGAAATTAACAAAGTGCCATAACTCTGGTAAAAATGGTCGCAGGAAAAAATCCTTTCTTTACGATCATCTACACATCCTGCTTCATCATCTGTGCAAGTTTGCAAGAAATCTGCCGTATAGTTTTGGAGGAGTTGACGCCACAAGATTTAAATAATGAATATAACAAAGGGCCATAACTCTGGTAAAAATGGTCGCAGGAAGAAATCCTTTCTTCACGATTATCTACACATCCTGCTTGATCATCTGTGCAAGTTTGCAAGAAATCTGCCTTGTAGTTTTGGAGGAGTTGATGCCACAAGATTTAATTACTGAAATTAACAAAGGGCCATAACTCTGGTAAAAATGGTCGCAGGAAAAAATCATTTCTTTACGATCATCTACACATCCTGCTTCATCATCTGTGCAAGTTCGCAAGAAATCTGCCTTATAGTTTTGGAGGAGTTGACACCACAAGATTTAATAAATGAATATAACAAAGGGCCATAACTCTGGTAAAAATGGTCGCAGGAAGAAATCCTTTCTTCACGATTATCTACACATCCTGCTTCATCATCTGTGCAAGTTTGCAAGAAATCTGCCTTGTAGTTTAGGAGGAGTTGACGCCACAAGATTTTTTAACTGAAATTAACAAAGGGCCATAACTCTGGTAAAAATGGTCGCAGGAAAAAATCCTTTCTTTACGATCATCTACACATCCTGCTTGATCATCTGTGCAAGTTCGAAAGAAATCCGCCTTATAGTTTAGGAGGAGTTGATGCCACAAGATTTGGGGACGTACGGACGGACATGTGCAACTCTATATGCCTCCCACTTTGTGGGGGCATAAAAATCACCATTATTTACATGGATTTTATTGTAAGGTATATCCACAAATTTAAATCCTCCAGAATTAATCTTGATCTGCTTATTTCACTATTTCAATTTTTCAAAATTCACAAAATTATGTTTCACTGAAAATCTTTAAGAGAAACATCAAAATTTAATACTAAAACCCATGAATATTAATAATTTAAGGTACCTTGCATTCTTCGAACAGGTTTGTAAGCATGACAATTCTCCCACAGTCTTTCTGGAAAATCATTCGCCAGAAGTCTTTCACTGTGTTGTCAGTTGGCCCTTGTGCAGCTATAAATGCATTCGGTTTCTTGTAACCCTAAAGGGAACAAAAAATTGAAAAGGTTATGTATTGCATGTCTTTCATGGAAACGCTCTTTGTATATCAAAATATGTTATCATACACCCTTCACTCCATATATAAGCATTTTAATGCATGTGTGACCAGTGTTAATACAGATCAGCCGGAACGTCTGTGCCATCTGATGTGGATCTGCACTGGTTGCATCTTGGTCAAAAATAACCTAGTGAATCTAAAAGCAAACAGTGTAGATCGTGAACAGAGGGTAAATATGTGTCTGCTGATCTACACTGTTAGACCATGTGATAAACATGTATATATGGAGAACAGAGTTAAGGAAAGATGTCAACTCATAGAATTGCTGCAAATTTATAAAGCAGATCTAATCTAAACGCATTGTATGTAAAAACCTAAATTAAGGGACTCAATGAACCAAACTGAAGGTTTACAAGTCAATTATATTTTATTCCAGTTCAAAATTGATCTGTTAACCCTTCACTCCATATATACGTGTTGCATGTGCAACCAGGGTAGATCCAGGCCAGACAGCACATCCATGCCATCTTATCACGATCTACACTGTTTGCTTCTTGGTCACAAATAACCTAATCAATCAAATCAATCTAAAAGAGATCAGTGTAGATCCTGATCAGATGGCATGGATGTTCCAGCTGATCTGGATCTACACTGATGGCCCATGGGATAAAAGCTGTCCGATGGAGTAAAGGGTTAAATATATAGGTTAATTATATGACAACAGAAGAGATTAATTTAAAACTACAGTAAAACTCCTCATTAAAGACACTCGATATTACGGGCACCCCGGTATTATGGGTGATTTTTTAAAGAACAGAAATGTTCTCTTCTTCTTGATTTAAACCCACAATTAAGGACAACCGCTATTAAGGACACTTTCCCTCAGTCCCTTAGGTGTCCGTTATAGAGGGGTTTCACTGTACTTACATTGAGATAAGAAGCATTAATGAAGTCATGTTTATCCTCCCCCTCAGGTTCAAGCCTGACTCTGTTTGAATCATCTGAAATACAACATAAACATGAGAATTGTAAGACAAATTCCATACCCATGTACACATTGTCTCACAATATTGAAAGGGATTGTATACAAACATGTATAACATTACTTTCTTTTATTTTCTTCATTTAAACAAATGAAACAGACACAAAAACATATTTCTTGAAATGTGAACTGTAACCAGCCAGTACATTGTATCTGATAACCGAGAATTTTTTTCCTCAAAAATGTTTCTTAAAGACAGCTGAAAACTTTCAAAACTTCCCCCTAAAACTGAAAACTGGCACATCTGTTTAGTGTCATCTTGATATACACTGGTTGAATTTTGGTCAGAAAAGTGTCACGTTAAATTTTTGATCTGGTTTGTAAGGAGATGATTTTCTAACTTGAGAATGTAGACTTACAGGGATAGAGTTGCTTGTAACGACATTTCCCTCGGTTGGAAAAGCTCATCGCATCATTACATGTCTTTAACAGGCCCTTGGGTAATCGCTGAAATTGTAAGTGAAATAATTAGCCATAAAAGTTTGACCTGATCATATCATCGATAGAGTGTTACCCCAAATATGAAATGAAGTTAAACTAGAACAGTAACTTGTTCCCATCCACCCCCCCCCCCCCCCCCCCCAACACCATGAACAGTTCACAGAAGTCTTAGTTTACCAAATAATATGATTCCTTCACATCCCGTGAATTCACTGGATTCGGTGCAAAACTGACCTAATTTTGTTGTTATTTGCAGGAACTATAAATCCCAACAAAATTACTGTGGATGCACTAACTTTCGTGTGGGATGAAACAAGGTCGTTCTTGTTGTAGAGAAATCTGCACGCAAAAATATGTACACCTTGAATATTTATGAATTCTGAGTAGTCATATGGAAATATAAGATGAGAAAATTAAAAACTGTTAGCATGAAAACCATAGCAATTGCAATTTTATTGAGGACTTTCATGGCCACAAATATAAACAAACTTGCAGAGGATAAAGTTAAGTCAGGTCTTTTCACTGACCTCAAAATCCTCCTTGTACCAGTCAGGGTTCTCTCGTTTCCTGCCCTGTAGGTACTCAGTGAACTGTGACACCATGATCCTAGTGCTGGGATCGTAGTAGTCGGACGGTTTTGTCTTATCCATCATTGCTCGGATCGACGGATCCTCCTCCTCAACATCATCAAAGAGGTCAGCTGCTGCCCTCTGTGACCTTGGGGCTGCCTTTAGCGGTATTGAATTGCTTCCTGTGCAAAAAAAAGAACTGAACATGATAAACATTTTATAAAAGATAAAGGTTTATTATTAATGAGGGATTTATTTCAAGTCAATTTGGATCAACATTCAGTTTGAGATCAAAGTTGCTTCTCAGCTACTGGACAACATGAGTCTACTGCTGCTATCACATCCTAACTAAACATTTAGTTTAATTTTGTTTTTAAGCAAAGCAGGGACTGATGTAACAAAACTAGAAAATAAGGATCCATTTCATATCTTCGGCAGCTGATCGGTTGAAATCAGGCAAGTCTCCAAACTGATCAATCCTGACACTTGTCAGTTGTCTACATCATTAAACTTGTTAAGGGACAAATTATCAACAACAGCCAATCATTCAAGAAAATTTTGCATAGGCATTAATTGTCCTACTACAATCATGTTATATAATGCATAGTTATCTTTTATTGGGGATAATAGCTCTGACACTTTTCTGATCTGAAATACTCTAGAATGAAACCCTCCAGAAATAAATGATTCCTCATTCAAACATGACCTTCTAGACTTTCCCATAGTACAATGGATCAATCATGATTAAGTACTTAAAATATTACTGCAATATTCAAAGCAATCATTTTTGATGTTATGCTGTGCTTGATATACTAAATTAGCAAACTGGATCCAACCATTTTTGAGCTTCAAATAATAATGCAGATTTTTGTTAGAATTAAATAAGTATCAGGGCTGGATCCAGAGGGGGTTCAGTTGGGTTGTTCAAACCCCCTTTTTGGGCAGCAATATTGACTTTTCATGGGGATCTCAGCCATAAAGTTGGAATTACTCAAACATCCTTTCTGGAAATCCTACATCCAATACTAATAAAAATGAATACCTACTGCTGATGTATCTATGCATGATGAACAAAATTTCACTTAGATGACATAGCTGAAAGATATTTAAGTTTTCTTAATAACATGATTAAATGCACTGTCTGCTTGTTTTCTTGCACAATTCAATATAAAAGTCTTCCAGTACAACAACAAGAGGGCCATGATGGCCCTTATATCGCTCACCTGAGTACAAAAGTACTCTCAGCTTGTGGTTTCAGACAAGAAGATTTTTAAAGTTTTTCCTATATAAGTCTATATAAAATAAAGTGAACCCTGGGGCAGGGCCAATTTTGACCCCAGGGAAATCATTTGAACAATCTTTGTAGAGTTCCACTAGAGGATGCTAAATGCCATATATCTAAGCTCTAGGCCTTGTAGTTTCAGACAAGAAGATTTTTAAAGTTTTTCCTATACAAGTCTATATAAAATGAAGTGACCCCTGGGGCAGGGCCAATTTAGACCCCTGGGAAATAATTTGAACAATCTTTGTAGAGTTTCACAAGAGGATGCATAATGCCAAATATCTAAGCTCTAGGCCTTGTGGTTTCAGATAAGAAGATTTTTAAAGTTTTTCCTATATAAGTCTATATCAAATGAAGTGACCCCTGGGGCGGGGCCACTTTAGACCCCAAGGAAATAATTTGAACAATCTTTGTAGAGTTCCACTAGAGGGTGCTAAATGCCAAATATCTAAGCTCTAGGCCTTGTGGTTTCAGACAAGAAGATTTTTAAAGTGTTTCCTATATAAGTCTATGTCAAATGAAGTGACCCCTGGGGCGGGGCCAATTTAGACCCCAGGGAAATAATTTGAACAATCTTTGTAGAGTTCCACTCGAGGATGCTAAATGCCAAATATCTAAGCTCTAGGCCTTGTGGTTTCAGACAAGAAGATTTTTAAAGTTTTTCCTATATAAGTCTATGTAAAATGAAGTGACCCCTGGGGCGGGGCCAATTTTGACCCTAGGGAAATAATTTGAACAATCTTTGTAGAGTTCTACTAGAGGATGCTAAATGCCAAATATCTAAGCTCTAGGCCTTGTGGTTTCAGACAAGAAGATTTTTAAAGTTTTTTCCTATATAAGTCTATATAAAATGAAGTGACCCCTGGGGCGGGGCCAATTTTGACCCCCGGGAAATAATTTGAACAATCTTTGTAGAGTTCCACTAGAGGGTGCTAAATGCCAAATATCTAAGCTCTAGGCCTTGTGGTTTCAGACAAGAAGATTTTTAAAGTTTTTCCTATATAAGTCTATCTAAAATGAAGTGACCCCTGGGGCGGGGCCAATTTTGACCCCAGGGAAATAATTTGAACAATCTTTGTAGAGTTCCACTAGAGGATGCTAAATGCCAAATATCTAAGCTCTAGGCCTTGTGGTTTCAGACAAGAAGATTTTTAAAGTTTTTCCTATATAAGTCTATGTCAAATGAAGTGACCCCTGGGGCGGGGCCAATTTTGACCCCAGGGAAATACTTTGAACAATCTTTGTAGAGTTCCACTAGAGGATGCTAAATGCCAAATATCTAAGCTCTAGGCCTTGTGGTTTCAGACAAGAAGATTTTTAAAGTTTTTCCTATATAAGTCTATGTAAAATGAAGTGACCCCTGGGGCGGGGCCAATTTTGACCCCAGGGAAATAATTTGAACAATCTTTGTAGAGCTCCACTAGAGGATGCTAAATGCCAAATATCTAAGCTCTAGGCCTTGTAGTTTCAGACAAGAAGATTTTTTAAGTTTTTCCTTTCGGTTGCCATGGCAACCAGAGTTCTGCATGGAATTGATTTCTTTGAACAACTTTGGAAGAGCTTCATGCAAGGAACATACGTGGCAAGTTTCATCAAAATTGGCCAAGCCGTTTCAGAGAAGAAGTCGATTGAAGCAATTGTTGACGACGGACGACGCACCACGCACGACGGACGACGCACGACGCACGACGGACATCAGGCGGTCACAAAAGCTCACCCTGTCACTTTGTGACAGGTGAGCTAAAAAGCAACAGCTATAAAAGTTTACCATTGATCAAAGGATTTCTTTCATCATGTCTGCCATTTACTGCTGAATCATTCTTTTTGTTCCTTTCTGTTTTCTTACTGTTCAAAGAAAATGTAAAATCAAATAAGTTGGTTCATTACTATAAAATGTTCTAAATGTGTAAACTTGTTTTATATCCCTTTTCTCAATTTATTCAGGTTTGATTGCACATGCACACAGATTTATCTGGATCTACACTAGTCGCTCACTAATCAGAAATAATTAGTTAACCTAACTCTAAGCTCTCTTTATTAAAATAATTAATCATCTTTTTTTCAATTTGGGCCAATCATAGAAGTGTTTAACAATTACTCCATATATATGCAGTTATGGCACAGGTAAAAGGTGCAGATGTAGATCTGCCAGCAAATCTGTACCATCTGATCAAAATCTGCACTATTCACTTTTTGATTGATATGGTTATTTCTGACCAAACATCTACACTAGTCTCACATGTGATAAAATGTGAATATATGGAGTAAAGGGTGAACTGCATAGACAAAACATTGTTAGACCATAGACACCCCTCTTACAAGCACATCCCAGTCTACAAAAGTGGCAATTGTGGTTCAACCTGTGCTTGGCACTATCAGTGTTAATGTGAAAGTGCTTGTCGAAAACTGTAAATAAAAGAAAAGCCTGTTAATTTGATAAAAGGAAGTGTACAGGTAAGTTTTGCCATCACTAGGTTATACAATTTGCAAAACCACATACTTCCTGTATCTCTTCAATAGGTATCCTCCAACAATCAACAGCACAGCTACTGTCGCCAACACAACAGCAAGGATGATGACCCACGTATAATCATGTGGTATTTCTGTCAAGAAAAAACATACATTCATCATTTTACAATAAATGTTTATCAGAAAAGATTCAATTTGCATTTCTTTTCATTTGAAATTTAAGGATGGTAACTTCTTCCTAAAACTCAGTTATACTTAGAACTCATTTTTCACTACTCTGATTGGTTAAATCTCAGCCCACATTAACTCAGCCCACATTAACTATAGGCCAACATTTAACAGTTTTCACTTATAAAGTTATAAAGTAAAAATTCTGATTGTCAAAGAAATAAACAAGAGCTGTCAGAGGAGACAGAATGCTCGACTATTCAAATCATTTGAAACAAATGCAATTTGAAGATTAAAACAATAACAACTATGGCCATACATTCATGTGCAATCAGGAAAAATATTAACAAGTGAATGGTAAGGGAGAAAATCATTTCAAATAACAGAAATAATTCCGTAATGTACCATAAAATTTAATATTAAACTGAATAGGGGAATAAATATGAAATATTTCTGAATTTGTTAGAAAACTTGTTATTAATTTTTTATTAGAGACATTTACTTTTAGTCAAATATCAATCACTTCAGTAATGTTACAGAAAAAGAACTGAAATGAAAATATAATGGAAGTTTGAAGTTGATACCTTAAGCATGTTAAGTATTTGCAAAGTTATCGATGAAGTGCACTTAAGTGAAAATATAAGTGAAACTAGAAATGTGTCCATAGGACATGGATGCCCCCACTATGTATCGTTTTCAGACACTCAAGTGCAATGATGGGAATAATAGCATTTCAAAGACAGTGATGTTCGAGTAATTATAAGAATATGCATTAACTTGAAGATCAAGTAAATTATTTGTATTTGTGGCACTGTTGTCTTCTCATTAAGGAAATGTCTGTGAAGAAGTTGGTGGTAATGCAATGCAATGTCACAGTGAACATTTGTGCCAAGTTATTTTGAAATCCCTTCATTCATAAAGAAGTTATAGCTCGAACAAGTAAATTCAAGTTTTAGTAACTGTGACCTTGACCTTGGGTTAGGGCATGGGTAATGTATGCAACACACCGCCTTGTCATGGTGAACATTTGTGCCAAGTTATTTTGAAAACCCTCCATTCAAAACAAAGTTATAGCCCGGACAAGAAAATTCTATTTTTAGTAACAGTGACCTTGACCTTGGACATACAGGCATGGACATAGTATACGACTCACCACCTTGTCATGGTGAACAATTCTGCCAAGTTATTTTGAAATTACTCTATTCCTAACGTAGTTACAACCCTGACAAGAAAATTCTATTTTAGTATAATGACCTTGACCTTGGACCTACAGGCATGGGCATGGTACGGGACTCACCACCTTGTCATGATGAACATTTGTGTCAAGTTATTTTGAAATCACTCTATTCCTAACGAAGTTACAGCCCAGACAAGAGAATTCTATTTTTAGTAACAGTGACCTTGACCTACAGGCATGGGCATGGTATGCGATACACCGCCCTGTCATAATGAACATTTGTGTCAAGTTATTTTGAAATCCCCCCATTTATAATGAAGTTACAGCCCGGACAAGAAAATTCTATTTTTAGTAACAGTGACCTTGACCTTGGACCTTCAGGCTTGGGTATTGTGCAGACACACTGCCTTGTCCTAGTGAACATTTCTGCAAAGTTATTTGAAATCCCTCCATTCATAACAAAGTAACAGCCCGGACAAGAGAATTCTATTTTTAGTAACAGTGACCTTGACCTTTGACCTACAGGCATGGGCATGGTACGCGACACACCGCCCTGTCATGGTGAACATTTGTGTCAAGTTATTTTGAAATCCCTCCATTCATAACGAAGTTACAGCCTGGACAAGAAAATTCTATCTTAGTAACAGTGACCTTGACGGATCTACAGGCATGGGTATTGTGCGGACACACCGCTCTGTCATGGTGAACATTTGTGTCAAGTTATTTTGAAATCCCTCCATTTATAATGAAGTTACAGCCCGGACAAGAAAATTCTAATTTTAGTAACAGCAGGACCTTCCCCAGAAAATTTTTAAGGCATCTTGGCATCCAACGCGTGACATGCTAATTCGTGCAAAATGTTTTCACATGGTTTGTGGGGTGCATCTTACAAATATATTAATATATATTTAGCACAAAGCAACATAGTTTTCTTAGTTTTATTGAAATATGACAAAGTACATCTTTGAAATTCACAGAACTACCACCGACTTTCTATTTATTGTACTTAAAACAAAACAGTTGTTGCTTCATTTTTTTATGTACATCAGTCTAAAAGAACATGCCACAATTGTCTCTTGTTGCAACATATCTCACACAGATACACAGCCCTTAATTGTAGACCTGTTGTTGTCATTATGATTATGCCACAATTTAATACTTGTTGAAAAGTCAACGTGTTCAATAAAATGGCCTTTTATTGATATGGACAGCATTTAAAGATGTACATTTAGCACTTTTATAACATTAAAATACTTTAAAATTGTCTTCATTTTTGGTTATAATTTGTTATAATAAACCTTCTGTTATCACCAGTTAATAAAAGTGACAAGATTATCATTTACCAATTAACATGCTCACAACTCTTCACAGTTAGCAGGTCATCAAAGAACAATATAATAGATATTTTAATCTCATTTAGGCCGTCATAACTGCGGAGATAATCTGTTCTTAACTGCTTGATTTACGACTGTCTTCTCTGTATTCAACAGACACTCATCAAACTATCGGACTTCTGATACACAGCAGACGCTCATTAAATATTGTAAGGAGTGATCTGGTACAGTAGACGCTTAACAATATCGGAGAAACAATATCGGAGAAACGCTTGAAATTGGCGAGAAAGTTTCGTAATTTGACATGTTTATTGACCTTGTTTATTGAATTTTAAAGCATCCCGGCCAGGATTTATGGCATACCAGCGGATTATAAGCGTCCCGCAAATGTTAGTTTAGAAATTTAGGCATCCCGCCGCCGGTATGCCATATTGCCTCGGGAAAGCCCTGAACAGTGACCTTGACCTTGGACCTTCAGGCTTGGGTATTGTGCCGACAAACTGCCTTGTCATAGTGAACATTTATGCAAAGTTATTTTGAAATCCCTCCATTTATAACAAAGTAACAGCCCGGACAAGAGAATTCTATTTTTAGTAACAGTGACCTTGACCTTTGACCTACAGGTCAATTTTGAAATCCCTCCATTCATAACGAAGTTATTTTGAAATCCCTCCATTCATAACGAAGTTACAGACTGGACAAGAAGATTCTATTTTTAGTAACAGTGACCTTGACCTTGGATCTACAGGCATGGGTATTGTGCGGACACACCGCCTTGTCATGGTGAACATTTGTGCCTCCGTTCATAACAAAGTAACAGCCCAGACAAAAAAATTCTATTTTTAGTAACAGTGACCTTGAACTTCGATCTACAGGCTTGGGCATGTATGTGACACAACGTCTTGATATGGTGAACAATTATACCAAGTTATTTAAAAATCCAATAAGAAATAACAAAGTTACAGAGCGGACACGATTTTGCAAGAAAATTCTATTTTTAGTAACAGTGACCTTGACCTTGGACCTACAGGCATGGGTATTGTACGCGATACACCGCCTTGTCATGGTGAACATTTATGCCAATTTATTTTGAAATCTCTCCATTCATAACGAAGTTAAGGGCCAAGTGTATATTTTGCTTAACACAAAATGTAAGTGAAAAAGGGGCATAACTTGAAATATATTGACAGCAGAGTTATGGGTCTTGTTTGTAATGATGTAGAATTTGATGGTGAATATATATTCCAAGTTTCAAGATGATATCTCAAGTAGTTAATAAGTGATGGACCAAAGTGCATATTTTCCTTAATGCAAAATTTAAGTGAAAAAGGGGTATAACTTGAAAAATATTTGTAGCAGAGTTATGGGTGTTGTTGGTAAAGATGTAGAATTTGATGGTGAATATATATTCCAAGTTTCAAGTTTATATATAAGTAGTTTTCAAGTTATGGACCAAAGTGCATTTTTTGTTTAACGCATTTGTTTAACAGACGCCGACGCGATGCCGACAACGGGGCAATTAGGATAGCTCCCCTATTTTTCGAATAGTCGAGCGTAAAATTGCCAAATTTTGCATTTAAGTCTGAATATTTTCAAATATATAGATGTTCTTATATAAGGTACACTTGAAACTTTGTCAATTAATTTAAAATTGGAATTAAAACATTTCAATAACACAGACTGTGTACCTCAGCTTTGTATCACCATGGTACACAGCTGAGGGAATCAGTTATGTGTTCATTTTATTTACTTACATTTTGTGACATGAGAGAGTTAACACTTTACTTCAACTGAAGGATGGCTTTTATTCCATATATGAGCAGCGTAGATTCAGCTCAACCTATACATTTGTGCCATCTGATCAGGATCAACACTGATAGCTTTTTGATTTATTAAGCTATTTCTGACCCAGGAGCAAACATTGTCAACCTAGAAAGGCAGCACAGATGTTCCAGCTAATCTGGATCTACACTGGTTACCCACATTATTAAAGGCTTAACCATGAAGACTTAATCTAGCACGCTGATAATTTGTTGTTTTTTCTTGGGTATATAAAAGACATTTTTACTGAATGATTACAGTAAAGCCCTGCTTTTAAGACCACCTTTGGAACTGGGAAACATGGTCTTATAGTGGGACATCTGGTCTTTTTGTGGTCGAAAATAATGCAAAACTATAAAATTAGGCATTTAAATAGTTATCTTATTGATTTATTATCAAGGTGGTCATAATTTCAAGGTGGTCTTAATGAAAGGTTTCACTGTTCTAAGATTGCTCAATCTGCAAGTTTCGTCAGATTTCTCATGCATAGACACAAGCTAAAAAAAGCTTTCAGTTTCAAATGAAATATTTTGTTCTCAAAATAAAACAACAAATTATCGTCGAAACATGACAACAATGTACTGGGTTCTATGTATTTAAATAAACTAGACTGAAACCTTAAAACTAGCCAAACCAACAAAAACACCGAAGATCTCAAGTTTACCTTTTTCACAGTGGGTTCCCTCGTATCCATTTTCACAGCCATGGAGACATTCTGCAGTCCTCATGTGGCATGTGTGATCCTTGCAGGTAGCATTACATGATATGTTACACATGTCACTATGAAAACCTGGCATACACCCCTGCTCACACAAGCCTGTTGTCTGATTACATGAGCCTGTTCCGGTGTTCCCCTCGATCTTTCCACAATTCTTGTTACAGGGCATCTCACAGAAAACACCATAGTAACCCTCCTCACACTTCGGACATGAACCATCGGCCTTGTGGCATTGTGGGAAATTTTCAGACTTTCTACAATTTGCTGGACACATGTTTCTACAGTTCGTACCATAAAGTCCAGACTTACAGAACAAACATTCCCCATTAATTCTGTGGCAAACTATTTTCCCATTTGAGTCCTCTGATCCACAATCCATTGAGCATGTCTGGTTGCAGTACAAGCCATAGTACTTGCTCTTGCATCCCTCACATTCACCAGAATCTTGATCACACGCTGACTCACAATGCACCCCACAATGTTGGTCACAGAACATCCCATAAAACCCCTGTTCACAATCTAAACACTTTCCAGTTTCCTTGTCACAAGCATTCTCTTTTAAAGAAGAGCATTTTGTACTACAATCATACTCACACATTTTGCCATAGTACCCTTTCTTGCAAGCCTTGCAAGTGCCCGTCATTTGATCACAGGTTCTTGTACTGGTGTCAGGATCTAAACAATTGTCCCCACACATCTTTTCACACATGCTGCCATAATACCCTGGCTTACAAGCTTCACAAGTCCCACTACCCTTCTGACATTTGCTGGACCTTGAAATAGGATCAAAACAAGAAGCACTACAAGTAATGTTGCAGAATTCCCCATAGTAACCATCAACACATGGTCCAATACATACTCCAATCTCAATGTTACACTTCACTGTCCCAGTCGAGTCCGGCTTGCATTTCCCGCAGGACTTATCACAGTGATTCAATCCCCCATACAGGCCACTGACACATTCTGTGCATCGTCCACTGTTTTGGTTGCAGGCTAAGCACTGGTCCTTTCTGGGACATTCAAAGTTACATTTGGTTCCCATTTTACCCTTTACACATCCCTTAAGACAGTCCCCATTGAAATTACACCAATCTGAAAGAGTTCCATCCCTGGTACAATTGTGACTGCACTGACAGGTACTACCTGACCATCCATCCTTACATTTTGTACATTTGTCCGAGCTCAAACACTCTTGACAATTGGATGGACAATAGGAATTACATGTAGCCCCATATCTACCAGCAACACATTCAGTGCAGTTATTAAAACTACTGCAAGCAGCGCATTCCTCTAAACATTTTTCACAAGATAGTTTGACAAACAAGAACTTCCCTTTATCACATACTTGGCAAATAGAAATAGAAGAATTACTAGGATCTGCTGCACATTCTCTACAACCATTCACACACTGTCCTTCGCACTTAGCACCATATAACCCTGGTTCACAAGTAAGACAGGTGCCGTTGATATCACATCGTTTACAATTTCTGATATCACATTTATCATTGCATATTATTCCAGAATACCCAGGCAAACACTGAGTACATTTCAATTCACTTTCACATTGATCGCAATTAATGGGACAAGGATATTGACAGTCATCCCCATATTTACTGTTGTGACATTTCCTACAAATGACATCATTTGCAGCATCTTCACATGTCAAACAGTCAGCAATTGTGAAATTACAATTCACATCACAACTGTCACCGTGGAAATGAGTGTCTTGGCAACCACTCGTACAGGTTCCATTCCTGAAGCATTTTCTATCTTTACAGTTGCTATTACACATATGCTGACAAAAGTCCCCATATCTGTACGTATCACACTGCCCACATTTTCCTGTCTTTCTGTCACAGCCTGCCCCGTCTACACATGCTGCAACACATATTTTTTCACATCTATCTCCATGGTAACCAGTTTCACATCCATCAGAGTTGCAAGTTCCATCACGTAAACAGGTTGATCCACAATGCGTGCAGGGTGACTCGCATTTGTCTCCATAATACTTATTCGTACATTGTTTACAAGTACCAGTCGACTGAGAGCAACCACCTTCACAGTTCTTGCTACAGCTTATATTACAGTAAACACCATAATGCATGTCACCCTTACATGATATGCAATCACCATTTCTAAGGCATATGTTATCTTTACAATTTACTGTACAAGTCTGGTTACATGAATCACCGTAATAACCAATGATGCAGTTTTGGGTGCAGCGGCCAGTGTCCTTCTCACAGACTTTACCTTGACAATTACCACACTTCTTATTGCAAGAATCTCCAAAATATCCAGCTTCACAATCACCTGAAAAATAACAATGACATCTTTAACAAACTAATTTTTGCTCATAATGAATTTACATTAATTGGGGGATTTACATCCATGGGGGATCTAAAGAATCATCACAACCTCTTTGTCACATTGCCTTGCTCTGGTCAGGTATTTATGTCTAAATTCCTTTTTATCTTTTGTCTACCTGCCCCTATGGTCAGTAATTTCATGGAAATTCTTCGTTTTCTTTAAAATTCCTTATTCTTACAATGCCATCTCTCACAAAATCTTAAATCTGACGAACAGTAGGGATGTGATTCTAAACTCTAGGTTGTTATTGGTTACCTTGGAGTCATTTTTAACCAATCAGCTGCTTCTGATTGGAGACTGATACCCAGTCTTAATTTTATGATCTTGAGCCCTGTTCATCAGGTGTCAACTTCCTAGTGCTTCTTTAAATTATAGACTATATGGCTGTCCACATGAATGTGTAAGCCAGTCTCAAGTTATCAATCTGGTATGAAAGGAAAGTATTTAAAGCAATACTTAAAGATTTAACAAATCCTGAAATAAGGACTGTTATCAGGCCTTTTCTTACCTTGACATACTCCATCTGTGCGAGGACATGACCCGTTGGCACAATGACACTCCTTATCACACTGTTCACCATAGGTCCCTGCAGAGCAGCCTGTTTCAAGAGAATAAAAAACAACCAATAAAATACAATATTTCCATAACTGACCAAGATTATAATGAACACGTTTTCTGCTTATCCTTTTCCCCCAACCAAGAAAGAAACAAGTTAGTAATATTATGCAACCAAATCTCTCCCTCAATTACTTGAAAAAAAAGAAACTTTAAGGAAATCTGAAACTTAATTCAGTTCAAAACCTAACATGTGAAAATTTCTAATTTCCAACACACATTTTGTGAAGCTGTATTGTTTGTTTTCAATCTTTCACTGGGAAATGTTTGAAAACTCGGGGCTGAACAAATATTTATTTTTGTACTTTGTCCAGGACTAGCTGGGTCAAAAACTGAAAAAATAGACAATCTGTTCATTTTGAGGTAGGTCTGTGAATGGCCTGCATCGATAGCATGTAAATCCAAGTTTATATTTATATCTGGGGATCAATCAAGTGAGATCTTTTTATTACCGAAACAGATGCCTTAATATAAACTTGTTGGTGTCATTCTGTGCTACTTGAGATATTGATCATGATCAGGCAGACCTAATATCATCTTGTCCAGTATGGAAATCTGACCTACCCCATGGACAAGGATTGAGAAAATGTTTAACTTGTCCAATCTGATTTTCAACTAGTTCCGGGCGTCAGGCTAGTGGGTTTGTCCAGCCCTAAAACTAGAAGAAAAACATTGAACCCCCACATTTCAGTACTCATATTTCTTCATTTGGAGTCTGTTTGAATTTTATTAATTTGGGCAGAGTATAGATGATGATCCCATTTTCCCACTTGAAAATTGATAACAAATTGATTGTGTATTGTCTGTGCAACCATATTCAACATTTCTATATTACAGATATAATAGTCATTCAATGCAGCATGAGAGATTTGTCTGGAGTGATGGGCAGATCAAACCAGTGTGTGGCCTGAATTAGATTCCTATACCATGTTGACAACTCATAAATGTTTGTATTTATGACATTATGGCATGTATTGATACAATATTAATGTGAAAATGTAAAATACAGATCACACTGAGGATGCCAGATCCTGTCATGGTGTGACCCAAACATTAAGATTTAAATGATGATCTCAATAAATACAAGATGTATTTTTGAAAAGTGTATACATTGATAGCTTGTATACCTTTATCTGCATAAACTTCAACATCAGAAATTTCCAGGTTGGGCAGCTTAGACCAGTAATCTGGACTCGAGGTGTTCCGGAAGTTGTACAGCTTGACGTATCTGGCTGGAAAAGAGCAGTTAGTAAGGAGCAGGTCAGCAGCTGGGGCCTGGTCCTGAGTGTTGTCCTGATAGCAAACAATCTCAGCTGGTTCCATCACTTCAGTGCTGTTAGACAGAGTTAGACGATATCCTGGTCTCCGTTTCAAGACTGCATCATCCGGTGGCACTGTAATAAGAATTGGCATACATGTGGTTTGAGGAATGCTAAACCAAAAACTTGCATGTGACCAACAAAACATAAAGATGTGCAAAATATGGCCTTTTATAATCAGTTATTAACCGTTTCCATCATGCATAAGGCTGGTAACCCATGTGGGACCAGTGTAGAAACAGCCAGCACATCCAAGTAGCCTTTTCAGGCTCTACACTGTTTCCTTTTTATGCAGAAATGATCTAATGAATCTAAAAACAAACAGTGTACAGAACATAAACATACAAACTGTAGCAATGAAGTAAAGGTAAAGTAATACATAACAATAAAATCTTATTTAGCTCAGTAACAGAAATAGTTTTGAATGCAGACAATGTTGACCACTAAATTGAAGAAATAAATCCAAAGCCAAATATAAAATGATGTTTTTAATAAAGTACAATATTGAATTCCACTGAATAATGACACAGCCGCAGTTGAAAAAAATGTTTAGGCAAGGCAACAATTTCATGTATTGATTTTATCTGCTATTTATCGGACATGGGGCGAATTATTTGTAAAAGTAATGCATTTAATAAGCATTATTTGTCAAATTTGTGCATTAAATTAAATTAGCATTACTAAATTTTGAGAAAGTAATGCATTAAATTAGCATTATATCAACAAGAGTGTCAAACTGACACAAAATACGCCCGTCAAAATGCTGATCATCAAAGTTGCGTAACGATCTGATGAAAATTATTCGACTTGGAGAGCAGATACCGCTTATTCAGTTTTTGGACAATTCAAGGGCCATAATTCAGGAGTGCCTGGGGGGGATTCGGCAGGTTATAGAACTTGGTCAAGATATTATGCCCATCAACATATTCACCAAGTTTGATAAAGACCGGATGAAAATTCTTTGACTTAGAGAGCGGAAACAGTAATTTTGGACAATTCAAGGGCCATAATTCAGGAGTGCCTGGGGGGATTTGGCAGGTTATAAAACTTGGTCGAGATATTATGCCCATCAACATATTCACCAAGTTTGATAAAGACCGGATGAAAACTCTTTGACTTAGAGAGCGGAAACAGTAATTTTGGACAATTCAAGGGCCATAATTCAGGAGTGCCTGGGGGGATTTTGCTGGTTATAGAACTTAGTCGAGATATTATGCCCACCAACATATTCACCAAGTTTGATAAAGATTGGATGAAAACTCTTTGACTTAGAGAGCGGAAACAGTAATTTTGGACAATTCAAGGGCCATAATTCAGGAACGCCTGGGGGGATTTGGCTGGTTATAGAACTTGGTCGAGATATTATGCCCACCAACATATTCACCAAGTTTGATAAAGACTGGATGAAAACTCTTTGACTTAGAGAGCGAAACAGTAATTTTGGACAATTCAAGGGCCATAATTCAGGAACGCCTGGGGGGATTTGGCTGGTTATAGAACTTGGTCGAGATATTAAGCCCACCAACATATTCACCAAGTTCGATAAAGATCGGATGAAAACTCTTTGACTTAGAGAGCGGAAACCATGTGGACGCCACCCTCCCGCCCGCCCGCAAACCCGCCCGCCCGCCGCAGGTGTTCTCATAATACGTCCCGTTTTTCAAACGGGCGTATAAAAAGTAATGCATTAAATTAAGTTTTATTTTATTTACATGTGAACTGACAATAAATAAAAAGTCAACATTCAGTATAATATTATGTACAAAAGGGATCATCTTTCAAAAACAACCCAAAGTTTAATATACACAGTATCAATCTGAAAGTGTGAAGACCTAAAGTGACACCTCAAGAACTTAAAACAAAACTATTCTCAGTACATAAATATTAAGACAGCTTTAGCTTTTTAACACACTTTTGTTATCTTTGATTTAATGCTGTTTTTCACACATTTAGTGTGTAGTATTGACAAAGGACTACACTGTCAACTTATTAAACTATTATGTCACCTGTATCTGCATTACATGCCGAATTCCTGAAATCGGACATAGCCTCAAATAACTTTACAATGACACCGAATCAGTAAGTAAAATTATAAATAAATGGTTAAAAACATAACTTTATGTGAGTGAATTTAAGAGTATTGTACAAGTCTGAAAGTTTGAGTTGATTTTGATGCTATCTTATTTAAGTACAACATTTTTTGGTATTTTGCACTGAACTTCAAATGTCTACCAGTAACATTTTCAGGAATATTTAAGTGTTAGACAATTGGTGGGAAATATCTTGTCCCAATGAATGTGTACAGTGAAATGATTGAAATGTGCTGTATTTGTTGACAGAGCTTTATAGATTTCTGGCTATTCATTTGTTTTAAGTTGAGCATTTTCTAAGACAACAAAGCTTAGGAACTTGTCGCTTAAAACTTTGCAACATTCTGATGAAAAGGCTTGACTCTTATACAATGTAATAAGTCTGTACCTTGTTTTACTAATAGTGAACACTTATCAAACTACTTAACTGTTATAATCATGTTTTTCTCTTGCTATAAATAAGATATGTAATAGAAACATATTAAATGTTTAGAGCATCTTTGCATTAAAAAGCAACTATTAATATATATATATATTAAAATAATGCTAAATCTGTCGCATTAAGCATTACCGGTACCTTTCATTACTGACAAAAAGTAATGCATTATTAATGCATTAGCATTAAAATTTAATTTGCCCCATGTCTGCTATTTATGAGCCTATTTCAACTCATTTCACACCAGCTCTACAGCCACATCTCATTTAGAGTGAGTGTATTTATAATATATTTTTACATTTATTTCATATAAAATGATTTTGTACATCTAATCTGGATCTACACTGGTTGCCTCTTAAAATAACCCAAATAATCTTAAGCGAAAAATAGTGTAGACTTTATTAGTCTCTATTCAGACAGCACAGATGTGATGGTTGTTTATGATCTAAACTGTTCCCCCATGTGAAAACAGCTATAACCTAGGTCGTAAAGGGTTTAAGCTTTAAGCACATATCAGTATGCATATCTGCTTAGTCTATCAGGGTACACACTGTTCATGCCATCTTTTCAGGATTCACACTGTTTGCTTTCAAATTCATTGGGTTATTTCTTACCAATCAGCAACCAGTGTTGATCCAGAACAGACAGCACAGATTTGCCAGCTCAAAATAAGTCAAAGGTTCATTTCAAAGGTCAAATTGAACCATTGTTTAAAAAATATATTTACCTGGGTCAAAGAAATACACTTGAATCCTGATTATACTACTGACTTCCTCGAGATCCACCATCCACCAGACATATCCCGACTCATCTCTGATCTGAACCCAGGAGTAGGTGGACCTATCATTGTCAACGGCAAGCTCTGCTTCTGCTTTCTGCCTGGTCACATCAACAGTGTCGTTGTTTGATCCTTGAACAGCAGATTTGTAACGAGCAACATCACCTGAAATAACATGAAACATGAAAAAATAAACATTTCTTTCAAAAGCAGCTGAAATAACCAAAATTGATAAATAAGCTAACGAAATAACAATTGTGTTTAAAAAGGGATTCATGAGGCAGGAGGCTGAAGGAATATTAAATTTTGACTGAGTTTGTTCATTGGGCAGAAAAATATCTACGTTCATGGCTAAGTAGGGACAATGTTTGCTGTTTCATTAGTGCCATGAACATGATCATACAAATATTTCATTTTCAGCCTTATGGAACTGCAAACATCTTCACTACTGACCTATGAAAATACTTAGAAGTTTTCTTCTTATTCAAATTGTCTATGCCTTATTTTGACAACCCTTGTTTTGCATACTTGTATCTTTTGAATTTATTTATGATTGAAGTCCCAACTATCAGAAAACAAGCTGTTTGATTTATCAATTAATATATTAGCTCCAATTCCTAAGACTTCTCACATAACTGTATGACACATTGTTTACAAAGTATTTAATATGTTAAACTAGAATGTGTCCTCAAACATTGATGCCCCAACTAGTGCAACAACATTTGTTATAACAAAGGGCCATAACTCTGGTAAAACTGGTTGCAGGAATAAATCCTTTCTGAACGATCATCTACACATCCTGCTTAATCATCGGTGCAAGTTTGAAAGAAATCCGCCTGATAGTTCAGGAGCAGCTGATGTTATAAGATTTGGGGTACTTACGGACAGACGAGTAAAACAACAAGTGAACAAAATATTGTCGACAGTTAAACCAGTAAGATGTAAGTGTAACTGTTAAACAGATTTGCTAATGAAACTGGGTTAGCAAATGTAAATATTTTACTGATTTAAACTTACCTAATTTTACTTGGCATGTTGGACCTGTCCACATATCATCACAACTTGTGCAACTGCCATCAGTATTACACTGTACCTCACCCACACAGTGGCAATCCAATGTACAGTCTCGGCCAAACTTGTTAATGACACAAACATTCTCTACACCTACAAAAATGAAGTATTTTGCAATTTTTAGTACATAGTCTGCCTTATAAATGATAAAGTACATGTACTAAGTGGACAGACATAACAAGTAAAGTTTATTCAACATTGGTGATACTGTAAACAGGGGTTCCATATGACTCTTGAAATTTCCAAAAAGCCTCATTTAAGCCCTTTTATTTCTAGCTGAATGGTCATTTTTTCTTTAAATTAGGGGCATTTTGTTTGGCTATTAATTGGCATAATTCCCTTAAACATGACCAAAGTGACACTTGAGTTTCAGCAGCTAGTGGAACCCCTGTGTAAACTTTGTAAAGTGCTTATTAGAGTTCAGTGAAAATGATATTGCAAGTGCTACCTATTTTCCCTGAGGAAATAGAGGATATTTGTTTTTACCAGTGTAAGATAAATATATTTCATCAAGTCAGCTACGAAATTTGTATGAGTGAAACAGCAAAAAGTGAATACATGTATACATTCTTTTATAGTTCATGAGGGAAATATAGATATTTTTTCTTTCACTGGCTAGATAAAAAAAGTGTGCATTTTTATGATTTCAAGACACCAATCGTGTGAATTTAATAGAAAAAACACACTCAAAATGAGCAGAAAGTTGTTTAAGATGTTATGTAATGATGTCATGTACTCACAAGTTAACCAGATTTCTTAGCTCTCTTTGGAAGTATAGTACCGGTACTAACCATATGGGTACCAGTGTGGAAAATAAATATGACAATCAAGAATTATAAATCTTTTTATTATAATGTTACTCAAAGCAGATTAATTGATGAACATTTCAAGTTAAGAGCAAATGTTCACAGGCTAAATTGAAATCACAATTCTTAGAAGTAATCGGATTGAAATCATTTTAAAAGATGAGTTATCCTTAATGCTTTTTGAAGTAATCATATTAATGGTGATATTCTACATCATTTTTCATTGAAATGGTACACATATGAGGGATGATCCAAAATAATGTAGACTTTTGTAATTGCATTTTAATTTGAAACAAGTTCGCAATAAGTTATATACTCAAGTCAATCAGATCAAAAACTTAACAAACTGAGATAAAATATCAAAATATTAAATCGATTTTAAAAGCATGTCGCTTATTAGAATAAACATGGTAACAAGCAGGCAGGGCATGGCATTGCAATTGTATTTTATAAAGCAAATACCTGTCAATATCAACAAAACTACTATTGGAAAAAGAGACAATCTTCGCAAATTCAAAGCGCGGTATACGAATGATGTCATACCAAACTATTACGTCATTCGAACTTCACGTTTAAAAAAAAGAGTAAATATTAAAGAGAGCTATTACCAACGTGAAAATGTCAGAAATGTTGTCGCCAGATCGCCTGGAAATACGAGCTATTATAAATTTCTGTCACGATCTTGGAAAATCATCTCCAGAAAAGCAAAAAATGATTGAAGGAACGCAAATGAAAACTTCTGTGAGCCGAGCTCTAGTCAGGAGAGCCACGAAATTGGCCTGGGGCAAAGAAGAAGGAAAACAATCTGCGTTACGGCATAATTGGGGTGCATTCCGATTTATTCTATACTGGATAAGGCAACGTGCAACAGATATTGCCGAACAAATTATTTTTTTCAAAGGTATGTTAATATTTTATTAACAGATTTGTTTTTCAAAAAATGTTTTTGTTTGGTAGGTATTTGATTCATTAAAAAGTAATAAATTATCAATAAGAATAAGTATCTTAGTTATTTTAATTACACATGTGTAAACAGCTACAGAAACTGCTATTTTGGATCAGTGGGTTCATCGGCATATCATTCTGGTGACAGGGTCTATATTAAGAAACTTTGAACATATGCCGCTTTGCTAACGCTGCCCCCGTGAATTAGTGTTATTGACATTGAGAGATCTTATTTGAAGTGCGCCGGATATCGCTTAGTGTATGATTTTAATTGTTCATAGAAATTTTTTTGGTGATATTTTGTAAGAATATGCTCGACATATTCCGATTAATGCTTGTGTAATTTTATTTGTGGTATTTTAAATAATTTAAAAACTATAACAAAAGTCTACGTTATTTTGGATCATCCCTGGTATATTAATAGTTAAATCCTTCATAAGCTCATTTGTTGATCAGTGTTTGAATGGGAGAGATATCTCTTGAGTTTACAGCTTTGTAAATGATGACAGTATATAGGCTCGGGTTAATTTTAGACGAAAGGGACAGGATGGCTCAAAACAGTAAAGACCAGCTGAAACTGCATATGTGATATCATGCTAGAGTTTAGGCATAAAAACCGGGATGGTTTTATTGATATTGATCAAAACATTTTGATGTTTCTTCATTCAGTTGTGTATGTTTATTGATTCATTTTTAGTTGCCTTACAAATACATGAAGAACAATTATGTAAATCAGTTTCTTTAGAACATTTTAGTACAGTGTTTTAAAAAAGTATCTGAAAGTTGGGCTAACAAAAATCATAACATTATACACTTACCCTCATGAAGAATTTCAGAAAGTTATGTTTCAGCAAGAAATCAACTTGTATTGATAAATTTTATCTTCCTTATATTTCAAGAGAATATTTGACTGTTTGATTGATCTGTAAATATGATATTCTACGAGAAAATCAAAAGCAGAATGTACGCAAATCTGTGAGTTTTCCTGACTTCGAAGGAAAGGTACAGCCTATTCAATTTATACTGTATAGATTATACACACTTGGTATGCTTTCCATGTGCAACTGTACTTTAAAAGTACATCTAGCTATTATACACATTCACTGAGGCAAATCAGGTTCTTAAATCGAATGCCTATGTAAAAGCAGTAAAATTTCATTTTCAACACCATTTTTTTTTTACAAACTATCAACTAAAACTTACTTTAATGCTAATTTCCATTGCTGTTCAAATGTTTCTAAATAAATGGGAAAATTAGAAATTTAATTGTTACATATTTACATGTACATTTTTTCCTAAACTCATAATCTGTTATAGTACATGTATTAATCAGATTAAACAGTCAAGCCTCAATTGCAACGCTTCAGTGAATACAGTAGTAGATGTTTTACAGTTACTCGTCTTGCTCTTAAGGTAAGAGGGGCCTAAATAGACAATCCTGTCTGAAATGGCGATGTTTGGCGACGTCGAGTTCGGAAATGTCTTCGGCAGTAGCCGAAACGTTCTCCGGCACTAATCGGAATTGATTGTAGCAAACATTTTTAATCGTTATTTTTTACATTACTCTAAAATATTGTTATCGTTTTCTTCAAAGAAGAAACATTTTTTTACAAAAAGTAACTTATATTGTTTTAAATAAAAAAATATTTGCCAAAAGTCTGTTATCCCAAAGCGTGACGTCATTTTCCCGGTAATACCAAATTGGCGGACAGAGCTAGCAATGGTAGATTTGTGAAAAAAACTCCATTAAAACCAACCATAAAACGTAAACAAAATAATCATAATTACTCTTCTTTATCAATTTCCAACAATTTTGTTATAAACACCGACACTCTTCCAATAACTGCAAGTCGTACATCGTGGAAAGATGGACGAAGAATAATTGACCTTGGATTTCTAATGAATCAGTTGGAGTAAAACTGCATTAACACATTTAAAGTACATATTTAAGTTATATAGTCAACAGATACACATTCAGAAGTCAGTTTAAATCGGATCTATACAAACAAAAAGGTATTGTGCAAAATTGTGATGGAAAATATTTTCACTTGTTTTTGTTGTTGTTGTTTTTTCTTCAGAAAAACATGGAATATGACAATTTAAAGGCTTATATTTAAAAAACTACATAGTGAAATTCTGTAATAATTTGCAATATGATTGGTATATGAATGTAGCAAATTTTTATATGCATTTTATAAATGTACTGGTAATTGACTAAATTTTTTAGAAACTCTGAAAGTGTGTGTATATTTTTGTGTCAAGGAAATTTCCCAAGGGGGTATAGATGTATTTTCAAAGTAAAATCTTCTAAATGTTAGTAATTAAGTAATATAAATGGTTTCTTTTTAATGTTTAGGCTTATACCTAACAAGTAACACCATTGGTGCTAAAATATAGTTTTTAATCCCAAAATAAGATTTTTTAGCAATAACCACTTGTAAAAATGGACCTAGGACGAGGCGAGGGGGTCACCCTATTCATATGCAATTTTTTCCAAAATGGGATGGTGGAATTGTTTCATATTTCATTTTTACATTTGATATATTATGTTAATCACTATGGAAATGCTTATTTAAGGAATAATAATAACATTAATTTATTTAGGCCCCTCTTACCTTAATGTCTAAAACCCTACATTGCATTGAATGTCAATGAAAATTACTGATGTCTTTTATATAGAATAGATTTCTTTTTTTGACAAATTCTTTCCTTTGATTATCCTATTACTCAATAAAATAATTTCTTTCTGTAAAATCATCTGTGAACATGGAAAATTCATGCTATTATGATTCAGATGTGATTTGTTGACTACTTATACAACAATTTTTAAACTGTGTCACTCAGAATATGTATTATCAGAAATCTAGATATCAATGTTCTAGATTCCTGGTATTATATACAGAGACATATAAAGTTCATCTTTACCATTATCTTTGTGTCTACATGTATTTCATTTTACCCAAATACATGTACATAAGATTCTATAATTATGCACAAGATATTTTTAATTTGTCCATTGCATGACATGCTGATCAAAGAAAAAGCGGACATTATAACAAGGGACAATGTTTCGCAACTGTGAATGAATTCATGATCTGTATGCTTAAAGACCAATATCAACAGCTTGATGAAAACTTGCCCTATTCTTTGAAAAAATCTGAATAACAAATGATGTTGAAATCCAAAAAAAAATCACTATGATTTCTTTTACTCAAAAAGTAGCATGTTGAATTTTATGTGGTACCAAGTCCACATTAGCAGCATCAGATAGAAATAATGCTGCCAGTCAGATAATACAAATGACGTGTATCTCATGCAAATTTAGTATAATGTAGAGTGATAGAATAATTTACAGTTATAGAATGTTCATGTTGTGGTCTAAGCTGTCGTCAAACAGTCTAATGCTTATGTATTTCTAATCACCTTTTATCCCACTGTATACTGGTCATCTATGGGTTCGCGTTACTTAACAGTTATCACAATGAAGTAAAGACGAAAAGAAACTTACCTGTTAAATTTTGATTTATTTCTCCTATTCCAACCTTTTTCTGTTATTTAATTCTTAAAATGACCATGGAATATCCAAAAACAATAGAATGCATCCATATGATTGTCATTGGTGTCCGCCATGTTGTCCTGATTACGTCATCATTCGTTTCGTGGTATGTGAAAATTCTTGGATAAATCGAACACTCATAGGTTTAGAACACTAAATGTTTAATCAGATAACAAGTCATTTAAAGTGTGATAGGTGAACATGTCAAAACTTTAACTGTTAACTAAATTTTAACAAATAACAACTGTTAATCACACTGACTGTAAAAAATTATTTAGTTTCATGGTCAAAGTACTTTCATTCCATATTTAATATTTAGTGGTTGGTTACCTATCTGATTTAAAATTTAGTGGTCGGTTACCTATCTGATTTAAAATTTAGTGGTCGGTTACCTAACTACATATAAACACTTCCGGGGCTATGGGCGGGGCAGACGAACTTGTAAACAAAGCAAAATAGGACAAAAATAAGGGCTGAAGGTGAGTTTTTTTGCTTCATTTCAAACAAAAACACTATATTTGATGTATACGAACAAATACTCACCAAGAAACTGCTCATAACTGTTGAAAAAACATTTTTTCGTCAAACCACAAATATAGGTCAGCAACGTGACAACAAAAACAATCGGTAGAGGGCGCAACACAAATACCGCGAGACGAACGATGACGCGAACCCATAGATGACCAGTAGCAGAAAGATGTTACACCATATAAAACAGCTTAATAAATAAATGCAAGGTCAACCTGCTACTAATACATTCATTGTGCTGGTTAATCTTTAATAATATTTTGAGGTGTATAGTGTAGAAAATAAATCCATTCTTTGCAATCTTCTGTTTGTCGGGCCTTACATGTTTGTTTTATTAGCAAGATACACATAGTGGCGCATTCGAAATGGAAAATAATTGAATTCTGGTTAAATTTCACACTGTTATTGTGTAGTGGGGATACAATGAGATAAGAAACATGGATGTGTTTATTTCAAACATGGATGTGTTTATTTCATGGGAGATGGCTTATACAAAAAAAAATTATGCTTGATTCAAATACATGAAAAGTTTCAAATATATATTCAATACAGGATTCTGCATCTTTTGACCCAAATGTTTGGGCAAAGATGTGTAGTTCCCACCATCCTTGCATCAACTGGTGCAGCTGCGATCTAAATAAATGCCTAAATTGCGATATCACAACGGTGTGAGGATCTCCTTCTTGGTTACCCCTTATATATATATATAGGCCTATATATGTCAAATGAGTCAGACCTGCTCAAAGCAAAACGAAAACTAACCTACCTTTGCAACAATACGAAAACACTAAAATAAAGGGAAAATATCCCCTTAAAAATTCTGCGGCGGACATTTTGCATTTAAAAATTATTTAATGAGCCTTTGTGTGACATTTTCAACTTTATTGATTAACAAGTAATCATCTTTCTCTCCCGGAACAACTTCCTGCTTTACAGTAGTTCAGAGTAGTTTCCCTTTCAAGGGAGATAACTGGTATAACTGCTAGGCACAAGACCACTAAATTCGCTTCTACTGAAGTGTAGAATGGAGTCCATTTCGCGCACTGGAGATTTTGCTACGAGATTATTTATCTATTGCCCAGTTACATTTTCATTTTTCTTGTCTTATGTAATCAGAAGACACATAACCGATAGTGATTTCATCCAATATATTTATGTTGAACAGATGCTGCTACCATCAAAATTAATATTAGGCCTAATGTTTGGGTTACTAGTAAGACGATCTACAGGACTCATTATATGGAACTAACATAGATTTTTGAAATGTTTTACACATTATTGACAGTAATCGAATAAGATCATATTCATCAAAACTACAGCATAAAAAGCTACATGAATTATAAATGCAAGTTTGAAGCTGAAGATAGCAAAGTTTAACGCGCATGAGTAGTTTGGACGATAATGTTTACTTGTAGCTTAAGAAGTGAGCTAAATACGAGCCTGGAAACACTGGAAACATAACATCGCGGAATTGTATTTCTTGCACTCCATTAGTCGTAGGCAGAACATAAACTAACGGATCTTTGTTCATTAGTAGAAGCCAGACATTATCCAGGAGGTTTTCATCGAGCATAAAGTGAAAATTCACAGATGTTCATCCCTTGCTTGCAGCTGTAACACAATATGTCTTCTTCATTTAATTAGAGCTTAAACATGACCAGACGGGATTCCACCCCACCCCCCTTACTCGCATCTAAACATAACCCGAATGGCCATCCCCCTTTCCCGCTACTGGATATAACCGGCTCAAGCATTTCATCCTTTTCTCGCAGAAAATTACCTGACCTGGTTTTCACTCCTTACTCGTAGCTGTAATTTAGTTTCGGTTCAGTATTTATTTGGAGCTAATACATACTAGACGGATACCCCCTTAATCGCAACTGGATTATACTTTGGCGCGGTCTTAGTACTTACTTGCAGCTAGAACATAACCTGACGGTTGTTACCCCTTATTCGCAGCTGTAACACTTCCTGAAAGAGTTCTTACTCGCATCTGGAACATAGCGTAACGAGGCTCATCCCTTACTCGCATCTGGAACATACACTGACGGGTCTTTATCACTAAGTCTTAGCTAGATCATACTCTGACGAGGTCTTCTCTCCCCCACCCCCTGCTTGCAATTGAACATAACCCGACGGATCTACATCCCTTATTCGCGACTGCAAATAACCTCGAGGGTTTTCATACTTTCTGCGGATGGAACATAAGCACCCCATCCCCCTGACCGCCTGATGGAATTTTCATCCTTGACACACAGCCGGTTAAGAGCCAAACGGGGCTTCACCCTTGACTTGCATCCGGAAAATAACATGATCGGTCTTCAATAATGACTCAAAACTGGACACGACCTACTGGATTGTTATCGCTGACAAGCAACTGAAAATTACCTTTCGGGGTTTCACCCCTTACAGGAACATTTGAGCTGGAACATTTCCTGACGGGTCTTACTCGGAGTCGGAATATAATGCTGCAAGATTTTAAAACTGAGAAATGATTGGTAGCCATTTCAGCCAATTAGATGCTTGAGATTTGAGACTGGTTTCAAATCTCAGTTTTATAATCTTCAGCAAATACGACGAGCCTTCATCAATCTCTGAGCATGAACATAGCCTGACATGTAGGTTCATTATTGCTGCACAGATTGGAACATTGACAACATATGAACAATATTAAAACTCACTTATCAAGATCGCATCATTAAAATATCTTTTAAATAAAATTTACAAAAGAAACTCCCATTACATGTATGCGTATATTCCGCCGTAACAAAAAATAATTTAACACAAAGTCATGTACAAACTTGTGATACTTTAACTGCAATGAAATTTTAAATAAATAAAAGTCGTGATGTTTAACTGTCCGGAAATGATTTTCCTTTCCGCTCTTGAAACAACTAGAATTAGCAAACAGTACTTAAACAGCAATAAGGAAGAATTGTTGCGTACATGTACGTTGGCGTTAATAGAAAACACTAAATATTAACGGAAAGTAATTTATAAGGGTACTGTAGTGTCCGAACAAGTTTGAAACTTTTTTGTGCAATTGAAGGGCCAGTTACACAGACAATCGGTCTCCAATCGGTCATTTATTTCTAAATCACTCGCCGTTTTGATCGGTCGTTTTCTGAGTGAATGACAATCGAAGATGGAAAAGTGTTCGATTGGTTCGCAAATATTTCATTGTACATTGTATTCTTTAATTCTCATCTTGTTCTATCGGTGGCAAGTATTAGTTGATCGGTTGCTTATCGATTGCCCATTGGAGATATCGGTTGCCGATCGGTGATATCGGTTGTAGACAGGTTATCGATCGGTGATATCGGTTGTAGACAGGTTGTCGATCGGATATTTGTAAAATATTTTCACCGATCGAAAATTTTAAACATGCTTAAAAATCCCAATCGGTAATTTTTCACCGACAAAACTTCTTTAAAAAAAAACATTAAAATTTTGCTATATAAAAGCCCAGTTACACAGAGCCATCGGTGATCGATCGGTAGTTTTTTTAGCAAAATAATGGAGTGAACCGATGACAAGGGATTTACTACCGATATCAACTATTGGTCACCTGTTTGCCACCTATCAATTGTTATTGGGGAAAGATGAGTTTCGTCGGTGAAAAATAACCGATCGGGATTTTTAGACATGTTTAAAATTCTCGATCGGTGAACATATTATACAAATAACCGATCGACAACCTGTCTACAACCGATCATCACCGATCGACAACCTGTCTACAACCGATTTCACCGATCTACAACCTGTCTACAACCGATATATCCGATGGGCCACCGATAAGCAACCAATCAACTAATACTTACCACCGATGGAACAAAAAAGATGAGAATTAATGTTTACCAGCAACCCATGAAATATCTATTTAACCGATGAACACTTGTCAATCACCGATGGCTGGTTACACAGAAAACTAGAAATAAAATAACTCATGACAACCGATCAAAACAGCGACTAACTTAAAATAAAACAACCGATTGGGCACCGACCGTCTGTGTAACTGGGGCCTAACATAGATTTGGTACATATATGTTTGCAAAATTTGAAAGTAATTAATATGAATTGCTCGCTTCAGAAGCTCGTGTGCAGCATTTCCGACTCCATGCGGAAAAAAGACTTGGAGTCTGACGAATGCTTCGCCACAAGCTTCCTCAATATAGTTTCGTACTGCCCAAACAGTGCTCCTCTCAAGATCAAATTTCGAACCCACCACCGTCTTCTTCGTCTTGGTGCTCTTTGTTGCTCTCGTTCAGCTTCTTCCAACAACTCCGCCAAGATAACGTCACGTTGAAGCCGGGCTTGGGCGAGTTGTTGCTGCAGCATGGCTTATCTTAGATGTCTCGGTTCCAAAGGCATTGTGATTGATCAACCATGCTTGGTAGGGTGGTCATTTTATACTACTTGTCTGAAAGAATCTCCATCTTAACGGGAGTTCAAGTTGTTCTGTTAGATTGCCGACCAATAATCGTACGATATCTAACTCATCGTCCGGTCACCGACTAAGCATTGTAGGATGATCGGTGAAGACTGTTCGATGTCCGGCCGGTAGTCGGTGCCAGACCGGTAAAGAAATGATCCCCTCTGGTGTTACCGTCCGAGCATCGACAGAGGTATGCATGATCTCCGTACGAAGCTTGTTGCTACGACAGATTTGTTAAGGAGTAAATGGCCGATGAGGACCGAGGTTGGGACATCGCTCACATCACCGATTACCACCGGTCTACGGCTACCGGCCGGGAAATATGACCGAGGCATTACCGAGTCTAAACTAGTATTCGCGCTGGAAAACATCACTGATGAAGCTCATTCTTTGAAGAATTCGAGCCTATATTAAGTATCCCCGTTTCAGAGGTATGACGCTTTAACCCTTTGCTGAAATACATATCAAGAGCTATTTGGCTTACACGTGTTTTGTGTTTTCGCCAACCGACCAAATGTGTAATTTGAAGTAAAAAAAATGTTAAATTAATTGCCTACTTAATCCTTCAGATCACTATTTCGACGATGGACAGATCAATGCCTTTCGTGGTGCAATATACAAACTTTGCTTCACTGTCCTATAATTGAAAGTTCTGTGCCAGGTGGTTTAGTGATCCTGACGAGAAATTTTAGTTAACTTTCGTTTCTGGGGAAGATTTATGTCTTACCATGTAAACACAGGTCCTACTCTCTAAAGAACTGTGTAGAAAAAAGATCCATAGAAATTTCTACGCCAAAATAATTGAGAAAGAATAAATGTCGCGCTTTTTATCTTAACTAATTTCTCTGAGGTTGTAAAAAAGTTCAAATAAACTACTTCAGTCGTTTGTCTGGACACTGGTTTCTCATAAGCCGTTTAGTATTGCTGCATTGTGTATTCCCAGAACAACAAGAGAAGCTCTACATCACTATGACTTCGAATTACTTGTTCCTTCATCGTTTAAACAGCAAGAAATGTGTTTTCCTTATCATATGTCGTCTTCTTCATAGGAAGTAAAACAAAAAGAAACTCGATTCGGCCAGTTATGATTTTCTATTTAAAACAGGTTTTGAACCTACAATGAAACTGAACGGGGAAAACAAATCAGTAGCTCAAATATTTAAGGGATTTCCAGTGTCACCGCGTGTGGTTACATGTGTTTCCGGTACGACAGGTCTCATCTGTCACGAATTTCAACGCAGAACAGTTAGTTTATAAAAATATGTGGTGACTTAAAAAATAGACATTTTTGTCCAGCGTGGTAAGTTGGTAACTGTAAGTACTTCTCAAAGAAGTAAATACATGTACACATTTTAGGCTTTGGAGGTGAACGACTTTCGTTTGGCCTCAAAGCGTCAAAGGTGAGTAGTGACATAATAAGAAACTGTTAAACCGTAGACTTAATACAGATTTCCTGGTTCGAAGAATCCAAACAGGAACATATAAATGACTATAAGAATGAGAGTGTGGAAGCCTACGGAGGTATTGTAATCACAAAAACGTGCATTGCTACTTGAAAATTTCAAGGTGCGATGCAGTACGTTTTTAATGTTCTACATTTGCGGCATTGAAATAAAATAATAAAGCTTTTTCACTAAGATCTCTTTTTTTCACTAAAAGAGATCTTATTGCAAAAGTGTTATTGTTTTTGTCAATCCCGTCCCTTTTAAAAGTTTCACACTTATAAATTATAACAGTTCGGTGAAAAATATGGTCATCACTGAAAAAATACTGATTTCAACAGTATAATCGACAACTAAAGTGTTCCCATGGAATGGGCAGACATTCCGCCTATTTAAGGCAAACCAATGAGTATCTGGGGAGCCAACACCTGTTTATATGGTTAAATCTCTACCAAGAAACACATTTAATCCTGTAAACAGCAAGATGTGTTTTGTTCATAATTGTCTCATAAACATAAAAGAGTAAAAGTGGAGAGACGTTATTGGCATGAGCATTCCTAACTAATAATGTCCCCATGGTAACATAGCCAGCAACATGTAAACACAAAATAACACTGCAAAATGAATGACAATTATGCTGCTTCCCTTTAGGCTTTTAACACTTAAATTTTAGAAACCGGCATGTTTGTGGCTTGTTTCCGGAGAGAACTGGTTAGAAAAGAAAACGTCAGCAATTTTATGTCCTTATCTTGTTGAAAAGAAGCGGACTTATACTGTAAAGCGTATGTATATTTGAGATTCAGTTTTTGTGAAATTATTAAGGTGGAATGCAACATTTTCATTTTTCGAGTATTTTACTGAAAATTTGCATGCAGAAAATTGATCATATTTCCAATATGGATCTGAATTACTCGTCAAAATGTCTGGATTTGTCTCAAAGATACAGGTCTTCAAAGATGTCCACTAACGGCGGTTTTTGGACATGTAACTTTTCATGAGTTTTTACTGATTTACTTACTAAATATGACGTCATCGAATAGCGATGTTTTGACCTCAAAATGACCTCAAGTTTAGAGTTTCGTCGCTTAATTTGGACTTACAAAAACTGCTTGATAATTTTTTTTTGCATAATTCGTAAATTTTATTTTTAAAATACTTGGCAAAAAAGGGGATATCACCGACTACATTTTTTGCGTTATAACGTCCACCTTTACACCATTGTAGGAATTTAGTGTCGAACATATAATATCAAATCCGACAATATTTCATTTGATCAACATATTCCACCAAAATATGATCTTTATTTTCATTTGAAAAGAAAAAAGGTCACAACTGTCAAATGTTACATTGATATTCAGATTTTGGCATCATTATGTCCCTGTTGTCATAAGCAATACAATTAGATAGTTTGAGGAAGAAATGTTAAGAAATGGCCAATGTCAGAATTAAACAATCCGGTACAAAAAGGGCCATAACTCCTTTAAATGTGACATTGACATTGAGATTTTGGCATCGTCATGGCCCTGTTGACATGAGCAACAACAGATTTAAGTTTAAGAAAGAAATGTTTGAAACTGGCTAAGTATAACCAAAGTTAAGTTTTCATGACAGACCAAAATACAAGAAAGGGATATATCTCAAATGTGAACTTGACCTAAAGAATAAGGCATCATCACAACCCTGTTGTCATAAGAAATATAATTAAAGTTTGATGGAGAAATATTAAGAAAGGGCAAAATTATATCAAATGTTAAGTTTTAAAGTGTTTGTGATGGACTGATGGACAAAGGGATCCCTATGTATCAGTGATACAATGGACAAAGGGATCCCTATGTATCAGTGATATGATGGACAAGGGGTCCCTATGTAACAGTGATACGATGGACAAAGGGGTCCCTATGTATCAGTGATACAACGGAAAAAGGGGTCCTAGTCCCTATGTATAAGTGATACGGTACCACATTTTAATCAGAGACCTATATATATAGATAACGCAGGCCGCGTGCACATGCGAGATAAAGCGAAGACGCGTATCTATGTATAATATAGGTCTTTGTTTTAATTGTAGATTGACACAAAAATTGGTTGATCATATCATTTACTGATAGCAGTATTCAAATAAAAAACAAACAAATATTATAAGCAAAAAATCATTTCTTTATCTGAATAAAAACATAACCAAATAATTAAGAACATCCTTAACAAATCAATCACTATAACCCTGACTTTTATACACATCAACAAGGAGTAAAACGTTTTAAGTGGCAAGCACATCATTTGTAACATCTGCAAGAAGTGTGGACCCAGACCAGCCTTATTTTGAAGTGTACATTCAAATTGTGAACAGAAGTGCTTCTAGACAGTGTTCAACCTTTACACAAGCAGACTTGAGGATTTGTAAACTATTGAACTTCTGTAACAGATACACATTTATATAAGATTGCAGAAGCACATGTTTATCTGGATCTTCTTTGTTCCCATTCTTACTTTAGTTATGACTAGATCTTAAACAGTTAAAGATTACTTAAAACCTCACATCTAATATTTCACCTTAAATAAAAAAATTAAAATATAGCCCAGCACTGTTATGCATTTTCTTAATTAAATAGCTCATCTTACAAACTTCCATTTACTACAAGATAAGGAGAGATGTCTAAGAAATGTGATATGTGTTAAGATTTGGATTATTATTTAAATAATTAAGCTGTGGTAAGCCGGAAAACAGAGAATGATGAAGCTCAGTCTGTGTTCCATTTGTGTCTGAAAAATAACTTTCAGTGTTAGTATGATAAGTTTGATTGTAGTGTTACTGTTAGTGTCTAGTATCACAAATAACCAGTGGAAAACCATACTAGCTTTCAAATCCTTGCAATAAATTAATTAGACCTGCACTGTTTGCCTATTTGATAACAGTTCTATCAAGAGTTGGGGTTAAAATGTAATCCATGGAAAATGCTTTACAAAATACACAATAAAATATAATTTTATAGCAAAGTAGAGTAATAAACAAGTTGTCACTAAGCATAAATCAAACATGCCAACTGCTGTGTTGTCTTGCTTATTTCTGTATGAAGCGCCGGTCTGATCAGGATCTACATTGTTTGCTATTTATTTCTGCCAAACCCTTTACTCCATATCTACAACTTTTATTGCATGTGTGACCAGTGTAGATCCAGATCAGCCAGCATGTCCATGCTATCTGATCTAGATCTACACTGGTTGCATCTTTGTCTGAAATAACCAACTGAATCTAAAAAGTGAACAGTGTAGACTGTAGATACTGATCAGATGGTATGTCAACAGTGTAGACTGTAGATACTGATCAGATGGTATGTCAACAGTGTAGACTGTAGATACTGATCAGATGGTATGTCAACAGTGTAGACTGTAGATACTGATCAGATGGTATGTCAACAGTGTAGACTGTAGATACTGATCAGATGGTATGGGTTTGCTCGCTGATCTGGATCTATACTGTTAACCCAGCCAATAAAGATGTGGAATAAAGGGCTAATATGCTTATGACAAATGAAAAAATAGACTTTCTCAAATTGAATGATAGGTGAGTCCAATATATTTATTTAGTGGGTTAAAGTTATTAAAAGAGAAAAGATTCAAGTTGATATTATGTCATCATTAAGAAATCTATGTTATCAAAGAAAAATCAACAATAAAAGAGATGAAATGCCATATGAGGATAGAGAATTTATTCCCCTGGATGTGAAAACACTCATTATTTCAAAGACAGTTTTCCCACACATATTAATAAATTTCACCAGTATAAAATATGACATGTGATTCCATATTAACACAAAGAACAAGGACATATTTGGAAACATGTGTTGTATAACATAATGAAAGCAGATAAAAAGAGAGATGTGGGTTTGAAATTATTTGAAATATCAGGAATGTTCTAAAATAAAATTAAAACATACTGGTAAAATAAATAAATGTTAAAAGTATGGAATGCAACAGAAAAACTAAGTTCATAATAAGTTAAATATATGTAAAATGAGATCATAATGATAACATCTGGGATGAAGATAATAAAACTGAGATTGAATTCTCAAGCATCTGATTGGCTGAAATGATTAAGAGTCTCCATTTCAGCCAATCAGATGCTTGAGATTTGAGACTGGTTTCCAATCGCAATTTTATAAACTTGGGCACTGGCCCCAATTTCACTTACAATCTTACGCTCAAATACAATTTTTACTCAAAATATTTATCTAATTTTTGGGTGAATGTTGGTTAACCCTTTCCTTGATATATAAGCATTTTTACGCATGTGCGACCAATGTAGATTCATATCAGCCAGCACATCCGTCTGATCAGGATCTGCACTGGTCGCATTTTTGTCGGAAATAACCTACTGAATCAAAAGGCGAACAGTTTAGATCCTGATCAGACGGCACGGATCTGGATCTAAACTGTTCACCCTAGCAATAAAGGTGTATTTATACAGGAAGGGATTAAATACTTTGAATACTGAATAAAAATGAATTACAATTTTCTTGTTAATATGGTAATATTTCAAATATCACTCATTCCAGCTGAAGTTCTAGAACTAGAATAAATGTTTTAGTTTAAATGTTTGAGACTCGAACAACAGATTTGTGGACATTTTAAAAAATTTCAGATAAGAAATTTCAAAAATGCATTTTGCAAATATTATATAAACATATTCTTAAATCCTAAATGAATCAAGAAAGCTAGGAGTCTTCAAAATTAAACTAGAAATGTGTCCATAGGACACGGATGCCCCCGCTATGCATCGTTTCCAGATACTAAAGCGCAATGATGGGAATAATAGCACTTCAAAGACAGTGATGTTCAAGTAATTATAAGAATATGCATAAACTTGATGATCAAGTAAATTATTTGTATTTGTGGCACTGTTATCTTCTCATTATGGAAATGTCTGTGAAGAAGTTGGTGGTAATGCAATGCAATGTCATAGTGAACATTTGTGCCAAGTTATTTTGAAATCCCTTCATTCATAAAGAAGTTATAGCCCGAACAAGTAAATTCATGTTTTAGTAACTGTGACCTTGACCTTGGACTTACAGGCATGGGTAATGTACGCAACACACCGCCTTGTCATGTTGAACATTTGTGCCAAGTTATTCTGAAAACCCTCCATTCAAAACAAAGTTATAGCCCGGACAAGGAAATTCTATTTTTAGTAACAGTGACCTTGACCTTGGACCTACAGGCATGGACATGGTACACAACTCACCACCTTGTCATGGTGAACATTTCTGCCAAGTTATTTTGAAATTACTATATTCCTAATGTAGTTACAACCCTGACAACAAAATTCTATTTTAGTAACAGTGACCTTGACCTTGGACCTAGGCATGGGCATGGTACGGGACACACCATCTTGTCATGATGAACATTTGTGTCAAGATATTTTGAAATCAATCTATTCCTAACAAAGTTACAGCCCGGAAAAGAGAATTCTATTTTTAGTAACAGTGACCTTGACCTACAGGCATGGGCATGGTACGCGATACACCGCCCTGTCATGGTGAACATTTGTGTCAAGTTATTTTGAAATCCCTCCATTTATAATGAAGTTACAGCCTGGACAAGAAAATTATATTTTTAGTAACAGTGACCTTGACCTTGGACCTTCAGGCTTGGGTATTGTGCGGACACACTGCCTTGTCATAGTGAACATTTGTGCAAAGTTATTGTGAAATCCCTCCATTCATAACAAAGTAACAGCCTGGACAAGAGGATTCTATTTAAAGTAACACTGACCTTGACCTTTGACCTACAGGCATGGGCATGGTACGTGACACATCGCCCTGTCATGGTGAACATTTGTGCCAAGTTATTTTGAAATCCCTCCATTCATAACAAAGTACGGCCCGGACAAGAAAATTCTAGTTTTAGTAACAGTGACCTTAACCTTGGACCTAAAGGCTTGGGCATGTATGTGACATACCGTCTTGATATGATGAACAATTATACCAAGTTATTTAAAAATCCAATAAGAAATAACAAAGTTACAGAGCGGACAAGATTTTGCAAGAAAATTCTATTTTTAGTAACAGTGACCTTGACCTTGGACCTACAGTCACGACACACCGCCTTGTTATGGTGAACATTTGTGCCAAGTTATTTTGAAATCCCTCCATTCCAAACAAAGTTAAGGGCAAAGTGTATATTTTTCTTAACACAAAATGTAAGTGAAAAAGGGGCATAATTTGAAAATATTGGAAGCATGGTTATGGGTCTTGTTGGTTATGATGTAGATTTTGATGGTGAAAATATATTTCAAGTTTCAAGGCAGTATCTCAAGTAGTTTTTAAGTTATGGGCAAAATGCACAAAATATAAATAACAAGATATATTCCTATTAAAACTAATGTAAATGGAAGTATCAAAGGGCCATAACTTCTGAACAGAACATGTAAGAGCAAAACCCCACCTTTTTGCACAACAACATATCAGGCCAAGCATTGTGGTAAAGTTTCATCAAATTCCCAGCAGAGGTGTAGGAGGAGTTGCGTTCACAAGATATATTCCTATTAAAACTAATGTAAATGGAATTATCAAAGGGCCATAACTTCTGAACAGAACATGTAAGAGCAAAACCCCACCTTTATACACAACAACATATCAGGCCAAGCATTGTGGTCAAGTTTCATTAAATTCCCACCAGTAGTGTAGGAGGAGTTGCGTTCACGAGATATACTCTTATTAAAACTAATGTAAATGGAAGTATCAAAGGGCAATAACTTCTCAACGGAACATGTAAGAGCGAAACCCCACCTTCATGCACAACTACCTATCAGGCCAAGCATTGTGGTCAAGTTTCATTAAATTCCCGCCAGTAGTGTAGGAGGAGTTGCGTTCACGAGATATACTCCTATTAAAACTAATGTAAATGGAAGTATCAAAGGGCAATAACTTCTGAACGGAACGTGTAAGAGCGAAACCCCACCTTCATGCACAACTACATATCAGGCCAAGCATTGTGGTCAAGTTTCATTAAATTCCGACCAGTAGTGTAGGAGGAGTTGCGTTCACGAGAATATCGGACGGACGGACGGACGGACGGAAAGACGGACAGGAGCAACTCTTAATGCCCGTCGCCATTTCATGGCAGGGGCATAAAAATGTTAACTTTGAGTTAATCCTTGCCTCCATAAGTATGCATTTTATCACATGTGCAAACTTTCTGGATCCAGATCAGCTGGCACATCCATACCATCTGATCAGGATCTATATTGTTTGCTTTTTGGTCAGAAATAACTGAATAAATCAAAAAGCAAACAGTGCAGGTCCTGATCACACAGCAAGGCTGGCTAATCTGGTTCTACACTGTTCATCCACGCTAAAGTTACAGGTGTATATATGGAGGAAAAGGTTAAGTTTAAAATGCAGCTTAACGTTTTGTGGTATTAGGGCCAGGTCACAAGGTTATAAAACTGATAATCGAAACAAGTCTCAATTCTCAAGCATTTGATTGGCTCAAATGGCAACCGGTAGCCATTTCAGATTTAAGACTGGTTTCCATTCTCAGTTTTATAATCTTCAGCCCAGAAGAGCAAACAAAGAATACTAATCATCAACAAAATATTAGAATATGTGGTATTGATTGAGTGGGTGTTTGTTTTCTTTAACAGACATAAAATGTGATACATCTGGAATATCAAGAGACCATGTTGGTACATTGTTTCACTTATACGAAATTGACACATATTCCTGCCATTACATGTGACATGTGATACAGCATTATGTCATCTCAGATATATATAAATAAAAAAAACAATTCCCTCGTTAACTGTTCATTTTAAACATAACAACAATAAATTCTTTGTTCATGGTAGCAGAGATTTCATTTGTATGAAGTTTGACTTGCATTACCCTTTAAGGTTCAAGGACAGCTTATATATAGACATTGTAGTAAAAAAATTGAGCATTAAACCTGATGTTCCATTGGTCAGTTCAGAGACTGTGCATAATTTCAACCAATCAGATTGCATAGATCTGCCATTGGTTTCCATTCTCAGCTTTATAACCTTTGAGTCTGATCAGAGTGAACAGGGGTCATTCGACAGTTGACAACTTTCTGCAAAATGTCTATTCGGCTTGTGTACAAGACCCAGTACAGATATATGCATAAAATAATTTTAAAAAAATTCAAGAACAAAAAGGGGCATAACTCCAACAAATGTGATCTTGACCTAAAGAATTTGGCATCATCACAACCGTGTTGTCATAAGTAATCTAAATCGCAAGTTTGCTGAAGAAATATTAAGAAATGGCAAAGTTATAGCCATCGTTAAGTTTTCATGTCAAAATCCAAGTACAAAAAGGGGCATAACTCCATCAAATGTGACCTTGATCTTAAGAATTTGGCATCATCATGACACTGTTATCATGAGCAATGTCATATGAAAGTTTGATGAATAAATATTTATAAATGGCAAAGTTATAGCCAACGTAAGTTTTCATGAGAGACGGACCGACAGACAAAGCAATCCCTATGTATTGCCTTTTCTTCAAAAGGGCGGCAAATAATATTCAATCTTCATATGGTACAGGTCTCTTCAACACAACTTTGACTTCCTTGACAATGAAAGTAAATTAAATAATAATTTTTGGTTAATATCCCATGTTTAAATCCATATCAGCTGGCACATACATGCCGTCTGATCAGAACCTACACTGTTTGTTTTTAAGATTCATTAGCTTATTTCTGACCAGAAGTGGCCAGTGAAGATCTAGATCAAATAGCATGGATCTACAATGGTTTTACTTGCAATAAAACCCATACATATAGAGTACCAGGCTAATTGAGATAGCAGATCTGTGTCCAACTTGAACTAGCTGTATCTGCCTTAATTAACCCTTTACACCATATATAAGCATTTTAATGCATTGTGCAACCAGTGTAGATCCAGATCAGCAGGTAAATCTATACCATCTGATAAGGATCTGTACTGTTTGCTTTCTGGTCAGAAATAACCAAATAAATAAATGAAAAAGTGAACAGTGCAGATCCTGATCAGAAGGCATGGCTCTAGACTGTTCACCCACTCCATTAAGGCTTATATATGGAGGAAAGTGTTAAGCACAACTCTTTATTCTAACAAGTCTTACACTAACAACGTGATTCCGGATATTGTGTAAACTAGAGCTCATGGAGAGAAATTCGACTCACAGATTAATGATCAGCATAGATGTAAGAAGACAAGCACTTTAATACTGCTGATTATTGGACATTTCTTCTTGTAATACACTGCTATTGACATTACATTAACAATTTCAACTCATTAGTTCATCTAGAAAAAGCCGTTCCCATTTTCAGCTAACAACCTTCCATTAACCATGAAATAATTTGTTCATTTAGCTAGCAAGTATAATAATGTAACAATTAAGAGAGAGTGGACTTGGAGACCGTGGTCTTGTTTATAACAGCAGTTAAATATGTCTTAAAGGTTGATAAGATATAATTTGTTAATAATTTAGGAAAATAATAAAATAATTGAGTAAATGCTTCCTTTAAACTTACACATTAAAATTGTGATGATTTGCGACCAATTAAGACCCAGATCAGCCTGCAAATCTTAACCTGTTACTCCATACATACATGTACACCTTATGTCACATTGACGAACAGTGTAGATCCAGATCACCTGGCACATTCATTCCACATGGTTAGGACCTGCACTGTTAGCTTTTGGAAATTTGGAGTCATTAGGTTATTTCTGACCAAGAAGCGGACAGTGTAGATCCTGATCTGCCAAAATGGAAGTACTGGCTGATCTGGATCTACACTGTTTGCCCATGCAATAAAGGTGAATCTATGGAGTAAAGCATTAAATGTTTCACGCAACTCCTTACAGTCACAATTCATATAAAATCATGTAGGTAATGAAATTGCACTATTGTACTTTGTCAAGAAACAGAATAATTTTATATTCATAAAATATTTAATACTTCAAGATCTTATAACAATAAAATCAATAAAATTACAGTAAACTTTTTCCATATTTTTAAAATTACAAATCCTGAACAACAACAGAACTAGATTTAAATATATGTACTATGTCAATCTATCATTAAACATTTTTTTTCAAAGTTAAGACTTGTAACATTATTTTAAAAGAGTAAAAACTGAACACATTTGCTCTTTGCGATTGTCTTGGCAAATATTATGCATTTTAATTAACAATTTGTCAGGGTGCAATCATGATATAACTTTAATATTATTCTCATAAAATAAACCAACCCTACACAATGAAATGGTTTGGAGAGGATGCTGAACCAGTTGTCCAATGTCACACCAAGATAAAATCAACCAGTAACAATAGCTGATGGGGAGTGGAGATTAGGAAATGCAGGAGCTTTGAAATAAATAGCTTGTTGAGGCTGCCTACTATTTGATGTGGATAAATTAGCCTGAAAGTCATCTTTTCCCTAGTTATGACTTGAGTGATGTCATGGGTGTGGCCATTATTTAATAAATGAATCAAAAGCTAACAGTGCAGATCCTGATCAGATTCTAAGGATGTGCATCAAGTTGAGCTGAATCAACACCATTTACCCACACCATAAAGGCAAATATATGGAGGAAAGGGTTTAGTGATAGCCTGTTCAAGGCTGTAGACATTGTTTCTACTTTAAACTTTTAGTACAGCAGGTATGTTTTCTATCCCATGATGACCAGTGAAGATCCACATCTGTTGGCACAAATGTGCAATCTGATCTGGAATTAGACTGTTCACAGCTTAGTCAGAAAAAACCCCAGATCCTGATCATATAGCACAGACATGTCGGTTGATCTAGATCTACAATAGTGGTGCATGGGGTATAATCAATACCCCATGGTTATTTCTCTAATTCAAGATGCATAATTTGTTTGAAGTTTACAGTTTACTGTAACTCTTCCTGTGCCAAATTCTGCAACATGCTCCTGGACATGGATTTGGAAAGATGTGGTTTTTGTTCATTTTGTAGTATAAAACCTAACTTTGTGCATTAAGTTACACGCCACTGTGTGTTTTAGTTACTGTTCACACCACCCTACCCACCAGTACAGTAGGAAGACTACTGTGCACAATTTAAAAAGATATATTATATTATACTTACTAATAATGAAGTTTGAATGCCTGAATATGTATAACATCATTATTATATCATTAATGAATAATACTTGATAACATGGATATTCAGTTGAAATCATAAACATAAAAACATGACTATATCAAATATAATACTATCACAGACTATCTTAGGATCACAATAAAATACAAAACTTTGACGACTGTTTGTTCACAGAGGCTGGCTGCTGATTTTCAACTCGTGTTACACGGTTCTGTTCTTGTAAATTATCTGAGGAACTGCTTTCTGAGATCCCTAATCGTCTTTTGTGTATTCGATGAAGCACTATTCTGTAAGTCCCAGTTACACTTGACCGTGAGTCTCGATTGGGATTTTGTCGAAAGTGATCTTCTGTGATACCTAAATCACGGAGCACTTTTCGAGCGTCTCTTTCTTCCTCACTTATATTAGCACCTGACAGACTGGGGTAGACACTGTATGGCTCTAACGGAGCTGGAATTTCTTGTCCTTCAAGCCATTCCGAGTGCAAGATCTCATTTATAGTAAATCGATCCTGAGGCACCGCTTTTAAAATACTGCGAATTAAAAATTGACAACTATCGGACACATATGAAGGAATTATATAACTTCCGTCTAATATACACTTTTTCAGCTTTGCAACAGTATCTGCCCTAAACGGCATTATCCCTGTCACCATGAAATATAACATTATCCCCATTGCCCATATGTCTACAAACACTCCTATATAACTCTCATCTTTGAAAAGTTCTGGAGCTGCATATGGCGGTGAACCACAGAACGTGTTAAGAAGACTGTCAGGCATACTACATGTACTAAATCCAAAGTCTCCAATCTTGACAAATCGCTGACCAGCATAGAACACATTCTCCGCCTTTAAGTCTCTATGAATGATATTCTGGCTATGCTGAAACAAAATAAAAACAAGTAAAACAAAACGTCTGTGTTTTCTATTATTTCATGGGAATATTATCCATAAGTTTTGAATTAATCATCATTTTTGGTTTTCAGGGTATAAACAAATAAATTAATGTCATTTAAAATGTGTGAGACCAATCCAAAGGATTTTTATACCCCAATAAATGTAGCAAATTGTTAAATCAATTTTTCTATTCAAACTCAACTTTTCTCAATGCTTATTTATAATTTTGATATTGATTTATGATAAAACAACTTTTTGAAACAGCTTATGGACCAGCAACGTTGACAAGGAGCGAATGATGACATGGTTTTTCACAGTAATTCCTGGCAAATCATGCACAGTCCAATACTTTTTGGCTTTTATTGTAGCATTGGTTCGGAGCAAATAATTAGTATGGGTAAATGAAACAGTATCAAAAAATCCTTAAGTGAGGTGAAAGTTATGGATAAATGTATTTACAAGGACAATAGTAAAGTCCTGTCTGGTGGCCTTTTAATGTTACCCAATAGTGCAGAGACAACTGTTGCTTACATAAAGACAACTGTTCTGGGGGATCAGACTTTTCATCTTTTTATCCAATAAATGTAAGACTCGTTCTCTTGTTTATTATCCAAATGAGGAAAAACTAGCTTAAAGGAATAAATAGAGGAGACTTTTCTAAAATAACACTCTAAAAGTTGCTTGTATTAATGTTTTTATGTTGAATGTCATGTCTTTAAGGTAATTTTGTGACATTATTAAGTGGTTCTCTCCTTGGGGAAAAAGATAACAAAATTCCTTTTCTGACAGCAAGCCATTTTCAGTCATAATTTTGTAGGTGTCAACTGCATAACATGGTGGACTTTACTGCTTGACAGATCATAATCAGATCATGTTAACTCTGGGAAATCTGATATTGTGGATAGTGAAATCCATGAAAATCATTCTCCACTAAATCACAAGAGGTCAATCCCCCCCCCCCCCCCCCCCCCCCCGCAAATAAGTTACCTGAAGGTGAAGGTTGTACTTTCGTATAATTTCCCCCCCCCCCCCTCCCGCAAATAAGTTACCTGAAGGTGAAGGTTGTACTTTCGTATAATTTCCCTGGAGAGGAAATCCTTAAAATGCCGTATAGTTATGGTCATGCTGAGTACAGTTTTCAAGTAAGTGGTTGCAGTTTGAAGAAAACCCCTAAAAAAATAGGCAAGGTAGAGTTATTGTTTTACACACTGCATTACCTACCAATGCTCTCTCAGTGTATGAAGTTTGAATAAAATCCCTCAAGTAGTTTTGGAGTTATGCTACGGACAAAATTTATCAAGTAAATCTGATAAAGGGGAATAACTCTTAAAAAAATAGGCAAGGTAGAGTTATTGGACTTGCACACTGCACTACCTACCAATGTGCTCTGTCAGTATATGAAATTTGAATAAAATCCCTCAAGTAGTTTTGTAGATATGCTCCGGACAAAATTTATAAAGTAATTCTGATAAAGGGGAATAACTCTAAAAATAGGCAAGGTAGAGTTATTGTTCTTGCACACTGCACTACCTACCCATGTGCTCTGTCAGTGTATGAAGTTTGAATAAAATCCCTCAAGTAGTTTTGGAGTTATGCTCTGGACAAAATTTATCAAGTAAATATGATAAAGGGGAATAACTCTAAAACTAGGCAAGGTAGAGTTATTGTTCTTGCACACTGCACTACCTACCAATGTGCTTTGTCAGTGTATGAAGTTTGAATAAAATCCCTCAAGTAGTTTTGGAGTTATACTCCGGACAAAATTTATCAAGTAAATATGATAAAGGGGAATAACTCTAAAAATAGGGAAGGTAGAGTTATTGTTCTTGCAAACTGCACTACCTACCAATGTGCTCTGTCAGTATATGAAATTTGAATAAAATCCCTAAGGTAGTTTTGGAGTTATGCTCCGGACAAAATTTATCAAGTAATTCTGATAAAGGAGAATAACTCTAAAAAATAGGCAAGGTAGAGTTATTGTTCTTGCACACTTCACTACCTACCAATGTGCTCTGTCAGTGTATGAAGTTTGAATAAAATCCCTCAAGTAGTTTTGAAGTTATGCTCTGGACAAAATTTATCAAGTAAATATGATAAAGGGGAATAACTCTAAAAATAGGGAAGGTAGAGTTATTGTTCTTGCACATTGCACTGCCTACCAATGTGCTCTGTCAGTGTATGAAGTTTGAATAAAATCCCTCAAGTAGTTTTGGAGTTATGCTCCGGACAAAATTGTTTCGGACGGACACACGGACGGACGAAGGGCATTTCTAATATCCCCCTCGCCTTCGGCGGGGAGATAATATTAACTTTACAGCAGATGAATGAGTGTAAAGACGGTAAAGGCTATAAAACAAACAAATATAAAATTTTATGGCCCTAACAGTGAGGAATTTTCACGTTATCTTTACAATGATCCATTATATCACTTAAAAGAGGCATAAAACTTAGTTTCAACATAACGCAATTACGAGACTCGCTCATTATACAGATTACCTAGGATCAATAATTTACCTAGTCCTTGAGTATTCATCAGACTGATTGGTTTCTCAGCAATAAACAAATAATAACCATCATTTAGAAGTTACAGTACCATGCCATGACCAACCATCTTTTTCAGACCATAAGATTCCTTGCCAACCTTCTTTTTGAGGTGTGGAAGAATCTAGACCTAATGTCTCTTTCAGGTCATGGAGGCAGGACTAATGTCTCTGTCAAGCCTTGGAGACCCTGACCTCCCATTCAGGTCAAGCTTTATGCCTTTATGACCTGGCAGAACCTTGGCCAACCATCTCTTGGGGAACTATCTTTTTTTTGGCCGGTAAAACCCCTTACTCACCATCTGTGAGACCACTGAATAAATTAAGTGAATTCAACAAATGAAGCATGTAAAGCCTCAAGTTTTACAACACTGAATCCAGGACTGTTGCTCCTTTAGACGAATGTTTATTTTAGCGATCATATGATGGCTTCACAGCCCTTACAGTGCTCTATTAAAATATTATCAGTGCAACAGACTTTCAACCCAAGGACCTCACCTTTATTAGCACTTGTGACCTTACCCAACCTCCCTTACTTGTTATGCCACTATACATCTTTTTAGCCATGAATAGTATGTCTGACTTAACAGACAATCCCCACAATTTTTATAGTACATCTTTTATCATGTCTGCCTAACCTGACAACTTTTTACATTCAGCTTTTCAAACAAGGAGACAATAAGCCCAGCAGCTCCTGATATCAATATTAATATCTTGCTATCTTCCAGCAGAAAGCCTGTAAGTGCCATATATTTCTACTGTATTAGGATCTTTTTTGCCATAAAGTACTGATTTCCTGTCAGATGAAATCCATTCTGAGATTGATCGATTACATAATAGTTCTATCTGCAAAAATGCCCACTTGTGTCTCACACAAGCCAAGGCTAGACAGATTCTGCAATATTAAATATCAAAACATGAAAATTACCATTATCGCCCCATCTACCGCCTGGGGTGTTTAGAAAATTATAGAAAAGGGAAGTACTTAAAAGGGAACTGAATAAAGCTTATGGAATAATCAAAAGGGCAAGAAAACTGTTTGTTCAGTAAGTCTGGATCACTGGCACATCCTTGCCATCACTGCTGTCATAGTTGCTATTTTATTCAGTAAGTAATTTGTGAGCAAGCTGCACACAGTGTAGAGCTCCAAATCAGTCTGCATGCTCACGCTGGTCAATCTTGTGACATATCCATAAAGTAAAGCATTAAACAATTGTTCCATTAACCATTTACTGGATTTTAATGTGTAATTTTAACTAAATTTATTAACTATAGGCAGTGTAGACCTTGATTAAACTGTTGAAAAGTGATGGTTACTTCTGAACAAACAGCTAAATTTGTAATGCTATTCCATGGACAGGTTGGTTGATACAGGTCCAAAGAGTAGAAACTGAGAATGGAAAAAGTTTCAAATCTCAAGCATCTGAATGGCTGAGATGGCAACCAGCTGCCATTTCAGACATTCAGACGCTTAAGTTTTGAGACTGGTTTCCAATTTCAGTTTTATAATCTTCAGCCCTGGTTTACACTAGTTTTAAGAGTTTATGAAATCAAGAATTCTATTATTCTTGTGGGATTCATTCATAATATTTACATGTATTTCTAAACTAAAATCATTAAATGTGTTTGATATATCTGCAATAAAAGGTATAATATTGCATGGCACATTACAAATCATAAATTATTGTAGTGGTGTCTGACTTATTGATTTCCTACACCTTAATGATGGGAATAATATAATATCACAATAAATGAGGCGGAGAATACAGCAATTACTATTTATGCTTTGCAACTGGAAGAGATTCAAAAGTTGTTAAGCAGAAGAGAAATAAACAGAACCCTAATAAGCTAAATACAGTTAAAGCAACCAATGAATTGAATAAGTGCAATAAGCGAAAGTTTATAGTGACTCCTTCCACTGACTGCAACAAATAGTGTGGAAGTTCAACAGATAGCTAGCTAGGTCATTGTGACCTTGGCTTTTTACAAGTTGACCTAAACTTTAGTAAGGGTTACATCCTTGTCATGACCAACCAACCTACCAAGCTTGATAATACTAGGCTCCAGTTTTCTGAGTTATAAATCTCTCTGGGTTTTTATGTTAGAGGTCAAAATGACCATGACCTTTGACCTAAACATTAACTGAGATGACCAACCAACTTACGAAGCATGCAGACATTTGGCCTCAGACAAGTTTTGAAGGTCACAGTGGGTTTGACTATTGACCTATTCACTTAAAAATCAAAAGGTCATCTACTTGACATAATCAACCTACCAAGTTTAAGGACACAAGGCACTCAGAATTCTCTAGATATTTATTAGACAAGTTTTTTTTAACCTAAGGTTGTCATAGCCTTGACCTTTGACCTGCTAATCTCAAATCAAAAGGGGCCAACTCCAGCTGTCCATCATACCAACTTGCCATCTGATCAGGAGCTGCACTGTTCACTTTTTGATTTATTAGGTTATTTCTGACCAATAAGCAAACAGTGCAGATCCTGATCAGACAGCATGGATGTGCCAGCTGATCTGGATCTACACTGGTCTCATATGCAATAAAATGTGTATATATGGAGAAAACGGTTAAGCCATCTATCAGCTTGTAGCTCCCCTGGGTCAATATATACCCACCATATGTTCCATTGCAGCAACAACCTGTGAGAAGACATGTCTCGCTTCTGGTTCCGGGAGTTTGCCTTCATTGGATATTCGGGTAAACAGCTCCCCACCTCCAGCATACTCCATTACTATATGAAGCTTGGCTAATGTCTCTACCACCTGAAAAAACAAGAGCTGTCACTTGAAATTGACATATGCCCCCGAAATGCAGCTTTGAAATCGAATAGGTATACATATGTAATAAATAAACATATGTAATGAAGAATATGCTTGTGCAAGACAAAGCATACTGCATGCATATAATGTGAAAGATGAAAGGATCATATGTTTCAAGTCTGTAGTAAATATATAGTTAAATAAAGTTAAATATTACAATTTTTTTAGAAAATTGTAAGATTAATGGGGAGAGTTATGGACCTAACTACATATGATGTGGGTAATATGAAAAAGAATAATGTGAGTGATGATAAGGAACATATATTTGAAGTATGGTATGGTATGGTATGGTATGGTATGGTATGGTATGGTATGGAATAGAGTACAGTACAGTACAGTACAGTGTGGTGTGATGTGACGTGGTGTGATGTGGTGTGGTGTGGTTTACTATAGTATAGTGTAGTGTAGTGTAGTGTAGTGTACAGTAGAGTAGAGTAGTGTATAGTATGGTACAGTTCGGTACAGTACAGTACAGTATAGTATACAGCATGGTATGGTTGGGGGGGGGGGGGGGGGGGGGGGGGGGAAGATACAGCACTCAGATACCCTTGACCCTGCTCCCCCCTCTACCGCCAACAATGGTATGGTATGCTATGGTATGTAATGGTATAGTATAGTATGTTATGGTATGTTATGGTATGGTATGGTATGGTATGGTATGGTATGGTATGAAGTGAAGTATATAGTGAAGTATAAAGTATAGAATGATATGATGTGGTATAAGTATAAGTATCAGTATTGGGCCTTAGGGTTAGGGTTAGTTAAAAAATAAAAAGCCCATAACTCGGCCAAAAATTATAAATCCGAGCAGAAATTCCTGACAATATGCACAACTAGGTTTGGTGACAAACACTCCTGTGAAGTTTCACTGAAATCCCTCAAGGTTTTTCAGAGAAGAAGGGAGGACAAGATTTTTGTGTATGAGTATGAGTATACGTAAGTATCAGTATTGGACCTCAGGGTTAGGGTTAGTTAAAGAATGAAAAAGCCCATATCTCAGCCAAAAATAATCCAAGCAGAAATTCCTGACGATATGCACAACTAGGCTTGGTGACAAACACTCCTGTGAAGTTTCACTGAAATCCCTCAAGCAGTTTCAGAGAAGGGAGGACAAGATTTTGTGTATGAGTATGAGTATAAGTATCAGTATTGGACCTTAGAGTTAGGGTTAGTTAAAGAATGAAAAAGCCCATAACTCGGCCAAAAATAATCTGAGCAGAAATTCCTGATGATATGCACAACTAGGCTTGGTGACAAACACTCCTGTGAAGTTTCAATGAAATCCCTCAAGCGGTTTTGGAGAAGAAGGGAGGACGATTCATTTCGGACGGACGGACGGATGGTCCGATTACTATATGCCTCCCTTCGGGGGCATAAAAAAGAAATTTAAAATTTGTCTTTAAACATAAAGACATGTCCAGAAAGAGGTTTTTACAGGCTGTGAGCTATAACCTAATATATATAATGAGTAGGAAGCAGGTTAGTAAGGAGCATGAGTATCAAGCATGTTAGTAGGGAGCAAGAGTAGGAAGCAGGTAAGTAGGGAGCAAGAGTAAGGAGCAGGTTAGTAGGGAGCAAGAGTAGGAAGCAGGTAAGTAGGGAGCACCTGAGAAGGGAGGTTAGTAGGGAGCACAAGTAGGAAGCAGGTTAGTAGGAAGCATGAGTAGGAAGCAGGTTAAAAGGGAGCAAGAGTAGGTAGCAGGTTACTAGGGAGCACATGAGAAGGGAGGTTAGTAGGGAGCACGAGTAGCAAGCAGGTTAGTAGGGAGCACGAGTAGGAAGCAGGTTAGTAGGGAGCATGAGTAGGAAGCAGGTTAGTAGGGAGCAAGAGTAGGAAACAGGTTAGTAGGGAGCACATGAGAAGGGAGGTTAGTAGGGAGCATGAGTAGGAAGCAGGTTAGTAGGGAGCAAGAGTAAGGAGCAGGTTAGTAGGGAGCAAGAGTAAGGAGCAGGTTAGTAGGGAGCAAGAGTAGGAAGCAGGTTAGTAGGGAGCACATGAGAAGGGAGGTTAGTAGGGAGCATGAGTAGGAAGCAGGTTAGTAGGGAGCAAGAGTAAGGAGCAGGTTAGTAGGGAGCACATGAGTAGGAAACAGGTTAGTAGGGAGCAAGAGTAGGAAACAGGTTAGTAGGGAGCACATGAGTAGGGAGCAGGTTAGTAGGGAGCACATGAGTAGGGAGCAGGTTAGTAGGGAGCATGAGTAGGAAGAAGGTTTATAGGGAGCACATGAGTAGGGAGCAGGTTAGTAGGGAGCAAGAGTAGGAAACAGGTTAGTAGGGAGCACATGAGTAGGGAGCAGGTTAGTAGGGAGCAAGAGTAGGAAGCAGGTTAGCAGGGAGCACATGAGTAGGGAGCAGGTTAGTAGGGAGCACGAGTAGGAAGAAGGTTTATAGGGAGCACATGAGTAGGGAGCAGGTTAGTAGGGAGCACATGAGTAGGGAGCAGGTTAGTAGGGAGCAAGAGTAGGAAGCAGGTTAGCAGGGAGCACATGAGTAGGGAGCAGGTTAGTAGGGAGCACGAGTAGGAAGAAGGTTTATAGGGAGCACATGAGTAGGGAGCAGGTTAGTAGGGAGCACATGAGTAGGGATGGGGTTAGTAGGGAGCACATGAGTAGGGAGCAGGTTAGCAGGGAGCACATGAGTAGGGAGCAGGTTAGTAGGGAGCACATAAGTAGGAAGAAGGGTTGTAGGGAGCAGATTAGGTCACCAAACATAAACAAAGCATTATGTGATTATGCCTTGTTTCTGGAACTCAGCTTGAATGCTAAATACTTATATTGTTTAAGTTAAAAGTTTTGTCAAAATAAAGACTGAAATATTAAATACCAGACAAGTTTTAACGTTTACTTAAAGCGATCATTCCATTATAATGTATAATTGTTTTTGGAAAAGTATTTTGGCTTCTAAACTGTTTTGACTACCAAAAAGGTTTGACTTCCATCCAATGAATAAATACCTGAACTTTAATCTTTTAAGTTGTTTCTTATTACAAGAGCTTTGATAATTCAATTTAAAAATTAAAAGTTCAACAACTATTGCCAAACATCCATCTGAAAACATCAATGATAAGAACAAGAAACTGATAAAAAAGAACAAAAATTCTTAATCTCAAGGGGAGTAACTTCAAAATATTTTTGGAAGAGATAGATTTGTTTGTTTGTTTTTGGGGTTTAACGCCTGGTTTCAACACTTTCTGGTTATATCCTGGCGGTCAGTCCACTTAACCGGTGTTCCTGGGTCTCTAACCAGTACTAACCAATTTCTCCGCAAGCGACTGACTGCTTCCTCACTTGATTCAGAGGTGAGGGACAAATGACTCTCAGACGCAATGTCCGAGTTCAATTGTCACGGAGAAATTTTTCCCGCCTCGGCTGGGGATCGAACTCACGACCCCTGGATTGACAGTCCGATGCTCTATCCACTGAGCTAGCCGGGCGGGCACTGGAAGAGATAGAAAACTTGTTATTATGATGATGAACTATTATATACTTAAAGAAATTAGAAACGCAACTTCTTAAAACAAGAAATACATTTCATGTTTAAAGAAGTTGCGTTTCTAATTTCTTCAAATAAGTATTATTTGGTAAAAGAAATTAAAAAAGCAACTTCTTTAATCACGAAACATATTTTGTGTTTAAAGAAGTTGCGTTTCTAATTTCTTTAAGTATATATGAAGTAAGTCCCTAAGATTAACTGGTACAGAGAATCACTTAATTTTCCTTTTCTTAGTTTCAAATCAGATATACTAGATTTACTACATGTAAACTATAAAGGAATTCCAAGTTAAAATGATGCAAAACTGCTAAAAAATGGAAATATAGGGTCTTGTTGAAAATGATTTAGGGAGTCATGTTGCGAGACATTTTTTTTAAGTTTAATATCAATTTGATAATTTGAGTAGCATTAAAGATACAGCCATATGGAAAAATTGGGTAAAAAGGGGCATAACTGTGAAAATATTAGAAATGAAGTAGGTCATAATGTTGGACATTTATTTTAAGAACCATATCAATCTTTCAAGTATTCAAGATATAGGCCAACAGTGTAAGTATTTATCAGAAATCTTTATATAAATGTGACAAAGGGGCATGACTGTGAAAATATTTTCTGTTGGGAAACACGGGCGTTACTTTTACTGGTCAACTGTAATCATGCCCTTCCAGTTGCCGCCAACACAGACATTTTTTTGACCTGAAATCCCAATGGCAACCAGTGTAGATCTGCATCAGTTTGCATATCTGTACTGCCTGATCTAGATCTACACTGTTCACATTTCATTCTGACCACAAAGCAAATTGAAGCTCTTGATCAGACAGCATGGTGGTGTGAGATGATCTGGATCTACACTGTTTGCCCATGGAGTCAAGGATTAAGTCGGGCTAAATCCTGCAGTTCTATGGACAGACTCAAACCAAACCTGCCTTTTGCTCTACTTGTTTGTTATTTTGCCTCAAGAAATAATGAATAATATATTCTATCTCTGGGTTATTTTTTTTTTTATTTCAACAAAACATAAATTCGGTCTACTATTTACAAAGATTCAAGATTTGTTTGATTTGTATGTTTAATGAGTCATTTTTGTCAACCAATAAATGATTTGTTAAGAATCACTCTAATTTAAGTTTGTAACTGTAGGTACACAAGGAAGTAAGCATATATCTTAAAAAGCAGTGCAAACACATAAATCCATATACACTGGTCAAAAGTTCTAAGTGCACACTTTTCAATTTTGAATATCTCAAAGTAAGCTTATTCTAATTGAATGAAAGTTTGATACAATGTTAATTATGATCAAACAATAATATTTGTTTGAAAACCGTGCACATGGTTTACGTATTACGTCATCCACGTCGGCATACGCTATTTATCCGTAATCCCCTTGCGGCAATAAAAAATTATTTTTTTACAATCGTTTTTGTTTTTCACATGTTCACCGACTCCAGACAAACACGAAAAACACACCAACAAATTGTAACCATGGAACGGTTGACGTCAGCAGACAACGACATTGCCGTCAAAATTCTTTTCACTGGCACAAATTCAAATTTGTTCTAAAAAAAATTGACGGTTTTTGTAAATGCAAAAGAAATACCATATTTTTGCATATTTAATTAATTTTAGAAGAAAATCAAACGATATTATTTTCTAGATTGATAACGTTGCTTTCGTTGGACGCTGACGCTACTCAATTACGTCATTCAATATTTATGTAAAACAACGTAAACTCGAAAATATTAGTGTAGCATTTGTTGGATAAGTGTCCAATAAATAAAAATTTAAAACTAAAATTTATAGAAATTCAATAAACTTTAAAATCGAATGATTCGAAAATGACGTTCATTTGGTCAAAAAGCATGTCCGAAAACTGGTCAGTTTTATCAAAATGAATACATTTTTTCATTTGGAAAGGCTGTTACACATATATCATAGAGAATTGCATCATCCCAAACTGCTAGACAATTTAAAAACTTTTGGCACAAAACATTGTTTAAAAACATGGAATTTCCTCCTTGAAATCCTGTAAAAACGTTATGGATAAAATAGAGAAGAGTGCGTTGGCTCATCGTGCCCAGCAGACCATTACAAAGCTACAGGAAGCTATTTTAGTGCAATGGAATGGCAAACTACAGTATTTCCTTTAAATTTGCATGAAATTTAAATTATACGGAGATGAGAAAAAGATCAAAAATGATGGCCGATGCAGTGATAATTAACTTGAGAATTGCTTTCTGAGTATTAGTGATCTAAAATGTTATTATTTTTTAATCTGGTTAAACAGACATAAATTTTTTTGGTGTGCTTTAACAGAATACTGATTCTTCTTCATTGTAATTTACACTATTTTGAAAGATTGAATCAAATAATTTGAAAAATCAACATTTATCAAGTGTGCACTTAGAACTTTTGACTAGTGTATGTGCAATTTATTGCATGTGTGACCAGTGTACACTATCCAGATCAGCTGACACCTCCGTGCCACTGTCTGACCAGGATCTGCACTGTTCACTTTTTGGTCAAAAAGATTGGCTTGTAAATCAAAAGTGAACAAAGCAGATATACACAAGACTTTTACAGAGCAGCTGAATATGTCACAATCCAAGTAGTTCCATTTTATCCGAAGCTATTGACTTTAACAAACTCATCAAGGAGCCTTCATGCTGAGGTCTATCTCTGATAAATCATGATTCCTATTAAATTGTTCAAGATTTTTGCATTAAAAGCATGTAAAGTTTAAAGGTGGATTATGTGACCTTTCAGCTGCAATAAAAAATGAAGTCAGGTATAGCATGTGACATGTGGTACCAGTGTAGACCCAGATCAGCATTGGCATCTGTGACATGTGGTACCAGTGTAGACCTTGATCAGCATATGTGACATGTGGTACCAGTGTAGACCCTGATCAGCGTGGGCATCTGTGACATGTGGTACCAGTGTAGACCCAGATCAGCATTGGCATCTGTGACATGTGGTACCAGTGTAGATCCTGATCAGCGTGGGCATCTGTGACATGTGGTACCAGTGTAGACCTTGATCAGCATATGTGACATGTGGTACCAGTGTAGACCCTGATCAGCGTGGGCATCTGTGACATGTGGAACCAGTGTAGACCTTGATCAGCGTGGGCATCTGTGACATGTGGTACCAGTGTAGACCCTGATCAGCGTGGGCATCTGTGACATGTGGTACCAGTGTAGACCCAGATCAGCATTGGCATCTGTGACATGTGGTACCAGTGTAGACCTAGATCAGCGTGGGCATCTGTGACATGTTGTACCAGTGTAGACCCAGATCAGCATTGGCATCTGTGACATGTGGTACCAGTGTAGACCCAGATCAGCATTGGCATCTGTGACATGTGGTACCAGTGTAGACCCTGATCAGCGTGGGCATCTGTGACATGTGGTACCAGTGTAGACCTTGATCAGCGTGGGCATCTGTGACATGTGGTACCAGTGTAGACCCAGATCAGCATTGGCATCTGTGACATGTGGTACCAGTGTAGACCCAGATCAGCATTGGCATCTGTGACATGTGGAACCAGTGTAGACCCAGATCAGCATTGGCATTTGTGACATGTGGTACCAGTGTAGACCTAGATCAGCATTGGCATCTGTGACATGTGGTACCAGTGTAGACCCAGATCAGCATGGGCATCTCATCATACTTATCAGTGTTCACTAATGCCTGTTCATTAAAACCCCTCAAAAGAACCACCTTGATAATCAGACCACAGTTTCAATGTCCTTTTGAACAGTTTTGCACTATTTTCTACCCCTGTATTACGACCACTCCAGTATTAAGGCCACTCCAGTATTAAGACCACTCCAGTATTAAGACCACTCCAGTATTACGACCACTCCAGTATTACGACCACTCCAGTATTACGACCACTCCAGTATTAAGGCCACTCCAGTATTAAGACCACTCCAGTATTAAGACCACTCCAGTATTAAGACCACTCCAGTATTAAGACCACTCCAGTATTAAGACCACTCCAGTACACTCCAGTATTAAGACCACTCCAGTATTAAGACCACTCCAGTATTAAGACCACCTTTGTCCAATTCACTAGTGTTTAGCTGTTTATGATTTTGTGTAGAACACACCTTCAAACAACAAATGAAATGGCTAGAATCGACAGGTGAGTCTGTAACGTTATATTTACATTCCTATTGATTTCTTCGTTTAAAAAAATTCGGTTCATTTTGCATGAACCGCATGACCCGTAATGACGTCAGTAACGTCATGGCTGTTACTATTGAAAACTCCCACGTATTACTCCCCCTTTTCACTTATACTCCGGGCCATTTAACTCGCGGTATCACGAAACTCGCGGTATTTACAAAAGCGCCCCCTAGCCAATGTAAACAAAAATGATCGTGACCTAGTTTTGCCACAGAAGAAATAGAAATATTTTTCATCACAATGCCGCCGATTTGGGTGAGTATTTGTATTTCAGTGTTACCTTTACTACATTTTCATCTTAAGTAACAGTTATTTCACTCGGATATCTGTTATTTACTCCTTTATCTCTTCATCATAGTTCTGTCGTCTGTCAAAATTTGTTGATGTCAATATGCAAATTAGTTTTAGACTGTGTTACTGCTTAGGTTATACACCACTTTTTTTCAGATAGGTTATAGACCATTACACTGTTGTGCAACTACATTCATCAGAAGAGGAGCAAGTTTTCTCTGTGAATGTTGCAAATAGGTTTATGACTGATGTCAGATATCTTTGAGAAGATTTGTTTTATTGTTCCTGAATTTTCCAGTTAAGTTGTTTTTGCAGTGACTTTAAACTGAAGTTCCATTTGACCTTAAAAATTTAATGGTGTTTAACCTGGTAATGAAATAATTGGTTTTTATACCAGTCTACCGCGAACTTAGTGACCTCCCCTGAATACAAAATGGCTGATAGGGTATGACATTCATGACCTAATTAAATTATCCTCGAGTGAATATCATGTAATACTGAGGTGTTATTTTGAAGAAACTGGATGAAAGTTGCAGTTTATAAAGGCAATATACTTGGTAAGTCTCGATTTTATTTTTTATTCGTAGTTTAGGAAGTAGTACCGCGAGTTTCGTGACCACCGGTATAATACTAATTTTTGAAAGCGTTCGACTTAAGTTTATTTAAAGAAAAAAATGAATAAAATGTATATATAAGTAATGATTCTTATTTTGGTGCGGTTCATGCAGATTGGACGTGCACGCGAGAGCTGGCAAATTTACCATAAAGCGCTAGCGCGCTTTATGGATTTGCCAGCTCTCGCGTGCACGTCCAATCTGCATGAACCGCACCAAAATAAGAATCATTCCTTAAATAATACACATGAAAAATATAGTCATTTACAATAGATGTACGTATTGTGCACTGACCAAGCTAGTAGTTAGAAAGATGACTCAGAATGGTTGACACAAATTTTCCCATGGATACTCTATAATGACAATAAAAAAAAGCTTGCAAAAAGTGGACTTGAACAAAAAGTTTACCAAAATTCTAAATTAAAAGATGGTAATAACTACAACAAAATGAAGTTAAGAGATATGAAATCCTCCTGTTCAGTTGCTGTTATGGTGTCCAAACAATTAAGACAATTTCTAATCTTCAACTAAGTAAAGTGGACCTGAACCAAGAAAAATCACCAGAATTTAAAGCACTAGTATGACAAGTTATGGAACTGTCCAATATGACTGTTTCTGTACATTCTTTGCTACTACAATATCCAGCTTCAAAGCTGTAGCTTCAATGGTTACTGAGAAAAGTGGGTTGTTTTTTTTTTCAAATGTATAGTTAGAAGTTTAACAGCTCTTTGACAATTTGTACTCTGAGGTTGCTAACTTTGATGCCACACAACCAAGTTTCAAATCTTCATCATAGCAGGTGGATTTTAATCAAAATAAAACAGACTGGATCTATGAGAAACAACTGACTGCCAACTGTGGCAAATGTGGCTTTCAAATTGGCCAGCGAGCCTTAAAGTTTCTTACTTGGCAATTAGCTACAGAGGAGCTCAAAAATCCACAGGCTGTTTTCACAATACATACAAAAGAAAATGAATTAAGATAAAAGTCATCAAAAAACCAGCGGCTGATGCTTATCTGCAATTGTCAATGTTCAGTCTGTGAGCTGCTGATGCTTATCTGCAATTGTCAATGTTCAGTCTGTGAGCTGCTGATGCTTATCTGCAATTGTCAATGTTCAGTCTGTGAGCTGCTGATGCTTATCTGCCATTGTCAATGTTCAGTCTGTGAGCTGCTGATCTTATCTGGAATTGTCAATGTTCAGTCTGTGAGCTGCTGATGCTTATCTGCAATTGTCAATGTTTAGTCTGTGAGCTGCTGATCTTATCTGGAATTGTCAATGTTCAGTCTGTGAGCTGCTGATGCTTATCTGGAATTGTCAATGTTCAGTCTGTGAGCTGCTGATGCTTATCTGGAATTGTCAATGTTCAGTCTGTGAGCTGCTGATGCTTATCTGGTTGTCAATGTTCAGTCTGTGAGCTGCTGATGCTTATCTGGTTGTCAATGTTCAGTCTGTGAGCTGCTGATGCTTATCTGGAATTGTCAATGTTCAGTCTGTGAGCTGCTGATGCTTATCTGGTTGTCAATGTTCAGTCTGTGAGCTGCTGATGCTTATCTGCAATTGTCAATGTTCAGTCTGTGAGCTGCTGATCTTATCTGGAATTGTCAATGTTCAGTCTGTGAGCTGCTGATGCTTATCTGCAATTGTCAATGTTCAGTCTGTGAGCTGCTGATCTTATCTGGAATTGTCAATGTTCAGTCTGTGAGCTGCTGATGCTTATCTGGAATTGTCAATGTTCAGTCTGTGAGCTGCTGATGCTTATCTGGAATTGTCAATGTTCAGTCTGTGAGCTGCTGATGCTTATCTGGTTGTCAATGTTCAGTCTGTGAGCTTCTGATGCTTATCTGGTTGTCTATGTTCAGTCTGTGAGCTGCTGATGCTTATCTGGAATTGTCAATGTTCAGTCTGTGAGCTGCTGATGCTTATCTGGTTGTCAATGTTCAGTCTGTGAGCTGCTGATGCTTATCTGGAATTGTCAATGTTCAGTCTGTGAGCTGCTGATGCTTATCTGGAATTGTCAATGTTCAGTCTGTGAGCTGCTGATGCTTATCTGCAATTGTCAATGTTCAGTCTGTGAGCTGCTGATGCTTATCTGGAATTGTCAATGTTCAGTCTGTGAGCTGCTGATGCTTATCTGGAATTGTCAATGTTCAGTCTGTGAGCTGCTGATGCTTATCTGGAATTGTCAATGTTCAGTCTGTGAGCTGCTGATGCTTATCTGGAATTGTCAATGTTCAGTCTGTGAGCTGCTGATGCTTATCTGGAATTGTCAATGTTCAGTCTGTGAGCTGCTGATGCTTATCTGGAATTGTCAATGTTCAGTCTGTGAGCTGCTGATGCTTATCTGGAATTGTCAATGTTCAGTCTGTGAGCTGCTGATGCTTATCTGGAATTGTCAATGTTCAGTCTGTGAGCTGCTGATGCTTATCTGGAATTGTCAATGTTCAGTCTGTGAGCTGCTGATGCTTATCTGGAATTGTCAATGTTCAGTCTGTGAGCTGCTGATGCTTATCTGGAATTGTCAATGTTCAGTCTGTGAGTTTCTTGTTCATTGACCTCCTGATAAATTACCAGGAAAGTAAAGCAGTCACAACAAGATCATCAATATATACTGAAAATCAACCGATATTAAAAATAAAAGTACATCTGAGTTGCTGTACAGCAACATAACCAAGCAAAATCCAAAACAATAAACAACTACAGACCTGCCAACTTTCCTGAATTTTGTGGGATTCTCCCGAATTTAAGTTAGATTTCAGAACTCTTGTAAACACAAAACAATCTCCAGAAATCTGGTTTTCAAATGCAATTTAAGATTTAGGCCAAATTTCCATTTGTTTTCTTTGTTGTCTTTGTACTTCAGTTAGGATTCTCCCCAGCAGGAGCGCTACGCTTTGATCTCAAAACATCAGCTACATGCTTTAATTATCCTGCTATGTGCTTATGTCATACCGTTTATTGAAAAACTAAGTTGACACATGTCTCCTCTCAAAATTAGCCACAGGCTACCTCCCCCCTTAAAGAAATTGTCACTGAAAGGCTATTGTTTACACAAATCATTGATCAATTGACGAAAAAAGAGTGGGTGGGAGGGGTTAAAGACAATTTTTTGGTGCCTGAAAAATTTACTGCATTTTGCAGATTATTCTGGTTTTGAATGAGATCTCACAAATAATCAGGATTAAAAAATAATTAAAATTGTAAAACTTCTGAATTTTCTGCTGTTATTTTTCTTTTGATGACAGATTGTTGTTGTTGTTGCCATTGTTGAGGATCGTGGTTAACTTTAGAAAATAACAATTATGAATTTAAAGATGGTTTCAAGTGTAAAACACAGTACAATATGTAAATATTTGTTGATTGGTTTATTTTAAGTTGATCTTGAAGTTTCATTTTGAATGAAACACTAGCTGGAAAACAAAACAAGAGGGCCAATTGGCCCTAAATCGCTCACCTGTCAAACTTGACCTAAATATCATTGAAATAAACATTCTGACCAAGTTTGAAGAAGATCGGACCAAAATTAAGACCCCTAGAGTGCAGACAAGATTTTTATATAATTTGATCTAGTGACCTAGATTTCAAGGTCACTTGACCCAGTTTCAAACTTGACCTAGATATCATCGAGATATACTTTCTGACCAAGCTTGAAGAAGATCCAACCAAAATTAAGACCTCTAGAGTGCAGACAAGCTTTTTCTTTAATTTGACCTACTGACCTAGTTTTAAGGGTCACATGACCCAGTTACGAACTTGATCTAGATATCATTGAGATAAACATTCTGACCAAGTTTAAAGAAGATTGCACCAAAATGAAGACCACTAGAGTGCATACACATTTTTTCTATAATTTGACCTAGTGACCTAGATTTCAAGGCCACATGACCCAGTTTCAAACTTGACCTAGATATCATTGAGATAAACATTCTGACCAAGTTTAAAGAAGATTGCACAAAAATTACGACCGCTAGAGTGCGGACAAGCTTTTTCTATAATTTGACCTAGTGACCTAGATTTCAAGGTAACATGACCCAGTTTTGAACTTGACCTAGATATCATTAAGATAAACATTCTGACCAAGTTAAAAGAAGATCGCACCAAAATTTTGACCACTATGGTGCGGACAAGCTTTTTCTTTAATTTGACCTAGTGACCTAGTTTTAAGGGTCACATGACCCAGTTATGAACTTGATCTAGATATCATTGAGATAAACATTCTGACCAAGTTTGAAGAAGACTGGACCAAAATTACAACCGCTAGAGTGCGGACAACAATTGTGAACGGACGGACGGACGCAGATGAAGGCCCCTCACAAACGCTCACCCTGTCACATAGTGACAGGTGAGCTAACAAAACATGAAAAGTCATTAGTTTTCGCACACTTGCTTTACAAGTTGCAGATGACTTCTTACATTAAATTTTTTTTATTTTATTTATCCAGGCTATCATTAGTTTTGAAACACATTTCTCCTGTCCAAATCGCCAGCCAGAGTTTGTGTAATAGATTTATTTCACTAGATACATGTATGTAGTTCAAGTCTCCGCAGATTTTTCCTTTACAAAAACCTTTTAACTTCTAAATCAAAAATTAGAAACAGATATATCTAAAAGAACTGAATGAATATATAAAGATATATTTATCTTTAAAACATATGGAATATTATAACAGTATGCATTCTGTAGGTTCTTTTTTGGGAGTTGGGTATGTAAACAATATTAGGCGAGACTGAAACGTGATAGTAAATTTATGAATCGTGTAGAAAATTTATGATTCATGAATGGCGTAAACATATTAGAACAGTTGTAAAACTGCGTCAGAAATTTCCTATTTTGGAGTTTGTTATGTGCCGGAAAATAACAACAGCATAATGTGAAATTATGAAATGACATCAGATAGAACACTGGTAGCTGCAAAATAAAGAATTGGAAAACATCATTGTCCAATACGGAATTTTAGTTTAACTTACATTACTACATATATGTCGATTTTTATTTGTGAGTTTCAAATGAAACTTTATGGCAATGGATTTACCGATCCCAACCTTTTGGAAATACAAGAAATTAATGTAAGCCAGTGAAAGCGTTGCTAAAGTTGCTAAGCCTTTAAAATCTTCTTTTATCATTGTGTTGGTGCATTACATGCTAACAAATAAGTGTACCGTCTGAAGTCAACCTGTGAGAATTATAACCACAGGACTTTGACATTTGTACAGAAATAAATTTTTACATTATAATCTTTAAAGAGACTAATCTAATGGCTTTTTTTTTTATTATTAACAGAATGTCAAACTCCCATGGAATAACAAAGTTATTCTTTAGGCAAACAAACTCACAAAATTAAGGAAGTGAACATAACTGGAAGGTGAATAAAGTGTTAGCCACAAAACTATAAGTATACTAAAAATAATATATTAACTCTTTATAAAAAGTTGAAGGTAAAATCCTTTTCTTGACCAATTGTGCAAGTTTAAAAGAAATCCACCGGACAGTAAATTAAGAGTATAAGTGAAAGTCATTGCAGAAAAAACTTTATTTGCAGCCCTCTACACATCTGATTATCTGTGCAAGTTTGAAAATAAAAACAGTAAATGAGGTGTTTGAAACACAAAATTATATTGTGGATGATAACAAAGGGCCATAACTTCAGTAAAACTGGTTGCCGGAATAAATCCTTTCTTTTCAACCATCTTGCCCAAACTTGAAAAATTCTACCAGAAACTAAATGAAAAATTTGCAACAGTAACTAAAGTAAAATTAAAGGCCCTTTTTGAAAACCATATACACCTATCATCTGTTCCAGTTATTTTGTCAACTGAGTATAACATTGGTGGGAGGCATGACAAAACAGTTTAAAACTAGAAATGTGTTCATAGGACACAGATGCCCCCGCTATGCATCGTTTCCAGATACTAAGTGCAATGATGGGAATAATAGCATTTCAAAGACAGTGATGTTCGAGTAATTATAAGAATATGCATAAACTTGATGATCAAGTAAATTATTTGTATTTGTGGCACTGTTGTCTTCTCATTACGGAAATGTCTGTGAAGAAGTTGGTGGTAATGCAATGTTATTTTGAAATCCCTTCATTCATAAAGAAGTTATAGCCCGAATAAGTAAATTCAAGTTTCAGTAACTGTGACCTTGACCTTGGCCTTACAGGCATGGGTAATGTAAGCAACACACCGCCTTGTCATGGTGAACATTTGTGCCAAGTTATTTTGAAAACCCTCAATTCAATACAAAGTTATAGCCCGGACAAGGAAATTCTATTTTTAGTAACAGTGACCTTGACCTTGGACCTACAGGCATGGACATGGTACACAACTCACCATCTTGTCATGGTGAACATTTCTGCCAAGTTATTTTGAAATTACTATATTCCTAATGTAGTTACAACCCTGACAAGAAAATTCTATTTTAGTAAAAGTGACCTTGACCTTGGACCTAGGCATGGGCATGGTACGGGACACACCATCTTGTCATGATGAACATTTGTGTCAAGTTATTTTGAGATCAATTTATTCCTAACAAAGTTACAGCCCGGACAAGAGAATTCTATTTTTAGTAACAGTGACCTTGACCTACAGGCATGGGCATGGTACGCGATACATCGCCCTGTCATGGTGAACATTTGTGTCAAGTTATTTTGAAATCCCTCCATTTATAATGAAGTTACAGCCTGGACAAGAAAATTATATTTTTAGTAACAGTGACCTTGACCTTGGACCTTCAGGCTTGGGTATTGTGCGGACACACTGCCTTGTCATAGTGAACATTTGTGCAAAGTTATTTTGAAATCCCTCCATTCATAACAAAGTAACAGCCCGGACAAGAGAATTCTATTTTAAGTAACACTGACCTTGACCTTTGACCTACAGGCATGGGCATGGTACGTGACACATCGCCCTGTCATGGTGAACATTTGTGCCAAGTTATTTTGAAATCCCTCCATTCATAACAAAGTAACAGCCCAGACAAGAAAATTCTATTTTTAGTAACAGTGACCTTAACCTTGGACCTAAAGGCTTGGGCATGTATGTGACATACCGTCTTGATATGGTGAACAATTATACCAAGTTATTTAAAAATCCAATAAGAAATAACAAAGTTACAGAGCGGACAAGATTTTGCAAGAAAATTCTATTTTTAGTAACAGTGACCTTGACCTTGGACCTACAGTCACGACACACCACCTTGTTATGGTGAACATTTGTGCCAAGTTATTTTGAAATCCCTCCATTCCAAACAAAGTTAAGGGCAAAGTGTATATTTTTCTTAACACAAAATGTAAGTGAAAAAGGGGCTTAATTTGAAAATATTGGAAGCATGGTTATGGGTCTTGTTGGTTATGATGTAGATTTTGATGGTGAAAATATATTTCAAGTTTCAAGGCAGTATCTCAAGTAATTTTTAAGTTATGGGCAAAATGCACAAAATATAAGAAACAAGATATATTCCTATTAAAACTAATGTAAATGGAAGTATCAAAGGGCCATAACTTCTGAACAGAACATGTAAGAGCAAAACCCCACCTTTTTGCACAACAACATATCAGGCCAAGCATTGTGGTAAAGTTTCATCAAATTCCCAGCAGAGGTGTAGGAGAAGTTGCATTCACAAGATATATTCCTATTAAAACTAATGTAAATGGAATTATCAAAGGGCCATAACTTCTGAACGGAACATGTAAGAGCAAAACCCCACCTTTATGCACAACAACATATCAGGCCAAGCATTGTGGTCAAGTTTCATTAAATTCCCACCAGTAGTGAAGGAGGAGTTGCGTTCACGAGATATACTCCTATTAAAACTAATGTAAATGGAAGTATCAAAGGGCAATAACTTCTGAACGGAACATGTAAGAGCGAAACCCCACCTTCATGCACAACTACATATCAGGCCAAGTGGTCAAGTTTCATTAAATTCCGACCAGTAGTGTAGGAGGAGTTGCGTTCACGAGAATATCGGACGGACGGACGGACGGACGGACAGGAGCAACTATTAATGCCCGTTGCCATTTCATGGCGGGGGCATAAAAAGTGCAATTTTTTAAAAGCTGCACTTCTCATATCCTTTTTCTATACAGTGGTACAGACAGTGATATCATAACAATGCAGATATAAGAGATGACTGTGATACCTCGTAGAGACGTATAATGTTGGGATGATGCAGCTTCTCCATGCTAGATATTTCCCTGGACAAGAGTCGCTGTGTCTTCTGGTCTAATTTCGTCTTGTCCAGAATCTTTATAGCTACCTTTTCTGAAATAACAAGAGCACTGGCTGGTTAACAATTCTTTTAGTAAGGTCACATGGAATATATTATAACATTTTCTGAAAAATTTTACTTTAGAAAGAACAGAATAGAACAGTATCACTACAGTACGGGATAAAAACCAATCAAGAGACAGGCTGACATCATCAACATTATGTTTAAATGTTTCTGAATACAGAACAAAAAACATGTAACAAGTACTTTAAACAGAAAAGATGATTTGGATATGCTCACTATAATGAATGAATTGACCAAATATTATTATTACAGGCTGTCAACCAGGTCATCTCCAAAATATAGGAAAAATACAGGAATATTTTTGCAACAAATATAGGAGTTTTTGGATGATTTTGAGGCAAAATATAAGAGTTTGGAACTGACAATAGTTTTATTTACTTGCACTTATACAAATGATTTTCACCTGTGCATTTACTGTTTCTACAGTTATCAATGTCCAAAATGTCCACTGTAAAAATGAAGGAAACCATTAACTTAAACATCAGCACCATCAAGCACATCACCAGCATCTGAATGACCATTCAAACAAGGGGGAAATGCAGAAAATGCATTAACAAAGCTGGATTTTTTCAGTTTTAGTTTGTCTTCTATGATATAAAGTACTGTACACAGCATCGACCCATCCACTCATATTCATATTGCTTTGTGTGTAAAAATCTGGGTTACAATGTCCAAAATGGTTCAGTCAAAAGTGACCCCAAGGCCTTACTTTGGACAAAATCTATTGAGAACCTGTAGGCAATACATCATACAAAATTATATGCCCTTCACTATCCTAGAAGTTCCGGAATAAACGATTTTTAACATGATTCCATTTATTTATAAAATCTGCATGGAACAGTACTACAGTCAAATAAGTTAGTTAACCTTAATACAAAGAATATTGCTACAAGTTTCAAGAGAAATGATAAAAACGCATCAATTTATAGCCATAACTGAACTTTAATTCAAACTGCCATTGAATTTCTATACAAACGCAATAATTTTCAAAAACCAAAGCCTTCTTGGGAATAGGACATTATACCTTTTAGGCTCATTGAAGTGAAACATTAATTTAACTTAATTTAGGGTTTAATGATTGAAATTATTTTTGAGCCAAATACAATGCAGTATTTTTCAAATATTTCGAACCTTAATTCTCATAAAGTCGCGCGTCTGAAATGTGTTTATTATAGGTCGATTTCCTCTATAATATTGTTCGAACATTTATTGATAAACATGTATAGTTCGTCGACGATCTTCTACAGTGTTCAAGGAGGCGTGACTTGAAAAGTCTGAAAAAGGAAAATCTTTTAAATATTTTAGCTTTGAGTTGTTTGGCTTATGATAATCTTCTTAAATTTCGACACTCTTTATTTCATATATACGTCTGTTATTACATAGGCGACCAGTTTAGATCAAGATCACCTATTAAATCAATGTCATCTGATCAGTATTTTACACTTTTTTGTCACAAAAAACCTAGTGAATCTAATAGGGAGAAGTGTCGGTCGTGATCAGACTACACGGATGAGCCCGTTGATCCAGAAATAAACTATTTTACCATGATATAAAATTTTTCTTAATAAATAAAGGGTAAAATGGAACTTCCATGGTTGAAACCTTGTTACTCAAAGCAATGATAGACAGCTTCACATGTTTTTTTTCCTGAGAATCAGTAATGTTCACATGGTGTTTTCAGATAAAGAAATTTCATAATTCACTTTCTAAAATATTCTCTCAGTATGTTTACAGGCCATTGAATGACAAAACTACTTTCACTTTGACTATTGATTTTTGCATACCCATATATGGTTATTTAGGCGGCGACTGTTTTGTCAGTTACAAAAATAATTTCGACCATTATATAATATGTTATAGTTTATTTTGAGGCTTGTATGAAAAATTAAACGGTCCCCCAGCTGTGCTGGGCCTGACCGTTTAATTTTCATACAAGCCTCAAAATAAACTATAACCTATACTTAATTTATCCATTATTAATTTAAGTCGTTTTATAAAACAACAACACAATAATTTTAGGAAACTATGCAAATATTTTGCAGATTATCCTAATAAAAACATTTTAGAGTTATCTTAATTTATTGAACAAATTGTTGTTGCATATTTTTAAACACTATTGTTTTTATTACCTCTCTTTATTTGACTTTGCTTTTTGAATCGTTTTGTTTTTGTAAAGACACCTTCTTTTGCATACACTCTTTTCCAACAGAGTTTGATAACAATCTTGTCAAACTGGAAAACTGACCACAAAAGTCAACTGAAGAATTCTTGTTCACAGTCTTGTTCACAGTCAAGCATGTTTTTCCAAGGGGTCCATCTTGACGTTCAGACGACCACATACACCATACCAAATATAAGCTCTCTAGTCCTTGCAGTTGGTGAATAAACTTTAATGATCTTTAACATTTTTTGCAAATGGTTGCAACTGCAACAAGAATTCTGCATAGATGTGAAAATTTGTTTTTGTCAGGTAAGCATTAATACACAGAAACCTGCTACAAAGTTGTTAGAGAATCAGGTTAAAACTTAAGTAAATGCAGTAAAGTAAGTAAAGTAAGTTTTCACAAATCTAAAAGTTGAGTTTTTTTCTTGAAAAAAAAAAGAAGAAAGCAAAAGCAGTGTCAAAGCAATATTTACTCTCTTCATTAATCGGCAAAAACAAATACTAAAAAATATAGGAATATACATAAAAATATAGGAGAAATATAGGAATATAGGGAGCTTTTCAGAATATAGGATTCTGATCCAAAATATAGGAGAAATATGATGAATATAGGAATCGATTGACAGCCTGTTATTATTCAAAAATTAAATATTTCTGATTAAAATATCAGTTATACACAATACATTGTGAAGCAGCAAGCACAAAATTTGAATAACATTATCCCTTCTTGTAGTGTCATGTAGATTTTTCCAATTTCGGTCAAAAATGAATTACATAAATTTATTAATGATTGTCTGTACACTGTCAAAAACATCAATTTATCATAAACATTATTTATTCAAAAGGTACCATTTTTCTAGTTTTAAATGTTTCATAATAATTATTTTGTCTTTAAAGGCAACAACAGGAGAAAACTTCTAACAATAGGTTCATCAATTGTTAGTAAATGTACTTAGAAATATAAAATTCTGACTTCTGATCAAGTTGCTTTTGTGTTTTGTTATTAAATGAATTCTGACAGGCAATATCCTCACAACAATAACTGCAATAATACACTGAACTGTCACAGCGATTTTTTGCTGTCATATGGCCGCTAATGAGAACAAATTACCACTAAATACTCCAATACTTTTTTATCTCAAGTAATGAAAATGCTTGGTCCATTTCATTGATTAATACTATCTATCTAATGAAAATATTACTGTTAACTAGCAGAAATCCCAGGAGAATTACATGGTAACATCAACATCATGACAACACTTTGTCAATCAGTGTATGTTCAGGTTTCTGATAGGGTTATATCCATATGTTAACTTGTATTTATCACCTGGGCACCCAAATAAGAGGAGGTGTGACAGCATTTAAACTTCATGATTCTGTGTGTAATGCTTTATCAGCAAAAAAGCTCTACTATTTTTTTTAATGTCTCAACTCTGAAAACTGCCAACTTTAAAAACATGAAAATCAACTGACTTATTATGACAGTAAAGTTAACCAGAATGCATCTATAATTGGAGTTTTCAGCTACCAGGGAGGCACTCAATGTTCTCTGGGTTAAAAAATTTTCTGCAAAATCAATTAAAGGCTTCTTTACAGACAAAGTACCTAATTTGATAGTAACCTTAAAAGTTGAAATTGTTTATAACCTGTGAATGTCAACCAGCAGCATTAAGTGTTGGCATCTATTGATAGAAATAAAGTGTTCATCTGTTTCATGGAGGGTTTTGACTGAAAACTGGTCTCTTCTGGTTGAAAATGCCAGTATGTTGTTTTATTATGTATTCTTGCTTACTGGATTGTTCACTGGATAAGTCTTTCTGAGTGTTTTATGGGAAAGGAAAATCCTATCTTTCCCCTAGGAAGAGTATTAAAGTTAGTGATGTCATTTAGAAAATGAGTTATGTTAACATCAATGTTTTAGCCACAGGTACTTGAAACAAACTATTTTTAATGTTCTATATCGGCTATATACTGTAATAAGACTAAAGGTTAACAATGGCTACTATGCACGTCCATACAATTTGCTGAGCACAATTTTAACTCCACAGAATGTGCCATCAAAAACAAAGTTTTTCACATAGATCATGTATCATTCTTATAGGAAATATCATCCAAAGTCTTCCTATATAGCACAATGGTCCGAAAAATCCAAAAGTTTCCTCAAAATAACCACAATCTTTCAACTTGTCAAAATCGACGTCCAAAAATCTCACCATGAAAATCGCTAACCCCTCGTGTTTCTGGGTAAATGATCACATTTCGTGCTGATTTTTTATGATTGGCAATTGCCTAACACAAATAAGTTTCGGATAAAAGACATCTGACAAACATATATGATAATGTACCTTCAATAAACTAGTTTTTTTACGCAATATCATTCACAAATTCAGTCTCGCTGCCATTTTGAAAGTTTAACTTCTCGGACACTCCGGTTTGGCGTAAACAACTAAGATAATCCGAACGTACACTTACAGCCAATCAGAACCTTACCCTGCACCATGACAGCCAATCAGTACTTTACCTGTTATTCGCCCCGAAACAGTCTGTAGCGTAATGTCATGGCCGACCTCAGAAACTTTTGACATAATTCGCAGGAAAAAAACTAGTGTATTGAAGGTACATTATCATATATGTTTGTCAGATGTCTTTTACCCGAAACTTATTTGTGTTAAGCAATTGCCAATCATAAAAAATCAGCGCGAAATGTGATCATTTACCCGGAAACACGAGGGGTTAGCCATTTTCATAGTGAGATTTTTGGACGTCGATTTTGACAAGTTGAAAGATTGTGGTTATTTTGAGGAAACTTTTGGATTTTTCGGACCATTGTGCTATATAGGAAGACTTTGGATGATATTTCCCATAAGAATGATACATGATCTATGTGAAAAACTTTGTTTTTGATGGCACATTCTGTGGAGTTAAAATTGTGCTCAGCAAATTGTACGGACATGCATAGTACTTAGCCATTGTTAACCTTTAGTCTTATTACAGTATATAGCCCATATAGAACATTAAAAATAGTTTGTTTCAAGTACCTGTGGTTTTAGCATATGGGAAAAAATTTAGACGATATACATATACCTAAATGTTATGACAACAAGATAAACCTGTGAGCTAATGCTCACTAGTGATACCCCCGCTTAGAGAAATATGACTTTCAAAATGTAATTTGCAAGCAATTTGTCATATGTATGAAGGGTTTCAAATTTTTCTGAGTATTTACCTATATACATATAAAATACTAGATTTTTTTGTGAAAAATGCATGTCTCTCCCCTGCCCCCTGGCCCCTGTGACCTTGACATTTGACCTACTCACCCCAAAATCAATAGGGTTCTTCTACTCAATAAGGGCTATTACCCTATTTTGTTTGAATGCTCTGGGTCAAGCGCTACTCCAGTTATTGACTGGATACAGTTTTCACTCTTCAGGGCCCCTGTGACCTTGACCTTTGACATACTGACCCCAAAATCAATAGGAGTCCTCTACTCAATAAGGACATCCATCGTATGAAGTTTGAAAGCTCTGGGTGAAATAGAACTCCTGTTATTGAGCGGAAACGGTTTTCAATCTACAGGCCCCTGTTTATCTTTTACCTACTGACCCCCAAATCAATAGGGTTCTTCTACTCAATAAGGGCTATCACCCTATGAAGTTTGAATGCTCTGGGTCAAACATTACTCATTTTTGAGCAGGAACAGTTTTCACTCTTCGGGCTCCAGTGACTTTGACCTTTGACCTACTGACCCCAAAATCAATAGGAGTTCTCTGCTCAATAAGGACATCCATTGTATGAAGTTTGAAGGCTCTGGGTGAAATAGAACTCCTGTTATTGAGCAGAAACGGTTTTCACTCTTCTGGCCCCTGTGACCTTGACCTTTGACCTACTGACCCCAAAATCAATATGGTTTACCCAATTGGGACATCACCCTGTGAAGTTTGAATGCTGTGGGTCAAACGGTACTCCAGTTATTGAGCGGAAACAAAGTGTGACAGATGGACAGAGGGACAGACGGACAGGGCAAAAACGATATGTCTCCCCCAGAGGGGGGTGGGAGACATAATAAATATATAAAATATCAGGCTGCTACATGTTATAGTGCCTAAGAAAAATGCGACACAAATTGTGCATGTATGTCATCTATATGTAAAAATCTAAGTATTCGGTGAACAGGAAGTAGGTGAGCAAGGAGCATAAAATCGCTTTACACCATATGGGAATATATGATAAAACAATAAGCAAAATATCAGACTGCTGCATGTTTCAGTTGCTAAGCAAACTACAACGGAAATTGTGCATGTATGTCAACTATGTGCTCAAATCTAAGTATTCGTATACAGGAAGTAGATGAGCAAGGAACATAAAATCGCTTTACCATCAGGCTGCTGCATGTTATAGTTTCTTAGAAAACTGCGACGGAAATTGTACATGTATGTAAACTATGTGTAAATCTAAGTATTCGGTGAACAGGAAGTAGGTGAGCAAGGAGCATAAAATCGCTTTACACCATATGGGACTATAGGATAAAGCATTATGCAAAATATCATGCTGCTGAATGTTATAGTTGCTTAGAAAACTGTGACGGAAAATTAACATGCCCTTTGGTTGATGTAATGCACCTTTATAGTAACAAAACCTAAAATATTCGGCAAACAGGAAGTAGATGAGCTAGGAGCATGAAATTGCTTTACACCATATGGGACTATAGGATAAAGCAATATGCAAAATATAAGGCTGCTGCATGTTATAGTTGCTTAGAAAACTGTGACGGAAAATTAACATGCCTTTTGGTCAATGTAATGCACCTTCATAGTAACAAAATCTAAAAATATGCGGCAAACAGGAAGTAGATGAGCAAGGAACATGAAATTGCTTTACACCATATGGGACTATAGGATAAAGCAATATGCAAAATATCAGGCTGCTGCATGTTATAGTTGCTGAGAAAACTGCAACGGAAATTTTGTTATGGACGGACGGATGGACACACGCACGGACAAGGGTAATACAGTATACCCCCTCTTTTTCGAAGCGGGGGTATAATAAAAGGTACACAAGAAAAGTATCTTTTGAGAGACATTTGGTTAAGAGAGAAAAGTCTTTCACCTCCGTGAACAGATCTGACAGTACACCGTCTGTGTCTGATATAAATTTCCATCTTCGCCTAGCACTCATGCGAGTACTCCAAATATTTAGAGGAATGCATGCTTCTTTAACCTTTAACATTTAATATTTTGACATTTTATATTTTTCATTTATTGGCAAGTTACCTCTAAATGCCATGCATCAAAAACATGTCGCATTTTTAGTTTTAACAAAAAGTTTACAGAAAGTCATAATCTCAGCTTTAAATGATTAGGCACTGAAAATTTATAACAAAATTCACCTTTAAGCATCAAATCATCAGTAAACATGAATTAAATCCGGTAAGAAATTATATTCAAGTACTGTGTATGCAGAACTTTCACTTGACATATTCCCGATTGACAGTTGCGTAAAAAATTCGTAGACGGAAATAATATTTTCAATAGTCAGGTTATGTCCTTTAAACAGTAAGAAAAACAATCAAACTATTGTACGCTAACTTTAATTATCAAGAAAATATATATTTCTGTCCTATTTTATATGGAAGTTTGATTTATATTATAAAAAACATATATTTATTTGTAATTCGTCTAATTAGTAATGTATAATATGAGGCGGATGCATGATTTGCATCAGCCAATCAGAATCGAGCAATGTCAACACGGCTGAGCGCCGCATATACAAAAATACTGTGGTGGAAATTAAAATGGATTATCGTAGATTATAACTGGAAAATGTAAGTAATTTATGTGTCTGAAGCAAGAATAATGGTAATATTAATGAAATATTGCTATATTTAGGCCTGTCATGTTGTAAATTTGCCGATAACTTAGATAATTGTCCCAGCTGAAAATCGGTGGGATCATGCGACACGAAAACTGCGTTCGGCGATATGACGTCGTAATTGCCATAAAATAAAAAAAAGATAAATAAGCATTTACTACGTCATATTTATAGGACTATCATCCGAGATACTTGAATGAAAAGTTACCTTTTGTTAAGGAATGTATTCCCATTTTAACTTGTGAGAAATTTCCACTTCCTAGCTCCCCTCGTATTCTATAAAATCCAATCCTTTTGCCAAGCGTGATTTCCTTGATAACTTTGGGGTCATTGCTAAGGTCTTGAGACAAACGCTCAAATGGTGTGACTTTCTTATCCGATTCTTCCTCTTCAGCGCCATTTTGATTTTGATCGATTTCATCACCACCCTGCAAGTCTGTTCCACCATTATGTACGTCTCTCATTGCCGTGATTGTTCTAAGACGGCAAAGTGAGGGACCTCATCCACCTATGAACCACTACTGTTATGATGTTGTCTTGAAGTTTATCCAACCTATGAATCACTTCTGATATGATGCTGTCTTGCACTTTAATATTCCAGTTCTGAATAGATACATATCGAAGTTCAAGGAAACTTCAAGGAAATTTGAGGTCTGTCTTATTTCCTTACATTTTGTTCTGAATTCTCGAGTAACTGGAAATCTTGGTTAATAATGCAATCTGCAAAAAAAAAAAATAAATTATTAAAAATATATAAATTAAAAAAAATTCTAATTATTAACACACAAATCAAGATTCAAACTGGATCCCAAACTGCCATATCCCCTAGCAACAATAATAACAAACAAACGTCCAACTGTATTTCCTAAACATCCAAATAACATTGATATAATGTGATGGCAGGAGACCAGTCTATTGTTGATAACAATGATAACAATACAGTCTACAATACAGCACTAACAAGAGATCATATCTACTGGAAATGAAAAACAAATGAAACTAATACTAAAGTCAGTGAAAACTATAAAATACAATGCGTCAACTCTAAGTACCAACTCTTGAAAATAAAACATTTTACCACAACAAATAGTTAAACTAATAACTAAAACAGTAAGTTCATTATTTTAATCAATGTTGCCACATCTACCTACATGGAAAAACCAGTTCTTCCAGAAGAATAATGAACATGAAACACCTGATCAACTATTCACAGCATGTACAGTAGCAAGGATTATTCAATATGGTCATGAATACAGTCATTTGATAAAGAAGATGAAGGCTGGATGCATTGTAAATAGTTTTTGTGCATGATTTAAGGTGGCCCTACCATGTGTTTGCGACGTTATTTTTCGGTATAACATCAAGAAAAAAACATTGATTCTAATGTTTGAAGTCTTGTTACTATTTTATTAGTTCAACGAAATTTAACGCATTCTAAGGGGAAAGTTGAACATGTAACCCACGGTTGTCAATACATGTACATTTGTCACCTAGTGTCCACTTTTGTCTGTGATTCCATGGAAATAATGATAAAATTTTGATCCTTTAATTTCAGCATTTGCCCTAAATCACAGACATTAGACTGTGTGAAATTTCGTGAAAAATGGTGAACTAATAAAATACTTTTCCAAATAATATCTCAAATAATGTTACCTTGCATTTTTTATACCTTGTGTATATAATAAAATCAAATCATCATATTTCCTGCCAAAGGCACAGTTCCTCCCACAAGGATTCACAAGACAAGTCCTTGTCAAGAATAAGTTCTCACATTGGTCTAGAGATTTATCTAACAGAAGAAAATACCTGCCAGGTTAATATCCAGAAAATCTCACATGAAATTTACTTAAATATATACATATAGCTATTAAATAAACTTGATCAGCAATCAATAAGCACAATCAGATTGATTTCTTTCCTCAAATACTCAGTTATACTGATAACATAATCACCATAATCAATCAACTTGTATAGTGATAAGGCATCAACATTTTTTTAAGATTTGTTTAGTTAAGACTTATCTTCAGTTTTAATACAGATCCATGAGGGCCCATTTTATTACATGGTCAAATAGTGTAGATCCAGATTAGCTGGCACATCCATGGTGTCTGTTCAGGATCTCTTCTGTTAACTTTAATTTTCTTTTGGTTATTTCTGACCAGGAAGAAACCATTAAAAATCCAGATTAAAAATGGCATGGATTTGCCAGCTGATCTAGATCTATACTTGTTGCACATGCGATAAAACCTGTATATATGGAGTAAATGGTTAACTGATATAGGAGACCAGAATCTCAACTGTTGCTTCTTTGTCAAATTTAATTAATATTTATGGTTAGTGTAAATCTTAATGAGACAGCACAAAAGAGCACTCTGATCAGGATCTGAATCTGTATGCATCAGAGGAAAGACTTCAGGAATGCAAGTCCCGCTTAATTGAAACTTTTTGAAATCAGTTGCAGATGCTTTCATCACTTTTTCAATGTATGTTGCCTTTATTTATAGGCATAGCATGTATATTGCAAATGTCCCTATTATGCTAAATGTTTTATTTTAATTTAGTTTAACCCTTTACTTAATACATGAAAGTTTTATCCAGTGTGCCACCAGAGCAGATCCAGACCATGCCATTTGATCAGACTTTGAACTGTTTGTTCTTTGATCAGAAATATCCTAATGATAATAAAAGCAAACAGAAAAGATCCTGATCAGCTGGCAGATCTGGATCTACACTGCTGCACATGCAATAAAATGCATATTATGGGGTAAAAGGGTAACTTAGTCAAAGTTCTGGCAAAGGCTGATAGCCTCATCAGGTAAATCATAAACTCAAACTTCAACTCTATCAGGTGCTTGCACCACTTAATTCCAAGTTTTTACTTCCATTACTTCTAATTATTCCTCTCATTTATTCCAACCATACTAGTACTTTTCCCACTTATTCCAAGTAATTCTGCCACTTTAATGATCCATAATTCAAGGCGATTCTAGCTTCAACAGTAACATTAGTAATTTCTAAACATATTGCAACTTTACATTCACGTTTTAGAAATACATACTTTTATTAGTACAATTATTGCTATATTTACTAATAAACAAAGATCAGTTGGTAATATTTACATTCAAAATCATATATCCTTATAATTATAAAGTGAAAAGGTAATAACCTAAGTGATGCACAAGTGACAGGGTTCTGAACTGAATGGAGATTTCAAACTAACTCAGATTAATCTAATTAACCAGGCTTTGAGGTTATAAAGCTGAGTTTGGAAACCAGTCTCAAATCTCAAGCATCTGATTGGCTGAAATGGCGACTGGTCGCCATTTCAGCCAATCAGATGCTTGAGATTTGAGACTGGTTTCCATGCTCAGTTTTATAACCTTTGGCACAGGCAAAGTGAACCTTGCTTTTTTTTCATTATGAGATCTATACCTTGGGAAAAGGCAACTTTTTTTGCCTAAATTGTAAATTCATGATCCTTGCTCTCAAACCTCTCAATAAATGGGTTCAACCCAGTAAAACGATCCTTCAAAAAAGCAGGAAATTTACCCCCATCTTAATTTAACCATGGAATAGCTTATTTATAAGAATATTAAAACTGCTCAAATTTATGTCTGCACAAAAGCTATTCCACCAAAACTGTTGGCACTGTGAATTAAAATGAAGATACTGTGTAGTGAATAAGAACATTATTTATTGAAATTAATAACTGCACATCCTAGACATGTTATATAATAAGACAGATGATTCAGCAGCAAAATATTAGAAATTCAGATTTCAATTTCAAGTTATTACTTTAAGAACCTCATCAAAAATTCAAAGTTGGAAAGATTTCAATCAATGTTACTATAAAGAAAAAAAACTTTATAAATTCACTGAACTTCATAGTTTATGGGTATCCATCAAATATTTACAACAGGTATTGTTTCAGAACATTAACAATCTTAAATGTTTACCTATTTGCTCAATGGTTTGCATCAAAGCAAGCCAAAATTTTAAATTATAAGTAATAAAATAAATGCAAGTATTCAGCACAAAAGGTATTTCATATAGAAAATACTAGTTAGTACATCAATTTTGCAATGAATGCATGATTTGGCTATAGTTTGCGTCACATAATAAATTTGGTTAACTTAACATTTTGAGCAAAATTGTTGTTGGGCATTTATCAGTATACAGTTTTTTCACCATTTAAGGAATGGGATCATGGCGGCCTTTATAATGTCATTTTAACTAAAATTGGGTAAATTTTAAAAATTAATCAGCATTCAATCAACAGTCTACAAAAAGAACACGCACCAGAATATATTCAGTTGTGACTTTAATGTTATAAAGAAGCAAAAGCAAGTATCTGAATTTTTAAAACTTACTCTTATTGTAAATTTCTATTGATATTGTGGGAAATAAACATTTAAACCATTGGGAATTGGGGCCAAATTTCAAATTAAAAAAAAGGCAACAAACAACATAACTGGTTGGATATTGTTAAAATTTGTACTGGTTATATACCATTTCTGCAACTCAGAAAGTTCACTCAATACTTGCTGATAAAAGTGGAATTTCAAGTTTTAAAGCAACCTGTATGTTGACCTTTAAAAAAAACATGTAAAGGAAATTTCTAATTTAAACAGTAATAAAGAAAATAAGTATTTGTTTCTGCAATAATTTATAATGAACACTAAATGTACCATAATCTTTCCGAGAATCCCTAATATTGTAATCCTTCTACACGTTATTAAACGCCAAAAAATACTACCGGTAACATCACTTACTTTGCATTTAAGAATGATTTTCAAAATAATAGTACTCACTTTTTTATATTCTTAGTTTCTATCCCACAGTTTTCCTGCTGTAATTTAACACAGCATTATAACAGTAACAGTCAGGAACAAAATGATCCCCTTGCATCAGATACAGATTTATCCAACAAAATGCCAAACAAAACAAACAGTATGTAGACAAGGGAGACAATATATTGTATTCCAATTCTTTACAGCTGTAGTTTCACAAAGGAATATTGGAAAAATAGCAGAATTTAACTTCCCTTAACAAACATTTTGTAATAATAACATATGGTGTCAGTTCAAATCTTAACAGAGCATTTAATTGGAACATTTATAGATCTTTGATATATTACTGACATGCAATCGAGGACAAATATTACGCAAAGTACTTTGACCTACAAGGAATTAAATCCACAGAAGTATTAAGTATTAACAGACTTCAAGGGACAGTTTCAATAATACTGCTTTGTGGTTTGAAAAATGCTCTCAAGTGAAATAAGTATTGAATGGAATGCTAAATGATAATGATCAACGATTAAATTTCTTATTTATCTTGTGATCGTTTTTTGATCAAGGTAAATCTGTTACTGATAATAAGTCCCCCCTCCCCAAAAATGTGAAGTTCTGTGTGTCAATTCTACCATTAAGTTCCTATTAAAAACAAATTAAATCTATTTCAGATGATTTACTATAAACCTGTGTTTGGATGTCTTAGTAATTTTTTCATAGTATGTGTCTTTTGTCTTACTTTGCAGTGTTTTTGCATGTCTTTGTATGTATTTCCTATCTTTGTGTATCTTGTATGTCTGTGGTGATGTTCGAATAGTAGGACCCAGGCCTGGACAAATCCATTCGCCAACTCACATTTGCAAGTGGAAGTTTGGGTCCGCCGAGGAAAAAAGTAGATCAAACTTGCCCAGCAGGGCAAGTAAGTTCTCCAGATCCAAATACTGTTTTCCTAAACATTTATTTATAAATGAAGTAATTCAGTAAAGCGATCAAACAGCAGACCCTGTCTCAATTGTAATTCGTGTAAAACAAAAACCTGAAATCAACTCATGGTTTATTTGTTTTAGATTTTAACTACATGTATTTTTGTCCTTTAAAATGCTGGGTGAGCATATTTAGTGAAGGGAAAGTAAATTTGTAGGGTCACTTGCCCTGCAGTAAACTCAGAAAAATTCTTTAAGGGTGTGTCTTCTAGCTAGTACTGTGAACATCAGAACATAACATTATACTGAAATGGATTCATTAACTTCTTTTTTTATTAAATGTTTAAAAAAAAACGTTTTAACTTGATGCATTATGTCAACATCTCTGGGCGGTACAACTAAACTTGGACCATGATAATATTTCGTGAATTTCATCTTTGAAGCTTACAGTATAGACTATCAATGAAATTTTTATTTAAATTTACTTTGGTGTGGTTAAACAAAGTATTTACACAGATAATATGTGCATCAGACACAGATCAAATATTTTAAAATGGAGTAATGTAAATAGTAAGTCTTAGGGTTATTTGAATAGGTAAGTAATACTATGAGATTAAGTTTAAAAAGTAGAATTTTTTTGTTTATTATCGTTACATGAATTGTATAAATTATGACCTCTGATGATCAAATATCAGTAAAGTCCATTCATCTTTTTCCAAAATATCAAAGTTTAATTTTCAGTACACAAACTAAAATAAAGGGAAATAGAACTACATAGCAGTATATGCTAATCTCTCGCAATCAGTATCTACCCTGTTTACTTTTAGATTCATTAGTTTATTTCTTATCAAGCAGCAAACAGTGTAGATCCAGATTAGACAGTACAGATATGTTAGCTGTTCTGGATGTATTCTCGATTTCGAAATTATCTTTTTATCCCGTTTTCCGGTACCGACCGTACTTCGATCAGGGGGCTTGCCGATAATGGCGATGTATAGAGTGTATGGAGAAAAACGTGTTTTACCATGATAAACTTTAAAATTAGCGAAAACTCTTAAAATATTTTATTAGGATTATCATTAAATTGTACTTCGTCATAAAAATTTTGTAATGCTGGTACTTAAATGTAAAATTTTCTCATTCTTTATAAACCTTTACGGACGTAGCTAACGCGGCTAACCATATTTTTAACTCAGAAAACTGATTAAGTAACATAAATCAAAATTATTTTTGTGTCATTTTGTATATTTCAATATATGCTGCAACTGTCTACTGAAAAGTTTGTTGATTTCAATAAACATTTTAAAATATATTTAAATTTAAGCATTATAAGCTGCTATATCGTTATACATACGCGTACCCCCCTGACCGATTGTACGGAATTACCGACTTCCGTTGTTTAGACACTAATTTCGAAATGGTCAATACTGTTTGCCTAAGCAGTAAGTCATCTAACATCTACTGAAAGCCAGATGGGATAATCAGCTACGGAAAAAAGAGAGCTGAAGGTGGCTTTCAATAGACAAATTATATGTAGTTAATCTGTGAAGTTATTGGTCTTCTGACAAATTTCACGACTGAGCTTTAAATTACGTATTTTTTTCATTGCTTGGAGAAGGGACACAGTCATGCTCTTTGAATAAGCAGCTTTAAATTGGGGTAAAACAATGTGATATTTTCTTCAAAGGGAAAAGAAAACTGATGTATTGCAAGATTTTGAGAACTTGTATATTTCATATTTTGTATTAAAATTTTTGCCCTTTCTAAAACAAGGTGAAATATGCATATCAGGAATCGCCACATTCAGAAAAAACAGCCTCCCCACACAGTCACGAAGAAGAGAGGGAGAGAGCTTCTAGAGAAGGAAAAACCCTGTGAACATTTCTTCTTGGGTGTATAGTAACAAAATGTTTGTGTGTTTTCTTCAAGTGACACTTGCATGCAATTAAAACAAAGCAAAAACTAACAATTTTCCTGTTTTCCCCTGAATAAGGAAAGAGTGACAAAACATGGCCAGAAACCCTTTACATGAAGACTTCGGTTTACCAAGACTTTACATGAAGCACTATACATGCTATTTCTTGATAAAAAAGCAGTTATGACCTACCTATATGTACATTCAAGGTGTGTGTTGTTTCGCCACACTGATGTATTGGATTGGATGCCAATTTCAGTGTCATACAAACTTTTTATAATGTCTGATACCCACCACTGGTGATTTTCTGTACATGTTTAATAATGTTTTATGCAGAGATTACAGTTTTTAAAGTTATTATGAGACTTTGGTGGAAACACTTAGATTTTTAACAGTGTGTGACTGCAAAAAAGTCTGATTAGCCAGAATCTATCACTTTTTTACTTTCATGCAAATGATGGCAGCCATCTTTGTTTACAGTACCCTATTTTTACACATTTTTATTGGCTACTTATATTCATCATCACCCCCATGTATACTGTACTTCCGTGAAGGGGTTTGTTTGCATCTAAATTTTATTTAACATGCTTTTATTTTTTTAATCAAAATTAGTAAGGTATTAAGTATTTTCTTTAATAAAATAACAAGTATTTTACTGAGAAATAAATTTATTTATTCATCTATAATATAGGTCTATCATCTATCATTTATTCCTCCTTCTTACAATTAGTTAAAGTAAACCAAAGTCCAAAATATAAGGCGTGCATGGTACAAGGGATTGATTTTCTGCAGTGTTTTTTTTTCACTTTTGGGGTCGCAGCCCTTTGGAGGGGGAAAATTGTGACGTGAACAAAGGAAAGGGGGAATATTTGGAATATACTTGCAGCCTGGTTCACTGATTTTTTCATTCAAAGAAAGTCAGTGGTCTACAGTGAAATGTCTCTTTCTCCCTCTGCAATTTTATCAATTATTCTTGTCAATGTATTGTCTATCAGTGGGGTATCCATTAAACATATCCTGACTCAGTACGGTCTGTAACAGACTCCAGCAAAGGGGGAATTTTTTATCGGACATGGGGGAAAAATATATACTATTGTGAGGGGGGAATGGGGCCCTATTTCTCCCAATATTTGGCATTAAAAAATCACTGTTCTGATATTTTTATGAATCATACCTGCCATATTTCTGGAAAGCATTCCAGGGGATTTGGTTCAAAATTCCAGGGGATTCCAATATAATTCCAGGGGATTTTTTTAACGCGGCTAATCAAGCGGAATTTACTAGAAACTAAACTAAGATGCAATATTGAATATATTTATCCTCATTTATTTAAACAATATTAATTTTTACTATGTTTTTTTTGTAACATGTTTTTTGATAATCTGCAGTCAAACCAGACCAGGAGTCAGTCTGGATCATTCTAAGTATGCTAAGGTTTTTTTTTTAGGAAAGTCTTTGTGTATTTACATTATAATTTCTATTTTCTGTTAAAAATCCCCATGAAAATTAAATATTGCTGCCCAAAAATTGTGTTCGAGCAACACTTCTGAAGTCCATCTGGATCCGTCCCTGAATATATCAAATGTTGCAGCTTGGCTATTATATTTTTATTCCAAGGATGCAAGAATCAGCTTGACTGGTCATTTCTTCCTACTTTGTAATTAAACAAAATATTTGCAAACGTGCAAAAACGTTAATTGTTGGTCAAAAGACGAATAATTTGTATCCAAAGTGTCCCATTATCCGGATACACACTTATTTTGGACATCATAAAAAAACCTTCAATCCTTAAAGAAGTCCGCTAATTGTACATAAAACAGACGGTATACCTTGTGATTTCATTCACACCTATGCAAACAATCAATTATCTAATAAACAATCCTGTTAAGTGTCAATTCTCACTAAATAATCGATAATCCTCTCGGTGACACTAATTAGATGAATTCGGAACGTTTTGACACAACCGTTAGGAGTCCGAAATATGTATCGGTATATTCGGCGTTTAGACAAAACATTGTCTGATGAGAGCGACAAAAATGCATTTTTATACCGTTTTCTTAACTTTTGTAAATTACGGGGGATTTTCGTCTCCCGCCAGGGGGCCAGGGGATGGCTCTAAATTCGGGGGGATTTTTCCCCCCGCCGATATGGCAGGTATGATGAATGTAGTCTCATGACTGTCACATTTACAACTTACTACGAGCGGGCAGATGGAGCAGCTGACAAATTTGTTTCATACTCTATTTTCACAATTTCATATAAGTACGTGATCCTAGCTTTTAGTATTAAGAAAATGGACTAAAATTGCATTCAAATAAAAAAAATAAATAAAATATTACCTAGGATCACAGATTTTCCACATAATAAGCGGCTGACCTTAAAACTGTCTGTTTACTATTACGACAGTGGGAAAGTGAGGTCATATAGTGTCACTTATATCAAAACAGGATGAAAACAAAAATAGCGTCGTAACCCGTCGTTTGAGGTGTGTGTAGAAACCGGGTACTGGACGATACCCAGTAAACACCCGACATCAGAACGACGTTGGATTAAGGTTGGATTTTGGTCTTAACATCGGCGACCTAAATCCAACGTTAATCCATCATCAAAAATGCGACGTCGTTTAGACATTGGAAAATAACCTCGGATAGACGTCTGGTTTTGGTCAGATAACTGACTCCTGAACCCAGTAGGAAAAATTATTTTTGAATAACTATTTTTTTTTCAGATTTTGACGCACCATATATTTTGACGCATTGTTTGTTTTCACCTTGCTTCTAAATATGTGATTTCCTAATGATGTAATTTTGCTGCAAAATGATCAGTTAACATTCATCTGACCATTTAATAAATTAAAGTGTGTAAATTATGCAAACTAAGGCCAGTAAAACATCATTGTTTTATGATATAGTAAAAATAACACGAATTACTTAATACTTTTTCTCTTGTTGAATAAATCCTTAATATTGGTACCATTTTACACAATTTTAAACAAATTTTCCTCTTGTTTGCAACAAATGACAAATCTAGCATCATCCATGTGATGGGCATGAGAGCAATATAATGTTGTACTAAAATTTGTCCTTGTTGTAAATCCCTTACATGTTATATTGTTTCCATACATTTTTACCTTCATTTGTAATTTATCATCATTGTTATTTTTCACTGTACAATATCAAAATATTAAAACTGCAAAGGACACTACCCCAGGAGATATGGTTAGTCGTGGAAAACAGGAAAGATACAGCCAGTCATCCGAGAGTGATGTCTTTTTGCACTTAAAGCAGACTAGATGCAGAATCTTTAATAAAATTCCGTTCTACAATTTTTTACCATAAAATAGGGATTATTCTAGCGCAGAATAGAAGGGCGCCCCGCCCTGCCCCTTTTAAGCTCCGCCCTTTTGCCAGAACGAAGCTAGCAAACCGTGCCCTCCTGCCTTAATAATGCCCATCTATAATTGCAATCATAGATGTCAATCACTTTTTTAATGATCGTAATGCGCCGATCTGACACCTTTTTAAAGCCTGTCGAACACTGCTTTAAATGATCGTACCGCGTCATACTAACACCTTTCCGCTAGCAGATTGCATCCAGCGTACATGTAGCCCGATAAAACTGATTGAGAATAAACAAGTGAATACAAAACATAAGACTGATTGATGACAGCTTAGACCATAACTCGAAGATTCTGTCAAGGTAAAATGAATGACGTTAATCTAAATTTGCAACAAGGGTGGTGAACAGCGTCCCATGATACATGTATATGTCGGCTTTCTTCTTTGATCTGTGTCCCCTGCAACCGACAAACTAAACAAAAACCGTATGCGTAATTATTGAATCTTAAGTTATGTACGTGTATTTGAGGTAACATTAATAAGACACAGAGTTTAAATATGGATAAACTTTTATGCCGCCGTCAGTAATACCAGGAATCTAGAACACCAACGTCTAAATATTTCTGATAATACGAATTCTTCTTGCGGGGTTTACAAATTGTTGCGCAAAGCATAAATACCGAAGACCGAGATTTGAATAATAATTCTGCAATTATTTTCAACTGAATTATGGTTTAAAATGCGAAAGAAAGTATAATTTTGGTAAAAGCTTTATCATAACTTTTTAACAGTCAAGAAATCGCATCCGAATCGTATCATGAAATCTACAATTTCACGGACGTCGCTCAATTTTGCCGATATATTTTAACAAGTTGCGTTTAAAATTAATAGGAGAGATTGCTTTTTATGGAATGAATGATTTTTTTATTGAGTAATAGGCTAAGCAAAGCTATAATTTGCCGAAAAAAGAAATATATTCTACATTTAGTAATGAAAACTGATGGATTTGTCTACATTCTGCTTTTGTTTTGTCCGCTAAAATAACACAATTTAGAACTCAATCAAACAGTAAAAAATGTTCTAAAATATAAGGACCACATATTTCTATCAATGCAATTAATTTGCTGCCGAAAAACTTCATCAACACACCGAGAATCTTTAGTTGGGGTAAGTGTACATGATTTCGGATAGTCCGAATTTCGGATATGAATTTTAAACACTCTTTAAATCTAAAATTAATCAAAGAACCCGAATTATATGTTTTATGTATCTGCAAGACAGCTAATGATGAATCAGTTAAACATTTAGAATGAAATGAAGAAATATATAACTGTTTCAGTGTCAATTAACCATTCCAGTTTTGATACCCAAATTCCATTGATATCACATGTATGCAGTTCTAACAGGTTTTCACTATTTTAAGTTATAACACTTTTTACTAGTGTTGCAGAATCGGACAAATATCATAATCAATTATCGAATCGAAATTCCTAGAAGAAATCGATTTAAATCGGAAAATAATCAAAAACTTTGACACAGGCTTTGAAGGTTAATGCCTGTGTTTTGCTATGCACCTTTTATGTTTAATTATGTTCTATAAACTAGCTACTTTAATTTAAAATATAAATAAGACAATTGAGAGAATTAATTCAATTAAACACTATACAGTCATTATATAATGTTAACTTAAAAACCTACAGAAGGTTAGTCTGGGTGCTATGTTGTGTGACATGAATGCTTTGCCCTATTTTTGGGGTTAGTTTTCTCAAAAACTAATTATGTAAAAGACTACAAATACACTGTGACCTTAAGCAGCAAGCTGCAATTACAAAGGCACTGAAGAGTCTGAGCAAAATAATACAGTGCTTTTTTCTGCGAAAAATCAAGAACAACAATACATAAACTAAGTACTTTAAATTCTGCTGGTAAAATTTCCATGCTAGTTTTGTTTCAAAGTTGAAGCAGAATTCTAATAGAATTCAGAATGAAAGTGCATCAACATGATCTTGGATTGATGACTGAACATGTTCAATTGTTAATGCATAAGTAAATTACATGTATGATAGCATCACATACAGATGTAATCCCATTTGGTAGTAAAGTATTTTAAATAATCACTTAAAGAGACAACTACACCCTTTAACTTGAACCTTTATTTGCTAACAATTTCAGACACAATCATAGTAATGGGATATTGGTTGCAAATCATGAACAATCATTGGCTGGAATCATTTGCCACTTCCAATGTGAATTGATAAGAACCAGTTTATGAAACAGCTTAATGATTCACAAAATGGTAGTAGCTTACAAAATTACCCCTTACTGTTGTGCCACTTTTAAAATAAAATTTGGAGTTTTAAAGATAAAATATAACATCTTTCAATTATTTTTTTCATGTACTAAACATTGAATGAAAATAGGATGAAAGAACAATGCTTTGCGAAAAATATATCCAGTCAAAAGTGGAACATTTCAAATTTGTTTGCACCAAAATGCAAAAATCTGCACCTATTTGAATCCCTGCTACCCCCAAAACAGGTTGTAAATGGAAAAAAAACTACAAGGTCAACAAAATTTATTTAAATTATGACTTGTACAAATAAATGACTACAATATGCCTTATTATGCTGTACTTAACAGACATTGGTAAACATCAATACAAATCGATTATGAGGGAATGACATCGATTATCAAATCGAAAAGGCATTAATAGACAATTAAGCGATTTTAATCGATAATCGTTACATCACTACTTTTTACTAGCTAGATCCCTCAAAATATAAAAGGGTTAAGCTCATGGCATTATGCATCACCAACTATTGTTTGTGATTTTCATCTCTGAAAAAAGTTAAATAAGTGATAACAATACAATTTTAAGCAGAAACTAAATAATCTAAAACAAAAGCATGTACAAAACTTTTACATGACAATTTTAAGTTTTTTTTTCTAAACAAAATCACGTTAGCGAAATATGCCCTGCCTGTGAGCAGTCAGCACTCTGCCCCTTTTTTGTGCCACCCTGCCCCTTTTTGAGGTCTAGAATAATCCCTACATAAAACTATTGTCGAAAACTTATTCTAGATGATTAAAATAGCACCATTCATGTTCTTTTGTTGTGCTAGATGCAAGAGAGAGTGTGTAAACTTACTTTTAACTAATTAGAAATGTGGTTATATTATATGCGTCAAAATATGTGGGTGAAGACCAAAGTTATCATTTTTGGGGTTGTCATGTTTGTTTCTTGCTCTACAAAAAAATTCTTGATATTTTTTCATAATTGCAGTTTTATTCAAATAAGGAAGGATGTATGTTCATGATATTAATGTTTAGTTCAAAATGAAGATTCAATTTAAAAAGTTGTTTTGGATTAAAAGCTTAAGTGCATCAAAATATGTGACACCAGGATACAGTAATGCAAAGCGGCTGATTTACTATATGCGTATCCTATATAGCTCTACTGACAAACTGGCCAGAAAAAGACCCATAAACAGGTGTCTGTTGGTGCAAACGTTGTTTTTATTATTATTATTTTTATTGTAGTTAGTAGATCTAGTCCAAATAATTGTACTCTAAAAGGTGGATATTGTGCTGTTTTTTTGCTGGGTCAATATCCCCCTTCAGAGTACAAACCAAAATAGACCAAAACTGTGGTGGAAAAGTTGGCTTCTTTGCGTATGTAATGCCCAACAAAATCCCTTGGGCACGATTTATGGCTAAAAAATTGGGTTTTACCTGCATAATTTTTACATGTACAGAAAGCTTGTAATTTTCTGCATCAGATGAGACATCTATAAAGAAAATCCATTCACGCAATCGTTCACATCGCCAGTTAAACTTTCAAACTGATTTAACACGGTAAAATCTACCTAGCTCTACCATATTGGATATCGACAGCTGATGTAAACACGACGCTACTATATGATAACCTGTACAGCGCGTAAGCGTTAAACGCCGTTTTACACATTTTAGTCAAGATTGATCAATTCTTGTCAATTACAAAATACTTTATTTTCTTTCCGGCAAAAAACACTATGATTTTTTTTTGTCAAAAATATGAGAAAAAAAGGAACTCACTAATAACTTATAAACCTTTAATACAAAAGATTTTTTTAACGTTTACTTGAACATGTATTTACCGGCACTGCACATTATTGATATTAAACAACATTAAACAAGTACAAGTATCACATGTTATGACTCTGTCGACTGTTGCACATAATAAAACAATAAGCGATCTCTAGCGTCCATTTTCCCAGTACAATGTACCCCTATGCGTCGGTGGGTTTGGTTCTTTGTTAACTGGTTAGACTTCTCGGAGTTAAAAAAACGACAGCTCGTTTTACAAGTCCAGATATTTAATATCACAGCAAAATCGTGAACAAATAAAGTCTCAATAAATTAACCAAGTAATGAGTTCTCTTTAGAAAACACAGCTTATGTGAAAAAGCTGTAAACGTACAAATGTTCAATTAAATATTTCCAATGATTATTTCGTGATCGTATAGTGGTTGTTACAAGTTGCAAAATAATTCAGCAAAACATTCAAACGCTGTTAAAATTATCCAAGTAATTTTACAATTCCTAGAATGTTTATTCCACTGTATATTATTAAGATAAAATATAAAACCCGATACGGTTTTTGAAAGACTCGATTCGTGAGTCTTGCTTGCACTCCCGTGACGCTAACAAGGGAATCTTACATGCAAAGTAAAGAACAGCGCGAAGTACTATCAATTTAGCCCGGTTTTTATACGAAAGAGCGACTGACCATCCTTGTGATGAAATCAACCACCTTTTCCATAAACTGCCAAGCAATTAAATCTTTAGCAATTAATTAGATATAACTTGTCGATCTCGAGGAGGAAATATAATTTCTTAAACCATAGAAACTCCAGTGAGTAACCTGTTGACCGACGCTCACTGAACATCTATCAGCTAGGTAGGCGAAAGTGTTACAACAAACACAAACAGCTGCACAACTTGTGCAACAGTTACATAATGACAGGCTTGAAGACCTGAAGTTTTTCGCAACTCTATTGAAAGATGAAAAGCTGACTAGAAATATTAGCGGAAGATACCACAAATCGTTTCCTAAAGTTTCGTCAGTGACAAAAATAAACTACACAAAATTTTTAAATAGAATTAAGAAGTTGTCAAAAAGGTTGGACAAGGCGAAACAGGTTGCGCTGTAAATGTTGTCATGTAAATACTTTCAGTTATAGAGTCAAATTGGTCAGAGTAAAGAAATAAAACTGTACGACGAATTACAGTCTTGAAAGTTTTGATCACTGTTGTATATACTTTATTAAAAATGCTTTGAGTTTGTTGTAGTTTTTATTGTTGATAAACGAAAATACAGGCTTGTTCATATCATCATAATGCACAAGAAAAACACCGATCACAGCCTACCATCTCCACCCCTGTCAGATTATTTCTTTCTTTATTAAAGCTATATTTTGTAACCAGAATGCCGGTTTAGAACTAAATCGTTAATATAACGTAAATGAAAATATAAATCAGTTGCAATTCTTCTTTCTGCTTAATAAACACGCAAGAAATCATACATAAATTTCACGTTTCGAATATATTTACCGCGTACACCCTCCTTTACTGTACATAATTGTTTTGAAGAAAGATCTTAATTTCATTGGTTAGCGTGTTGGATCGAAGCTCCGCCCCGCATGGCGATGTAAACCTGAGACGGCGATTAAACGGTAATGGGTTTAACAGAAATTTTTCACAAAATATAATATTTTAGTATTTATTTTGATCGCAGATGTTTTTAAAACAATAAGTGAACATGCTTGTGTACAGATTTTAAGGAAAAAACAGTATGCCTCTCTCTCATATTTTCGGGGTTTCCCATATTTTCGTGACGTCATCAAATGTCATATGCGCGCGCGCACAATCTGTCCAGTCATCCGAAATACTATTCAATATTTTATAATCACTTTATCTTCGTGTTTATCAGACATCTTGAAATATATTTGCTAACATAAAGAACAGAATACTTACTTTACTCCAAAACAGCTCTTTTTTCCTTAAAATCCAAGTAATATAAAAAAAAACAACCGAAAATATTTACTTGAATTGTTTTCCCTCCCCTTATGGTTGGAGGAGAGTTTTTTCCCTTGCGTAATTTGCAAAAATCTGTGTCGTCTCAGAGCTTGAAGTGTATGCAATGCTATTAATACCATAGCAGGTCGAAGGTCACAATTCAATTGAAAATCAATTATGAACGTCTCGTGTACGCAAAAGGGTTGTCAAATAGCACCAATCCAAATGTTACCAGGCAATAAGTGGAGTTTGAGAGACCAACTTCCAAGGTCAAGTTAAGTTTCTAACTTTTTATAGACTGTTGCACTCCAGTATCATTAAAAAAACATAAAAATTTGCTTAATTATAATAGTCAAAAACATTTTAGTAAGTAAAAAACAATTTCTCTGTTCGACTGCTTTTCCGTTTCATGCCCAAAACTAAACAAAACATGTTAAAATTTTAGACATTTTCTCACACTATGTCAGGATCAAAATGTCCTCGATGTTTCTAGTGAACAAAATCGAATCATGTGGGTTTCTCATGGTTATAAGTAACATCCAATCGAAAGTCCCGAAAATATGAGAAAGCGTCTGTGAGATTCAGAGGGCCGATATCTGTTGCAAATGGCGGTAGTAAATGTGGCAAATAGTGACGACTTCAAAATTTTTGGCTTTTAATTCGGTAAAACACAAGTGACTGCAGTTGGTGAATAAAACATAAACATTTGAAATACAATTATTAAGAGCGCCAGTGTAAAATTCGTCTGTGAAACCCCCGAAATTATGGATGAACGGCATAAAACTCGGGTTCTTAAAAATCCTAACCCTCGCCGATTTCCACCACAGTTTTGGTCTATTTTGGTTGAGACGTAAAGGACAGATATCTGTAAAAAGTCAGCATGATAATGGGTCTGTGCTTGCAGTCGAATTATTCAGACTATTAGTAGATCTAGATCTCAAAAATTATCGAACGTGTTTTTTTGCTAAAACCAGGATCCAAATTATGAGCTTTCGTGAAATAATCAATGTTCTCAAAGACTCCCGCTTATAATAACACTGGCAATCTAAATAAACGGCAATACTTAAATATTTCCAGAAAAATCGCTTTACTTACCGGTAAAACGAAAATAGAAAGCAGACAAATATGCAACTAGCTTGACGTCACCAATAGCAACTATGGCGGATGGTTACACTAAACGCTGGGAAAACCGTTCCTTGACGGTCTTACAATCTGCATCGCTTGACAAATAACAGATTTAATAATACAAATGTATAAGATACAATTGAGCTTTATCTGATTCGCAAATAAAATATTCGATCATATTAAAATAAGATTTGACAATCAGTTGAACAAAGAAGATTAAATCGTGCCTTTAAGAAATCTAGAAAAACTCTAAACTCTTCCGATAGAAAGAAATTCTTAGATCTAAAACACTTGGTGCGTAAAAAAGTTAAAGAAGCCCATGAAAAAAACCTTGAAGAAATTCTCAATTTAAACAATATAGAAACCTATGCATCAAACAAAATAAATACCAAGAAGTTCTTTTCCCTCCTTAAGCATTCCAAACAAGATTCTATTACCCGCTCTCACCCCTGAAATCCCAAAATAAGTTCCACCATTATGATACAACAAAAGCATCCGTACTTAACCAGCAATTCCAGTCTGTTTTAGCCCAAAGTCACCACTAAGTCTTGCCTCTCTCTGTGGAATGAAAATCCAGGACCTCAGGGATAGTAACCAATCTCAAACAGGTCAATCTATCCTCAAAATGCCCGACATAAAATTAAGTTCAAAGGGCACAGAGAAACTCATTTCAAACCTAAACCCTTATAAAGCAAGTGGTCCTGACTAGATCAAACCTCTTGTATTAGAAATGCTGTCAAAAGAAATCCCCGATTCTTGAGGTCATCTTTCAAAAAATCACTGGATGAGGGATCATTGCCCTCCCAGTGGAAAACAGCAAATGTCGCCCCATTTTCAAAAAGGGTGATAGGTCATCTCCTGCTAATTATAGACCTATATCACTTACATGTGTTCTTTGTAAAACATTGGAACACATTGTCTCCTCCTCTATTATTAAGCACTTCACAAATCAAAATATCTTATACCACCTACAGCATGGATTTCGAGAAAAGAGATCATGTATAACTAACCCAGCAAGCACAGGTATATCGGGCCAATATAGGCTTGCTGATATCTGTTTATGTTATTGGTCCGATATATTCCCGATATAAGCATCCAACTGTATATTGCAATTATATAGTGAAAATATGTTCCGTTCTATATTTTATTGATATTTGCCATATTTTCCGTCAAATTTTAGCGTCAATTTCTCATACTAATTCTCATTTTAAAAAGTCGGATCTTTCAATATCGGCCCAATTGCGGTGTGATATACGAACGTTTATCCAAAAATCGACAACTCTGCGGGGAGGGTGTCAGATACAGAAATGAAGAAGACACGTTGGAAACCGGTAATTTTATGTTGTATATTTATTTAAAATATATTAAAATATATTTTAAAATTCGATCTGGTAAAATATTTAATATTGTGAAATTATTCGGACAAAAATGTTTAACTTTTAATTAGTTTATTCTCTTCATTCATTTCGGGACTAGCTGCGACGTATGCAACACGAAATTTAAAATCACAATACTTTCAGTGATATACTCGGTAATTGCCAGTAAGCTTTGAAATTTTACTAAATCATTTATTGTAGTTCCTATTTTCAGTCATTTTTCTTTCCGTTTTATTATGTTACTTTTGCAGTAAATGTGCTGGCACATCAGTTTACAATTGTCACATTTTTTCGCGACTTTGTTCTATGCAAAATCAAAATATGATTAGATAAAGTTTATTAAACGATTAAAGATTTTAGATGAGCAAAGTAAAAAGATCATATTTTATCTGATTTTTTGAATCATTGTGTAACATTTTATCTGATTTGTTGAATCATTGTGTAAATTTTTGCAAGAATGACTGTGCAGGGGAAAATGCTCTTTTCTAGAGCCGATAATGAAATTTGATGCCAAGCTGATATAGAAATCTGATGATGGGTGGATATAGAAATCTGATGATGGGTGGATATAAAAATCTGATGATGGGTCGATATAAAAATCTGATGACGGGCCAATATAAAAATCTGATGATGGGCCGATGTCGATTTTATCTAGGAACAATATCGGCTTGATGTCGGAAAGTATGTTGGGCCGATATTACATCAACTTTGCAAGGCCGATTGTGGACCAACATCTATTTCTGATGATGGGCCGATATTGAAGACATTATTGGTCCAATGTTGGCTCGATATATAATGCTTGCTGGGAAGCTTGTCATGTTAGTTAATGACCTTGTCATCTCTGTCCATAACAAACAGCAGGTAGACCTGATCCTCTTTCAGTAAGGCATTTGATAAGGTTAGTCATGAGAAAGTCCTACTGAAAATGCGTAATTATGGAAGTAGAGGTCAAACCCTTAAATGGATAAAAAGTTTTCTAGATAATCATGTCCAGTCAGTAATACTGGATGGCACTTGCTCAGATCCTAAGCCTATGTCATCTGGTGTACCCCAGGGTTCTGTGCTTGGTCCACTCCTCTTCCTGGCCTACATTAATGATCTACCTCTAAATATAAATTCTATAGTTCGTCTTTTCGCAGATGATATTGCAATATACCTATCTCTCACCTCAACAAGCCAATCAGAGACTCTTCAAAATGATCTAGAGCCTTGAAAAATGGGAATTAGATTGGGACATGGATTTTAACCCTTCAAAATGTCAGGTGATCCATGTCACTAGAAGGAAACATCACATACCTACCAAATACTATCTCCATGGGGTCCTTCTAGAGTCTGTTAGCTCTGCCAAATACCTTGGAGTGGACATATTAAACGACCTTTCCTGCGATGTTCACGTAAATAGAACAACCAAAAAACGCAAACCAAACCCTGGGTTTCTAACGTCAAAACATTAAGGTCAAATCTGAACCCCCTAAGTCAATGGCTTATCAGACGCTTGTGCGTCCCAAACTTGCATATGGCTCCGAAATCTGGTCACCCTACACCAAAACCCTAATTGATCAAATTGAAAATGTTCAAAGAAGAGCGGCTCGATGGATCAAACATGATTACAGCCGCACTTCCAGTGTTACAGACATGATGAAATCATTAAATCTCCGACGGCTTGATCTAAGACGTATAGATAACCGTTTGTCCCTCATGTATAAAATTACAAATGAGCTGGTTGCTATTCATACTGAAGGCATATTAACTCCCCTTTCCCGTCACTCTCGTCATGCCCACACAAGGTCCTACAGGTTAATAACAGCAACCACAGACTACTATAAGTATTCGTACTTCCCAAGAACAGTTACATTCTGGAATGCCCTTCCCCCTGATATTCCCTCACTCCCGACCATTGAGCAGTTCAATGCAGCTATCTGCTGTACTGAACACCAATCACCATAGCTCTGCATACTCTTTCTTTTATCCTTTTAACATAACACCCCTGTATATCCCTTTTTAACTTTTAATCTTTGTTCTAATAACAGTCTCGGTCTTCGACGCGCAAATGTCTACGTCCCCGCGAGGGGTTTGACTAAAAGAAGGAATATAAGACGCAAACAATTACTCTTAAATACAAGTATCAGAGGGTAGGATCGACGTGGCACTGCTTCCGAAGAAAGTTGAGCGAGGACAATGTTGCATTGGGATAAAAATGGCGGTTTAGTCGGCCTTTTTATAAAAAATGAATTAGTTTTGCAAGGTAAGTGCCTTCATTCAATATTTAATTTTAAGTCTACCTGTTCATTCTGCGACCAGAAGGTGTCCTCGATACTTTCTTTCAGGAACGCAGATTTTGTAACCAAAAAGTTATTGAAGGTTTTATACAGTATAGGGAATGCAAACACGCCAAAAATAAGTATTTTTAGGCTGATCTTCCGACATCTGGGCACTACCATGTTGGTTTTTAACATACTCTTTTTTCTACTTTGCTCGACCCAATAAGCACGCTCGAAAGAAAACAGGACACGTCATTATCTGCTTTCGAGGATTTGGACATTCCCTTTTGGCGTTACCTTGATAATGACTGAAAGAGTTAGAGTATTCTTAGTCTCAATAATTCGACGGCAAGCACAGACCCATTATCATACTGACAATTTTCGTTGTCTGTCCTTTACGTCTCAAGCAGTTACGATCAAAACTGTGGTGGAAATCGCACTGCTTTAAATTCCCATTTTTTCACTGCAACTTGAAAATTTCAGCACTGCTAAGTTCATTTGTTGTTATAAAACATAAATATTCTCTAAAGTATCAATCAAATAAAAATTATTGCACAAATAACACTTTTAAACTTACTATTGTTTATGCCGTTTACATGTAGATTTTAATGTGCTAACCAATGAAAAGGTCCCTTTTATAAATCGATACACTACACAGTGAGATAAACTTATAGCGGAGTAACATAAAAAATGCTGACATGGGTGGAGGTTTAAAAGAGTTTTGAATAAAAAACGAAACCGTTATTTATAAAGGATTACATATATTGATTCTACTTGAATGTGGCTTTTCAGGTATGTAATTTTTTTAAAGATACATATGGTTAAGATGCTTTATGGAGCCGCAAAAAGTTGCGATTCAAATTCCGATCGGCGGCATATAGAAATAGAAGAAAAATATCCGCATTGATTTGAATAGTAACTGGGTTGTGCGTGATGGACGAACATCGCATATATAGAAAAGTCCATGTCGCGCACAAATAGTTGTGCTAGAGTATTCTATAAAGCACATGCATATTCACAGATTTGATTACAGAGCACTTATGCTTATTTTCTTGGATTGTTTATGTTAGTTATATAATAACGAGTTGAATATTAGCAGATTAAGTTGGAATATCATTTATGATGAATAAGGCATAATTATATACGACAACATATCCAGTTTCCTATACATTAACAATATCATAGAGCACGCGCAAAATGACACCGTGGTAGAATAAATTTTTGTCCAGTATAGGTATACAGTTATGATATTTTCTTTTAAAAGAATATGCTTGTTGGAAAAAGTGACCTATTGCAATTCGAAAAGCAGTTATGATTTGGGGAGTAAACATGTTAAGCAATCTGAAGAATCAATGCAAAATATCCAATTATAGAAGATCAAAAAGATGTCATTTATGAAAAAGGTGACGTAAATACTATTTGTAACCACCACCTATTTTAATCTAGCAAATGATTCTGTGATATTTTATTACAAAATAAGCATACAATTAAAGCCAAACAACGGTAATTTGGAAATGTGTTGCTTTTTATAAGAACATATGTAGTAAACACAGGGTGGGGAATCACGTGACAAAAACATGGCCGCCAACCAAAATATTCTCTCGGTTCGAGGTATGTTTTTACTTGTTTCTCGCTTATTCCTGGACCGTTTTAAATGAAATAAACACTAAAGTATCCCGTACACAAAGACAGATTGCATAGTGTATTCCAAATTTTGCCAGCTTTTGTAGTTTTTGCGGTATTTCGTGCACAGTGTTTGACAACTTGCACTGCTCGGGGATAGGGTACACTCGGATCTTGATGAAATCGTTCTTCTGGCAAGTTTTCGCAAGTGAGCTGATTGTTGCACGAAAAATGTGTTATATCCTGACAGAAAAATGCTTCTGGTGCAAAAATATCCAGTTTCTGTATGCAACTGATGTGAAACACGCAAAAATGGAAAATGATAGGGAACACTGGCCGCGACGTTGAGGATAGGGAACACTTGCATTTCTTAAGAAGCAAACTGTTTGCCAGTCCGAGCGATCAGTTTGCGAAACGGAGCGAGTCCGTTGTATTTTTGTTTTCAATAAAACATGGATATTTTTATCCTTTGTGTAAATTCTTATGATCAGCTACGAAGTTGTTAGAAAGGAGTATTATTTAATGCAGTTGAGTCTTGCATAGCTAGAAATGTAAATCTCTGAAACGTTTGCATTTATGAAACAAAGCACTAGAAAAAATACCACAATTTGTATTTAGCAGATAATAATAATAATAAGCACGAAAGCATGATAACAGTTAGAACTTTTATATACTCAGTACATTTAAAAATGTAGATTTTAATGTCATGTATTTTGAAGATTTTTCCATTTTTACAAGATCTGATACCTCAAGCAGAGTAAATTCTTGAAAACCATACTTACGAAATTTAATGTATCAACGTCATGATGCACGTGACTTGTTAAATTCCACACTTTGCACTTGAATTAAAAGTGTATTAAAATTTCGCAATTTTATTGCTATGTATCTGTGAACAGTTGACCGATACACAGTAAAACATGTTTAAAGGCTTTGTGCCAATCTGTATTAATGCCACGGCTTATTGTATTGACGTACTTACGTTTAGAATCGTATTCGTAATCTACAGCATGAAAAGCACGGGCACATACAGCTGTTTTCACACTCTTTTTCTTATAATAATACAACATCAATATTTTAGACTAGCTATTCTTGTCTTCAGACATGTCGCCGATCAAACACATTAGGGATTGGGAAAAGAAACTCATTTATTCACGTGGTCAGCTACAATAAAAATCTTGCTGAGCTTCGACAAGCACTGACTGATGAATGGAATAAAATGCCCCAAGAACAAAGTCTTAGTTTTTAATATTTCGACCAGTTTAAAGATTGGTGGTTTCAATATCCCAGCCAATATAAATTTGGATATTGTTCAATCATCCCCAAGGATATACTTCCTGCTTTTTAAATTTTGCCTTTGACGTTGTCTGTGATATGCATGATTTATATTCTAAGACCCCTCTCAAAATTCTATTCTGTTTAGTTCCGCCCATTGTTTTCTCTTTTATGGCAAATACATTCTTTTATCTGGGGACCATACGCCGCTGAACATGGAATGGTATTAATCTAAAAATACCGCATTGAAGGTTCCATGTTCACCGCTATATGCATACCATCGTTTGGGATGGTTTATTGGTGTAAATATTGAGTTGCGCTCAACCCAGGGCTATGCGACGTGGGCAGTAATAAGAATTTCCATTACTGCCCATGAACAGGCTCAATCAAACCGAGCCTGCAATATTTTCATACTTGTCGTGGTCGAATGTCTTCAAAGTTCCCTTTTCATCTAATTTAGTAGCGTAACCTCCGTATTGCAGGCTGGGAAGATTCTTCTTGGGACATTTACAAACAAGTGTTTTCTGAAAAGCCTCGTCTGTCCCCGATTCATTTTGCGCTGTTTGCACTCTGGAACATATTAGAGTTATGGAGGTTTTTATTATGTTACCCCTGAAATGTAAAGAAAAATATATGGATTGTAAATTCTATTTAAATTCAGCAGCTACGAATAAACAAACATATTATTTAAGAAAACTTGAAAAAGATTTCACACCAGAAACTTACTTGTAGATGTTTACTAGCCAGCTTACGGAAAGTTATAGGCTCTTACAAAGCTTTATAATAATAAACATCACGAAACAGTTTTTTTATGTTTTTGAAATCACACTGGCAAAAGTATTATTTTAATAATAATATATTTTAATACATTTAAAATAGAATTAAAAATGAAAAATGAAAAATTCAGAGAGTCAAATCTTCCCAGCTAAGGCCTACAAAACGGAGGTTAAGCTACTACGACTTTATTAATCAAATCAACGTCTCCTGACTTTTTGTGTCGCCTGCGATAGCAGGTAGACACATAGGGATGCTATTGTCCGGCGGCGGCGTCGTCGTCGTCGTCGTCGTCGGCGGTGCCGTCGTCCGGTAGTCCCCCAACTTTAATCTGAAACTTAATGTTGCCTATAACTTTGAAAGAACTTGACCTATTCACTTCATACTTGGAATATATCATCAGCATGAACAATGCCATCTGTGACGACAAGAATGATAACTCCAGTTTCAATATTTTTTAAGTTATGCCCCTTTCTAATGCAACTTTAATCTGAAGTTTAATGTTGCCTATAACTTTGAAAGTATTTGTCCTATTCACTTCATACTTGGAATATATCATCAGCATGAACAATGCCATCTGTGACGACAAGAATGATAACTCCAGTTTTAATATTTTTTGAGTTATGCCCCTTTCTAATGCAACTTTAATCTGAAACTTAATGTTGCCTATAACTTTGAAAGTACTTGTCCTATTCACTTCATACATGGAATATATCATCAGCATGAACAATGCCATCTGTGACAACAAGAATGATAACTCCAGTTTCAATATTTTTTGAGTTATGCCTCTTTCAAATGCAACTTTTATCTGAAACTTAATGTTGCCTATAACTTTGAAAGTACTTGTCCTATTCACTTTGTACTTGGAATATATCATCAGCATGAACAATGCCATCTGTGACGACAAGAATGATAACTCCAGTTTCAATATTTTTTTAGTAATGCCCCTTTCAAATGCAACTTTAACCAGAAACTTAATGTTGCCTATAACTTTGATTATACTTGTTCTATTCAATTCATACTTGGAATATATCATCAGCATGAACAATGCCATCTACGACAACACGAATGATAACTCCAGTTTCAATATTTTTTGAGTTATGCCCCTTTCAAATGCAACTTTAACCTGAACCTTAATGTTGCCTTAACTTTGAAAGTACTTGTCCTATTCACTTTATACTTGGAATATATCATCAGCATGAACAACGCCATCTGTGACGACAAGAATGATAACACCAGTGTCAATATTTTGGAGTTATGCCCCTTTCAAATGCAACTTTAACACGAAACTTAATGTTGCCTATAACTTTGAAAGTACTTGTCCTATTCACTTCATACTTGGAATACATTATCAGCATGATCAACAACATTGGTAACAAAAAGAATCATAACTCCTGTTTGATTATACTTTGAGTTATGCCCCTTCCAAATGCAACTTTAACATGAAACTTAATGTTGACTTTAACTTTGAAAATTCACTTGATATTCGAAATAAATCATCTTCATGAAAAGCGTCATGATGAAGAACAAGAACGATAACTCCTGCTGGACTATTTTATGAGTTGTGTCCCTTTAATATACAACTTTAACATGAAACTTAATGTTGCCTATTACTTTTAAAGTACTTGTCCTATTCACTCATCGAATATATCATCTTCATGAACAACAACATGGGTTACAACAAGAATCATAGCTCCTGTTTGACTTTTCTTTTTCAAATGCAAATTTCACATGAAACTTAATGTTGCGTATAATTTGAAAGTACTTGCCCTATTCATTGAATACTTGGATTGTATCATCAACATGAACAGTGCGATCGACAACTACAAAAATTATAACTCCTGTTTGAATATTTTATGAGTTATGTCCCTTTCAAATGCAACTTTCACATGAAACTTAGTGTTGCCTGTAAAATGGAAAGTACTTGTTCAATTCACTTAATACTTTGAAAAACTCATCTGCGTGCACAAACCAATTTTTTCACCATTATTATAGTTATTCCCCTTTTAAATGCAATTTACATGACACATGTGTTCTGTGGTCTAGTATTGAAATCAACTTAAATAAAATATTTTTATTATATATGATTATAAATAGGCCCACATTTCAACTTTTTCCATGCAGGCGACACATGTGTTCCGCGGAACACAACATTCTAGTTTATCAAGAGAAGGAAAATCTTTTAAATTAAATTAGTTTCAAAATGACTTTGCTTTTGGACATTCACAGTCGTTTTATGACTGCCTCTAATAGTGCCTGCTCGTTAATGTGGGTTCCTGTCATCATATCCCGAAAAACATGCTTATATAAAACTATAATAAGTATCGAAGCATTTGTCGTGTATGTTAAGTAAATATTCTAAGAGCCGCATCGATATTTATTGCTGTCTGCAGCAAAATAATTTTTTATTATAACAATGTCTATACTATCTTATAGTTCACCAGGTTTCAAACATAAAATACATTGTTATAGGATATCTCGCCTGTTGTATAAAATATATTAATATCTTACCGGTGGCCAGATTCTTTACTTCATGACTAATAAGACAAAAACACATTTCAATATCTACTCTTTTAGGATTGCGGAAATAGAAAGTCGTTTTAATAATCGGAAATAGAATTTTCAATCTAATGTTGCAAACAAAACGCCCTGGTTTGTTACTATATAACACTAAAACTGGAAAAGTTCGTGTTTTGTATATAAACGTTCTAACTGTAATCATTATTTCGCACATATGTTGTATTCTGGCGCATCATTATAATTCACAATGTTCACTATTTTATTTATAATCTTCAAAAAATCTGCTTTATACAAATTATTATATCTTTTCCAGTGTTTCGTTTCATAAATACAAAAGTTTCAAAGATTTACATTTCTAGCTACATTCTGTAAGCAAGACTGTTTTGTTAAATTACTTTTTAACAACTTCGTAGCTGATCATGAATTTAAACAAAGGAAACAAAATATCCATGTTTTATTGAAAACAAAAATACAACGGACTCGCTTGGATTATTCGCAAACTGATCGCTCGGATTAGCAAACAGTATGCTTCTCACAAATACAAGTGTTCCCTATCTCCAACGTCGCGGCCAGTGTTCCCTATCATTTTCCATTTTTGCGTTTTTTCACATCAGTTGCATATAGAAACTGGATATATTTGCACCGGTAACATTCAGTCTGTCGGGATATAACAAATTTTTCATGCAACAGTTAGCTCACTTGCGAAAATTTGCCAGAAGAACGATTTCATCAAGATCCAAGTGTACCCTATCCCCGAGCAGTGCAGGCTGATGACAAACACTGTACACGAAATACCGCATAAACTACAAAAGTTGGCGAAATTTGTAATACACTATGCAATCTGTCTTCGTGTACGGGGTACTTTAGTGTTTATTTAATTTAAATGGTCTAGGAATAAGCGAGAAACAAGTAAAAACTTACCTCGAACAGAGAGAATTTTTTGGTTGGCGGCCATTTTTTTGTCACATGATTCCCCACCCTGAAACATATCCATAACAATAAAAAAATCATACTATTTAATCAAATCTCTGAACTTGCATGTGGTTTATGAAAAACCCGTTCAGTAAAATTATCCAGGTAATGCCAAAAAGGGAATGTCTCAATCCTCGAATGCCAGATAATGGCATGTCATGTTTTCTTTCGAGTGTGGGGTTGCTTATTGAGGACGAGCCAAGTAGAAAAAAGAATATGATATTTTGACTTGATAAAATGCTAAAACCCAACATGGTAGTGCCCAGATGTCTGAAGATCATCCTAAAAATACCATATTTTTGGCGTGTTTACATTACCTATATTGTATAAAACAGTCAGTAAACTTTTTTGTTACAAAATTTCTGAAACAAAATGTCGAGGGTACCTTAGGCATCTGGTCGCAGAATGCACAGGTGGACTTAAAATTAAATATTTATGAAGGCACTTACCTTGCAAAACAAATCCATTGTTTGTTATAAAAAGGCCGACTAAACCGCCATTTGTATCCCAATGCAACATTGTCCTCGCTTAACTATCTTCGGAAGCAGTGCCACGTCCTACCCCCTGTTGATGGACGCCGTCACCGATAAATGGAAATAATATTATAAACTACATGCTGACAAATTCTACTAAATGTTATTTGACTGTTGTAATATTTAGTGCACAGACACATGTTTAGGGTTTTTAGTGTATAGTCAAATGATGATAATTATGACGATGATGGCGACGATGATCATGATGATGGCGACGGCGACACGGTTGTCTAAACCAAGATAAATAAATCTGCATCTTATTGAACAGCTGTAGATAATGAGTTGCGTCTCTTTATACACTATCAAAAGAGTTAAACGATAATGAAATGAAATTTCTAAATAGAAAATACTATATTATCACAAACATATACTGAATAATTCGTTGCATATGATTAAAAATTAGCACACCAACAAAGATAAACACAAATGAATTTTATAGGTAAAAACATTTGCAACCTTTCACAAACCAGCAAACGTATTAATTAGGCAGTAGATGATCAATATATACAACTACAACATGTTGTTTGGATAACACTGAAATGAAAAATTCAACAAATAGTCCCATCGTGTCTTCCGTTTCGGTTTCAAAGTCAAAACACACAGATAGGAATTTCTATTTGTGCCGGACTTTGGAACTTTTAGAAAAACGATACACATATCGCGTAAACAACACTCATCTACATTATGTTACGGTCATCTGTCAAAATAGAGTTTAAAATATTACAGCAAAATCTTTTCTTGAATTTCTTAAAGTTAGATTTTCATCTTAGTATTATACCAGCAACATTGTAGTTGGATTCATTGATCAGCTTTTGCACATGTTACTTAAATCTTCGATGTTGCGAATGGATGCAAAAATGCTTTTACCTGTGAAATTCACTTATGTACATCTTTTGAGATGTTTACTATTTTAAATGTGTGCCACATATCTTACAAAATATAACGATATGTTCCAATTTTTATTTTGAAAGCAACAAAACATTCTCGGAAAAACTCCTTCAAAGTGTATGCATTACCCCACCCAAGCAGAATGTTGGCGACCTCTTAACTAATGCACCATTATATTCCATTTAAAAGACGGTGAATAAAAATATAATGTTAAAAGGGACATAAACGCTATTTATTTGGAAGTATTGAAAACGAAAATGCAGTAGTTCTTGATGAGTAACATTTAAGTTCATTATCAATCATTTGAGTAATATTAAAGATATAGGCCCTATGTTTAAAGCTTAAATCAAAATACTGAGTTAAAAGGGGCACATATGTGATTTTTTGAAGGGGATACCGACTTTGTTCGAAATGACCTGGATCATGATGTAAAGACATCTATTTTACGTTTCACATCTCGTAATATTAATGAGCCAACTTCAAAAGTACATTTAAGAAAACTGTTAGTGAAAACCGGGAAAAACTTTTTAAAATATTTTAGAACAGTTTTGAGTCTTTTTGGAAATGAATAAGGTCATAGTTTGGGTACATTTAGTTTTACTTTTATACCAATCACTTTGGTTAATGTTAAAGTTATGAATCAACTAAATAAAACACTTAAAAGCGGAAGTGAAAATAATGGGGTATAACTATATAAAAAAACATTTCATGTGAAGTTATAGATTTTTGTAGATTATAATGGTGAGATAATACAAGTTGGAAGCTTCATAGTTATAAGCCAAGTACATAAAACTTTCAAACGCAAAATCTAAAAATGTGACATTCTTGAAAAAAATACTTGTAATAGAGCCATGGGTCGTGTTCGTATGTAGTTTATGATGATGACATGTATACATTAAGTTTCATGTTCATAGCTCAAGTACGTAGTTTCAACATTATGAACCAGTTACATACAAACTTTAATGAAAAATCTAAATAAAACTTTTACGTACTTGTAACAAGTGCACTAGATCACAAAATTATGAAGCACACATAGCGCTCAATCGCGGCATTTAGTGCTCAGGGTTTACTTTATCAAGACATTTCGGGTAGTTTCAAAGTTTAGGACCAAGAGCATACATAACAAGAGTTGAAAGTTTCAAAGCTGTAGCAGGGGGCGGATCCAGGACTTCAGTAAGGGGTGGGGGGTTCAACTCAGCGAGTCATATTTTTAGCAGCGTTAATTTGTAACTGAGCTCGAACATCAGTCCCTCTGAAACTTCCATGGTTCTCAATAAATAATATTTGTAAGTGGCCCAGATGAATTTGCAAGAGGCCTAGTCTAGGGGGTCAGGAGCCTGCTTCCCTGGAAAATTTTGAAAATCTATATCCCAGATCCTGCATTCTGGGGTATTTTGTGGGGATTTTATAGCAGGTTTTGGACTACATTTTCATACTTGATTTTAACTATTTTCCTGCAGTAGTGATGCAATTACATGTATAAGCACCCAGATCCAAATACTGTACCTCATTATTTGAATCTAGATATGCGATACATAATGTTTCAACTCGAGAAATTGTTAATTAGAGAAAAACAGCTAGAAATGGCTGTAGTTCGGGGCTCCCAGTTTGTGGCCAATACTTTCGCCAGTTGGAAAATGTTGGAGACATATTAGATCTTCTGGGGCCGAATGATGTTACCAAATAACTGTTTGTGGCGAGACGGGGTTTAGAGAGAAAAATAAGCTGTGATATACTTTTGTTTTCCTACTGGACAACAATAAAACATATCATTATCTTTTGAATCAAGTTGCATAAATTAAATGTATGAACGTTAACGTGTCGAGTCCAGAGTCAACTTCAGTGATGGTTTTACTGTATAAGTAAAGTGAACATTGTGTATGGAGAAAAAATCCAATTTCTTTAACCGTCTGAAATTATATACACTTTTAACATCGGTTATATTCATTGTTTTAGATGTTGAACGTTGAATTTTTTATTGAAGTAAAGAAATTAGATGGTTATTTGAGTTGCCACAAAATATTTAGAATCATTCTCTCTGCAAATGCAGGTATCAGAAAATTCGGCTAATACCGGTAACCCGCTCTGCTTCCATCATAGTCAAAATTTGTCAAAATTAATAAAATATCTTGTTTTTAGACACTTAAAATCTGCAAACAATGTTAAAAAAGTGTATGAGAAGTCCCACTATCAAGTAATGTCGTTTTAATTAGAAATAATTAGGAAAAACGGAGAAGCACCAATACAATCTTTGTAGGATATAAAGTATGTTACGACTGCGATTTATTTTACTTTTAAATGCTTTATTTTCATGAATGGCATGAAATTCAGTCCCAACTGACGCACTTTTAATATTCTTGGCGCTAAAATCCTGGAACGACCATGTCCAATATATACGCACGTGCTCCATGGCGCGCCCGGCATATATTTTTGGGAAACTATTTTATATTTTCTATGAGAAATCCTTCCAAATATAAATGAAAAGATGAGTGCAAGACTCTATCTCAGTAAAATATTCTATAGTATAAGTAGTATGGAAGTTATGAGTTTGTACACTAGCTTGCACGCAAACTTTAACCTGAAATTGCAAGTCGAAAAACGGCCATAATTTGATCAAAATGAAAGTTAGAGTTCTTGGCATATACACTCAGGATATAATGATGAACAAGTGTTGAAAGTTTCAAAGCTGTAGTATAAGTAGTATGGAAGTTATGAGTTTGTAACACTAGCTTGCACGCAAACTTTAACCTGAAATTCTAAGTCGAAAAACGGCCATATTTTTATCAAAATGAAAGTTAGAGTTATGGTTCTTGGCATATACACTCGGGATACGATGACGGACAAGTGTGCCAAGTTTCAAAGTTGTAGCTATTGTAGTTTGTAAGATATAAGTTGCACGCAAACTTTAGCCAAAGCGGGACAGCAACGCCGATGCTGACGACAGAGTGAGTACAATAGCTCGACATATTCTTCGAATAGTCGAGCTAAAAACTTTAAAGGAAGCCAGCGCCGATGCCGTGGTGAATAGGCTAGATACCCATTCCACTCTCTTACACATCTGTTATAGGCTGGGACTACTTTCAACTACTTTTACTTTAACTCAAAGAAATAGTTCACCAATTACATTTACAATAGATTGGGTTTCATCGGTTTTAATGAAAGATAGTGAAGATTTCTGTCATTTGTTTTACCTCAAGCTTTCAAATTCATAATTATGACTGTATAAAATAGGGCTGTCGAGTTTGGTAAAAAATCTTGACATTGAGCCTTTCGCAGAGATGTTAATTAAGTGAGTGTAAGGAACAACAACTCTGCAAAGGAGATTGTCCCTTTTCTTCAAACAGCCGAGCTAAAATGTCCCCCAAGGTAAAAAAATTCTTGACATTTGATTTTCAAATGACATATACTCTCGAAAGCTGACTTCAGTTTTGCATCGTAATTGCCAAGTTATAAAACTTAATCGCCAGCATAAACAAAGACAGTTCGACATTCAATACAGTTTGAAGATGAAAATCAATGTTAGAAAGTAACGTGAAACGCGGGATCCGATTAGCATTGTAATTTAGCAAATTGTTTTCTAAATGTATTTTATTTTAAGAACAGGAATATGAAAATTTTAGCATTTCGTACGTTTATTTTTAATAAAGTAAAACGGGTATAAAAGCAAAATGTTGAAAAGCACATAGAATGATTGCACTGTGTTCCGGATCGGCTTATTGTGATATTTGTAAAGTTTAGAAGCATTTTCTGTGCACAATGGAGGGTCCGGACTCGTCGTATTCCTGTTTACTGATCCACATCTGTTGGAAGGTGGACAGGGAAGCTAGGATAGAACCACCGATCCATACGGAGTATTTTCTCTCAGGGGGAGCGATAATCTTGATTTTCATGGTGGGCGGGGCCAGTGCCGTGATTTCCTTCTGCATTCTGTCGGCAATACCTGGGTACATGGTAGATCCACCGGAAAGAACAGTGTTGGCATACAGATCTTTACGGATGTCGACGTCACATTTCATGATACTGTTGTACGTGGTTTCGTGTAGACCAGCAGATTCCATACCAAGGAATGAGGGCTGGAGCATAGCCTCAGGGCATCGGAAACGTTCATTGCCAATGGTGATCACCTGACCGTCGGGGAGTTCGTAGCTCTTCTCCAGGGAGCTAGATTGCGCTGCTGTTTGCATTTCCTGTTCAAAGTCTAAAGCAACATAACAAAGCTTTTCTTTAATGTCTCTAACAATTTCTCTTTCGGCCGTTGTGGTGAAGGAATAACCACGTTCCGTAAGAATTTTCATTAGATAGTCAGTAAGATCTCTACCGGCGAGATCCAATCTTAAAATAGCATGTGGAAGGGCGTACCCCTCATAGATGGGTACAGTGTGCGACACACCATCCCCAGAGTCCATGACAATACCGGTGGTACGACCTGAAGCATACAGTGAAAGCACAGCCTGAATAGCTACGTACATAGCTGGTGAGTTAAAGGTTTCAAACATGATTTGGGTCATCTTTTCTCTGTTGGCCTTGGGGTTGAGCGGGGCTTCGGTGAGAAGTACGGGGTGTTCCTCTGGGGCTACACGGAGTTCATTGTAGAAGGTATGATGCCAGATCTTCTCCATATCGTCCCAGTTTGTGACGATTCCGTGTTCGATTGGGTACTTGAGGGTGAGGATACCTCTCTTGCTCTGGGCCTCGTCCCCGACATAACTGTCCTTCTGACCCATACCCACCATCACACCCTATAATGGAAAAATACAGGGGCTTAAAAAATGCTCTCTCTTATTCAGAATACTTCCTCGTGGGACAATCTTAGTTTCAACTCGAGATTAGTCATACAGCGGCGTCCTATTAGCCGCCTCAGTAACTACAGGAGTTTATTACATTTCTATCAATGGTTGTGAGCATAATGAAATATTACAGTTTCTGCATCTACATCAAAGATAATCTTCGGCGGGGATGGTATAATATTTTAATTTGTAGGGCATAACTTTGAATTAAAAAACGCAATTAACTCCAATACACAAAACAGAGTATATACAGCGGATGGGCAACTTATACCAATGGAGAAAGATTACATACTACTAGTACAACATTAAACAATGGGGAACCCCGCCCCAAGAATGAGTGGGCGTTTGTCGAGGAAGTGCAATTATACCGGTAGATATTAAGCTGCACATTTCGCTATTTTAACTTAAGTATTTCTGAAAACAGGCCATGGATAGTTTATGCATAAAGAGACAGGAATATGTAAAAAAAAGTTCTGTGAAAACAACAACAAACAACAACAACAAAGAAGTAGTCTAACCTGATGTCTGGGTCTGCCGACGATGGAAGGGAAGACGGCTCTAGGAGCGTCGTCACCGGCGAATCCGGCCTTGCACATTCCGGATCCATTATCAACAACTAAAGCGGCAACATCCTCGTCTCCCATTGTTTCTGTTTAATTGATGTTCACAAATAATCCAGCGACAGATCTCTCTACAGCTCCACTAGCTTAACATGTGAAACAAGAACCCGTCATCTTACAAACTATATAATGTCATGCGTGAACCCTATCAATATGCACACGAACCCCTTCTATCTGGGAAGAGAGGTTGTTTTCCAATATTCGTTACCATATATGGTAGTAAAATTGCAGGTTCGCTGAGCCGTACTCTTACAGTCGATATATTGTTTGTTGTATATATGAAAGTGTTTATTTTCGGTCACGTGGTAAATTGACTGTGCAGGAATGTTACAAAATATAAACAAAACCGCTTTATCTTTTGAAACTGTCAAAATGAGCGTTAAATACACTACATTAGGTAACCTTGTAGTTTCAATTACCAATAATGGTAGGCTCTTTAACCACTGTATCGCTGCCGACTGACTCATTTTGCAATGGAAACAGTACTGTAGAACGAAAAAGGTTGATTCCATGCGAGTATATGCATTAAATGACTTTTTAAGAACAACGTATGTTTGCCTTTCTTGTTGTTCATTGTACTTTTAATGATTCAACAAAGGACTTCCTAACAGGATAAAATCGGAGCTGCAACATTGAAAGAGGAAGTTTAACACAAAGAAATAATTGTTCATTGAATGACTTTGTATTGTTATGGCGAGCTAATAAATAATGACATTTATTATAATTATATGAACCTTATAGCGTGCAGTCTAAGTACCAAAAGGGAGAAAAAAGACTGGGGACGGTTATATAGTGGAGTGGGGTATCGAACTTGCCACTAAGATTATGCATACTGCTTGTAACTGCTCGGAGGGAAATCGTACGAATTTAAATTTCATGCTAACACGGGGATGAATGCGAATGCTCCCAAAGAATACTCTTAAAAAGAGACGCACAACGGTCCAACCTCTATGTATTTGAAACGTTCTTTCGTCCTGTAACAGAAAGTGTGTATGATTTTAAAACTGAATCACTTGGCACTTGGCCTGCCGCCCCCACCCCCTCCTCATGCGATCTGCTGACTAATCAACGGATTACCACATTTTATTCTATATTACGAAAAACATTTACCATTATCGTATTTAAGTGAATTTGAAAGTGCAGATAGCATGTTATTCGCATTTGATTAAATAGCAAATAATGTAGCAGCGTGATAGGATGAATGCCTAGAGGCCCACTTGGAAGATTGGGAAACCAAATGTGTAGCCTCGTTAAATAAAGACCTTTACTTACTTGGCTGCCTGCTTGGCCGCCCGCCCGCACGCCCGCCTGTCTGCCTTCCTGCCTGCCTGCCTGAGGTTGTCAGTTACATGTAAGGAGTAGATGTTAGGAGGTTGTCAGTTACATGTAAGGAGTAGATGTGAGGGGGTTGTTAGCTACATGTAAGGAGTAGATGTTAGGAGGTTGTCAGTTTTATTTAAGGAGTAGAATTGAGGAGTGTGTCAGTTACATGTAAGGAGTAGATGTGAGGTGGTTGTCAGTTACATGTAAGGCGTAGATGTGAGGTGGTTGTCAGTTACATGTAAGGAGTAGATGTTAGGTGGTTGTCAGTTACATGTAAGGAGTAGAATTGAGGAGTGTGTCAGTTACATGTAAGGAGTAGATGTGAGGTGGTTGTCAGTTACATGTAAGGAGTAGATGTGAGGTGGTTGTCAATTACATAGAAGGAGTAGATGTGAGGTGGTTGTCAGTTCCATGTTAGGAGTAGATGTTAGGTGGTTGTCAGTTACATGTAAGGAGTAAAATTGAGGAGTGTTTCAGTTACATGTAAGTAGAAGATATTAGGTAGTTGTCAGTTACATGTGAGGCGTAGATGTGAGGTGGTTGTCAGTTACATGTAAGGAGTAGATGTGAGGTGGATGTCAGTTACATGTAAGGAGTAGATGTGAGGTGGTTGTCAGTTACATGTAAGGCGTAGATGTGAGGTGGTTGTCAGTTACATGTAAGGCGTAGATGTTAGGTGGTTGTCAGTTACATGTAAGGAGTAGAATTGAGGAGTGTGTCAGTTACATGTAAGGAGTAGAATTGAGGAGTGTGTCAGTTACATGTAAGGAGTAGATATGAGGGGGTTGTTACTACATGTAAGGAGTAGATGTTAGGAGGTTGTCAGTTTTATGTAAGGAGTAGAATTGAGGAGTGTGTCAGTTACATGTAAGGAGTAGATGTGAGGGGGTTGTTGTTAGCTACATGTTAGGAGTAGATGTGAGGAGGTTGTCAGTTACATGAGAAGGTTGTTTTTAATATGTAAGGAGTACATGTTAAGAGGTTGTCAGTTTCATGTAAGGACTAAAGGTGAGAAGTTTGTCAGTTACATGTTAGGTGTAAAGCTAAGGAGGTCGTCAATTACACATGAGGAGGTCGTGATTTTCATTTAAGGAGAAGATCTGATAATGTTTTCAGAGACATTTAAGGAATAGTTTGAGGAGGTTGTCAGTTCCATGTGAGAAGAAGATGTGAAGAAGTTTTCAGTAACACATGAGGCGTTGATATGAGGAAAGTGTCAGTTTCATTTAAGCAGTAAAGATGAGAAGGTTGTCAGTTACATATAAGGAGTAAAGGTGAGGAATTCGTCATTTACAGGAGAGGCGTAGATGTGAGGAGGTTGTCAGTCACACATGAGGGAAGATGTGAGGAGGTCGTCAGTTACATTTAAGGAGAAGATCTGATAATGTTTTCATTGATATGTAAGGAGTAGTTTGAGGAGGTTGTCAGTTCCATATGAGAAGTAGATGTGAAGAGGTTTTCAGTAACACATGAGGCGTTGATATGAGGGAAGTGTCAGTTACATGTAAGCAGTAAAGATGAGAAGGTTGACTGTTACATGTATGGAGTAAAGGTGAGGAGGCCGTCAGGGCATTGATGTGAGGAGGTTGTCAGTTACATGAGGGGCATTGATGTGAGGAGGTTGACAGTTACATGAGGGGCATTGATGTGAGGAGGTTGTAAGTTACATGAGAGGCATTGGTGTGAGGAGGTTGTCAGTTACATGAGGGGCATTGATGTGAGGAGGTTGTCAGTTACATGAGGGGCATTAATGTGATGAGGTTGTCAGTTACATGAGGGGCATTGATGTTAGGAGATTGTCAGTTACATGAGGGGCATTGGTGTGAGAAGGTTGTCAGTTACACGACAGGCGTTGATGTGAGGAGGTCGTCAGTTACATGACAGGCGTTGATGTGAGGAGGTTTGAAGTTAATGAGAGGCGTTTATGTGAGGAGGTCGTCAGTCACATGAGAGGCGTTTTTGAGAGAAGGTTGTCAGTCACATGAGATGTGTTGATGTGAGGAGGTTGTCAGTTACAATATTAGAGGAGCTGATGTGAGGAGGTTGTCAGTTACATGAGAGGCGTTGATGTGAGGAGGTTGTCAGTTTCATTAGAGGCGTTGATGTGAGGAGTTTGTCAGTTTCGTGAGAGGCGTTGATGTGTGGAGGTTGTCAGTTACATGAAAGGAGTCAAGATGGTATCGCTGGTTATTGGCTGATCACTCCGTGAGACGAATCAAGGGTAAACCTATCTTAATCATTCACATTCTTCGATTTCTGACAATGGAATAACGTACAAAACTCAATCAATCGATATCTTTTGGGAACTTCGCCGATGTGTGCGGTGCGATTGTGGTAACGAACGCGCTTTCGTTGTTTTCTTTTGTTCTGTTTATGGAGGGGATATGTAGCACCCGTCATAACTCACAATTCTGCGAATTCTATTGTGTTTGACTCGTTCTTATGTCGGCAAATCAACTATAATTACGCATTAGGTACTAACATTTGCAACGCAACCTGTTAAAATGGGGCTCGGCCTGCGCGACCAGAGTTATCCCAGAACTGACTGAATAGCCGGGCATCTGATCTATGTCTACACCGTCAGAGAAGCCTTCTTGATGCACCTAGAAAGCTGTTTGCATCCTTTCCAGATGTTATAAGCCCGCAATTTGACCAGGAACTTAACTTATCTCAAAGTTGATAAGCTTTGTTTTCTCAAGGTGGGTCACAAAAATAAAACATGACTTCACTAAAATCGATTAAAAGGATCGTGTAGCCATTTGGGGATTGAAATAATCAGCTTCGCCCACAGAGAAGCAGCATATTGTTGGAGGGTCTGGCAGATGGTTTTAAGCCTATTTCCGATATGCGGTTTCATAAGTGGCAAATGTTTATTTATGAGATATTTAAATATTTTATTTTTTATTATTGAATGGTTTTAATTTAAACAATTTATCAATATATATGCACTACCCACGACTTAAACGATAAACTGTCATATCATATTTAGAAGCATTTTCTGTGCACAATGGAGGGTCCGGACTCGTCGTATTCCTGTTTGCTGATCCACATCTGTTGGAATGTAGACAGGGAAGCTAGGATAGAACCACCGATCCATACGGAGTATTTTCTCTCGGGGGGAGCGATTATCTTGATTTTCATGGTGGGCGGGGCCAATGCCGTGATTTCCTTCTGCATTCTGTCGGCAATACCTGGGTACATGGTAGTGCCGCCGGAAAGTACTGTGTTGGCATAGAGATCTTTACGGATGTCGACGTCACATTTCATGATACTGTTGTAAGTGGTTTCATGGATGCCAGCAGATTCCATACCGATAAATGAGGGCTGGAACATGGCTTCTGGGCACCGGAAACGCTCGTTACCGATGGTAATAACCTGACCGTCGGGAAGCTCGTAGCTCTTTTCCAGGGAACTTGAGGTCGCTGCCGTGAGCATTTCCTGTTCGAAGTCCAGTGCTACATAACATAGTTTCTCTTTCATGTCTCTAACGATTTCTCTCTCAGCCGTCGTTGTGAACGAATAGCCACGTTCTGTCAAAATCTTCATAAGGTAATCTGTTAAATCTCTACCTGCCAGATCCAATCTTATAATAGCATGTGGAAGGGCATACCCCTCATAGATAGGTACAGTGTGCGATACACCATCCCCAGAGTCCATGACAATACCGGTTGTACGACCGGAAGCGTACAGTGAAAGCACAGCCTGAATAGCTACGTACATGGCTGGTGAGTTAAAGGTTTCAAACATGATTTGGGTCATCTTTTCTCTGTTGGCCTTGGGGTTGAGCGGGGCCTCGGTGAGAAGTACGGGGTGTTCCTCTGGGGCTACACGGAGTTCATTGTAGAAAGTATGATGCCAGATCTTCTCCATATCGTCCCAGTTTGTGACGATTCCGTGTTCGATTGGGTACTTGAGGGTGAGGATACCTCTCTTGCTCTGGGCCTCGTCCCCGACATAGCTGTCCTTCTGACCCATACCCACCATCACACCCTAAAAAAAGACAAAAGGAGTGTTAAAAGACATGCTATGTTACCTAGTGTAGAATGAAGTATGGTGAAAAAAAGACACACATAATACTATTCTCCATCTTTTCCATCCAATATAACGCTTCAACGATGTTATAGATTATACTGTCACACTGCTTAACAGGTCAGCAAGTATGATACTTTAAACGGGGGCGAGCGGAAGGGGTCTCAGCTGGTGTTGTTGTAATTTTTAAAAAGCTAAAATTACAAAATTAATCGATGCTATGATATACACGTAAATTCCTTCATTCCGAGTAGAGGAAGTATTGAGGGGGTGTGGGGGATGGGTTGGGCGTGTACGCGCACTGCCGTTACCGCGGTTGGATGCGAGGAAAGTGTTGTGCTAGTGTTCGTTGAGGTTCGTGCGACGGTTTATTTCGATGAGGAAATGTAGTTAATCAGATTTTAATCCTTTTATTTTGAATTTGAGTAGAAATTTTTGAAAAAAAAGGGAAAGTTATTCAATATGTATAATGATACTATATATTGACATGTAGTGCTTGTGCGCTTCCATCAGTTTAACTGAGAATTCACAGTATCTTATATTCAATATTAACTATCGAACATTTGTTTCTTGATACAAATCTTAAGACCTTAAACACTGGGCCACGGACGCCCCTTTGTTAACAATGCGCGGCCCTATGGTAGGACGGATAAAGGCAACCATGGTTTCCTCTGTTTAAGGTATTCAAATAATGAATGAAATGAAGAAGCTATTATAAATATGTTATTTGTATATTTGATATATTTTATGATCGATTTTATGTTAACCTTTAGCCCACTGCCGTGTAGACCCAAATTAACCTCGTCATAGCAGATCTAGGTATAGTCTCGTTCCAGATCCAACAGTAGCTCTCTGTTGAAAGATCGGGAACCAGACAAATTAATTTCGTAATTTGCTTCTCCACTGCTGAAAATAAAAATGTTCTGAGGATAAAAAAGAAAAGTGGAGGCGGTAGCGAATCCTGACGAAAGGAAAAACATGTTATGCGTGTTAAAACGAGATTGAACACATACAAATCAAACTGTCATAAACCTAGTTTGTGTTTGGTAAGGGCTTACCACACTCCTCCCAATTACGTTCATAGATATTTTTTTATCAAAATCTCAATTTCAAAATGCCGTTCAATAAAACTTTGCACAAATGAATGTTGCTAATGTATCTTTATTTTGCATACAGTAAGACACGTTAGAAAAGTAAAGAAAAAAGCTAGACCTAAACATTCCTTTAAATTCTATTTACATAAATTCATAAAAACTAAGCAATACAAAACATAATTTTAAATTCCCACGTGAGTGCAATGATATTGACAAGAAAATGTTGTTTACTTTGTAAAAAACTTTCAACAACTAAAAGAGAAATCAGTGATTGTCATCCATTGACGCGACCAGGAAGCGACCAGAAAATTGAATTCAAACACACTTTTACTAATATCTCTTAAAGTTTACATATGTAAGTCACGAGGACACAATAAATTGTTGTCAGTATTATATTACTCATGTGGGCATTTAAAATGATGTTTTGTGTTGTTTAGTTTTTGTGAATTTATAGATCTTGCTATTTTTCTTTACTGTTCTAACGTGTCTTACCATTTGCAAAACAAAGATACATTAATAACATAAATTTGTGCAAAGTTTTATTTAGCGGCATTTTGTCGTTATTGAGATTTTGATAATTTTCTTTTTATCGATGAACGTGCTTAGAGGAGTGTGGTAAGCCCTTAAGATTTCAGATGAAATGAAACACTTGACCGATTTATTGCTCATTTTTCAGTTCACTGAAATTTTGAGTAAATTAGCAAATAACCGTTTAGAAAACGTCAAGCATTTTTATCATTTATGTTTGAAATTACATGTACCGGATTCATTTCACGACTTCTTGCTTCTTCTGCCATTGAGTATTTTTCTCATTTGACTTTTTGACATTTAACTTTTGTAAAGATGATATATAACTGAAGCCGGCCAAAACTGCTAAATCTTCTGTGTAACTGTTAAGCATCGGCATTATTGCAGAATTGAAGAATTGCATGAACTTTCGAAATTCCCTATGTTCCCATACTAAAATATTAAAATAAGGAAACATGAATTTTCGTTAAAATAGACACGATTTTGTGACTTTTGACTAATGATCGGTGATTTCCTAACGCACGTAGAGAATTCAATGATTATTTCATAAAAAGAAGTGAAAATTATTTATCTACTTTTGCTTAAAGTTTGAAGACCATACCACGAATCCACGCTGAGAAATTGAAAAATATGATCGGTGTAGTTAGAACATTGGTCAAGGTGCTTTGGCAATTATCACTGAACTGTCATTGATTAAAAAGAAAGTTATCAAAATTTCTCTAACGGCAAATTGGAGTTTATTTAAACTGGCACAAATCAACCAACTGATTTAAAGAACAAACCTGTAGCCAAAAGACCACCTATCCTCAAAGACCGCTTCAGGGTTTTTCTCTGTGTGCTCGTTGAAGAAGGGGAGGACTTAGTGAAGAGAGACCATGCTCAAATGTCTATCATTTAAGAGATTGATATTGAGACCTGTTCCACAGAAAACAGGTCAATATGTGTTTTGTCCGGAAAGCCGGGGCCCAAGATTAAGGCAAGTCTTAAATCTCAAGCATCTAATTGGCTGAAATGGCGAATGGTCGCTATTTCAGCCAATCAGGTGCTTGAGATTTGATACTGGCTTCCAATCTCAGTTTTATGATCTCCGACCCAGGAACACCACTGGCGTGACTTTGCTGGCAACGGTATCGAGGCGCAGCTAAGCTAACACACGAATTTATCACTATTATGTATATAAAACAAACGGCTCACCTGATGTCTGGGTCTGCCGACGATAGAAGGAAAGACTGCTCGGGGAGCGTCGTCACCGGCGAATCCCGCCTTGCACATTCCGGATCCATTATCTACGACTAAAGCTGCAACATCGTCGTCACCCATTTTAGTAACTGTTTCTGTGAATAAGATTGGATGTTTACTATCACAGGACACTTTCCAAATGAAGCTATGAGGCAAAAGGGCGATCTTTTAACTGGTTCGGTTAGTTTGTGCTATGTATTACCATATATGGAAATGCTCAAATTTTAGTAATCGCATCAATAGTTGATAATTTCAAACTTCAATAGAATTGTTAAAATCAAATTTTCACTTTTTCTTCTCGGTGAATAATCATGATGTGTGTCCGAAATTTTTGTATCCGTTTCAATGATCTTTACAATTCGGCGAACTTAGTTAACCCCTATGGGTACCTGCCTCCAAAATGAGGTGTTAAAATATGACGCGGGTGACTGCATTTTTATGAACTTATCGAGATATTTTTTTCGGCAATTACTGAAATTATTTCGTAGATCGAGGACAGATTGTAGTTCTACATATGAGGGTTTCAATTTACTTTCGGTGCATTGTCGAAAAGAAATTAGTCCATGCTGATCATTAAAATGTAACAGGCAATTTCAATGAATTTTTTTAAAAGTTTCAAATTATCATAGCTGTTGTGTGAGCAATCTTTAAAAGACGTTTAATGACACAAGAATGAAAAGTACGGTCTCTTGGAGAGAATGAAAATATGTACACATGAGGTGGTCCGATTATCGGCATTAAAAAATCGGCAAGCTTTTTAAACCATTCATATATGTTTGTCCGACCTTTGGTGATTGTATACAGTTGTGAATCTAACAAAACCTCGTTGACATTAAAGAGTTACTTTATAGAATATGGGCTACAACAGCATCACTCACAAAATAAGCACTTTACTCCATATGGCACATACTTTCCGTCTGACCCGGATTTGCACTGTTCGCTTTATGATCCTGATTAGACGGCAAGGATGTGCCGGCTAATCTGGATCTACACTGTTCCCCAATAGGTTAACACCCATATACCATAGACTTAAGCGTAAATGTGAACTCTAATGTGGTTGTTATTATACAGTTATTTCATATGTGATTTGGGAACAGTAAATTTGTTGGCCCGAGGTGGAGGGGATAGCGTTTTGAACTGTTGCCCGAGGCCGTAGGCCGAGGGCAACCGTTCAAAACGCTATCCCCGACACCGAGGGACAACTGTTTGACTGTTCCCAGATCACATATGAAATAACTGTTTTATTACCTGATCAATTCAATGGGAGAATCCCCTATGACTTTAGATCGCGCGAGGGAAACAGTTAAAACTATTGACCGGTCAACAGTTCGCTCAACAAACCGCTCGCTTAAAGGGGGGGGGGAGGGGGTAGGATCCTCTATGACGTCAGAGCACGTGAGGGAAACAGTCTAAACTATTGACCGGTCAACAGTTCGCGAACATGGACCTTTTAAGGATTTCAGAAAACAGTAAGACATACCAAATTAAATTTACATAAGGTATCAGGTAATAATATACAGTTATTTCATATGTGATTTGGGAACAGTCAAACATTTGTCCCTCGGTGTCGGGGATAGTGTTTTGAACTGTTGCTCAGGTAATAAAACAGTTATTTCATATTTGATTTGGGAACAGTCAAACATTTGTCTCTCGGTATCGGGGATAGTGTTTTGAACTGTTGCCCTCGGCCGACGGCCTCAGGCAACAGTTCAAAACACTATCCCCTCCATCTCGGGCCAACATTTTGACTGTTCCCAAATCAATTATGAAATAACTGTTTTATTACCTGATCAATTACTGTTTTAACAGTACTCACAGATGACAAAAGGAACAAGAAAATAATTTTGCAAATATGTTTTTAATTAAACGTTTTAAATTTAGATTTAACAATCTTGTAACTATGTCACACTGCCAACATTTTGTATGTCAGTAGGTTTTCATATTGTTTTTCTCAGTAATTTCATCAAAAACTTAAGGAAACTGTCACTTTGCTTACAAAATTTTAATTTGTTTAAATACTTCACCACATTTTATTTATGGAGAAATAATCATTGGAGTCAATTTGTTTCTTTACTATTCCACATGACGTCATGACGTCAGAGCACACGAGGGAAACAGCCGAAACTATTGACTGGTCAACAGTTCGCAAACATGGACTTTTTTAGAATTTCAAAACTACCAAATTACATTTATATAAGGTATCAGGTAATAATAAGTACTAGTATCAGTTTAACGCTCCTTTCACCTTAAGAAAGAACATTTTGGTTTGGACGGCATTAGCTGAATTCGCAAACTGTTTGGGTTTATTATGAGAACGACGGTGAAAGTTCATGAAGCCATCTTACAATGGAAAGTTACACTCACGAAATCGGCAATATGTTATATCAGGGTTTACTACGTTTGAAACCATGTATTACCCTTTTCTTCAAACCTAATCGAAATGTCTTGAACTCAATTTTTAGATTAGGTTGGAACTTTTAATTGTACAGGAAATTGCTATCGGTCGCGATTACTTAATGCTTTGTTTTAAAAATTCAAAAAGAATATCCACAATTTATTCCTAAAGACCATGTAACTGTTATGTTATTGTTGTTTTTCTTTAATTAATATCTCATTAAGGTTGTCATCTCTATCGGTTGACTTTTCTTGCAGCTGAAGGTTTCGCCCACGTTATGGGTTATATCGAGCTATCAAAAGGAAAGTCAGAACTTGAGCGACTGATATGATAAAGCTTGATTTACCTTTCAAGTTCACGTAAACTGACAATGGTTTAGCACGCCCCTAAAATCATACAACCAAATGAAGTTAATTTTACTGCATTACTAACGCTAGAACAACTGGGATTTACTTATTCATTCGTACGATGGCTGTTTAAGAATATTTCGTCGCATTTACTTTGCTTACAGGTCTTCTACAGTTCACATGATAAATTTTGGTATTTCAAACACTGAATATTTTCGTCTTACACGTGACCATGGATGTTAAAGTTGTCAGAGACTTGTTAGTCGGAGCCTAGGCCGCTACATACACTTTAAAGATTGGTCTCAATTTTAAGTTCTATCATCAGGGGGTGGGGATGGCTTGCTCCGGTGAACACTAAGTTTGCTTATCGAAAACTACAATTGTTAAACTTCATAATGATAAAAAGAAACACAGTTTGTTTCGTTTATTTATATAAAACTGAATTGCATCATACGTTAAGTAAATCCTACCTTATCTTGAACTCAGTCAATCAAAAATCGTATTTTATTGTTTCAGTCTTTTAAAAACATACCTTTAAAAGTGTATAAATGTGTAAAATTGTCTAGATCTATCACAGGTTAGCTTAATATTATTGCACAGTGTTTAAAGTTAAACATTAAAAAATAAGTCTATTTCAACATCTAGAAGCATTTTCTGTGCACGATGGAGGGTCCGGACTCGTCGTATTCCTGTTTGCTGATCCACATCTGTTGGAAGGTGGACAGTGAAGCTAGGATAGAACCACCAATCCATACAGAGTATTTTCTCTCCGGGGGAGCGATGACTTTGATTTTCATGGTGGATGGTGCAAGAGCGGTGATTTCCTTCTGCATTCTGTCGGCGATGCCTGGGTACATGGTTGTGCCTCCTGACAAGACGATGTTGGCATACAGATCTTTACGGATGTCGACGTCACATTTCATGATGCTGTTGTACGTGGTTTCGTGGATTCCTGCATTTTCAAGTCCGAGGAAAGATGGCTGAAACAATGCCTCTGGGCATCGGAAACGCTCGTTGCCAATGGTGATAATTTGTCCATCGGGCAATTCGTAACTCTTTTCTAGAGAGCTAGATGAAGCAGCAGTGTCCATTTCTTGGTCAAAGTCTAGTGCTACATAGCAAAGCTTTTCTTTAATGTCTCTTACTATTTCACGTTCTGCAGTGGTGGTAAAAGAGTAACCACGCTCTGTTAGGATCTTCATCAGATAGTCTGTAAGATCTCTGCCGGCGAGATCTAAACGCATGATGGCGTGTGGGAGGGCGTACCCTTCGTAGATAGGTACAGTGTGCGATACACCGTCACCAGAGTCCATGACAATACCGGTGGTACGACCGGAAGCATACAGTGAAAGCACAGCCTGAATAGCTACGTACATGGCTGGTGTGTTGAAGGTTTCGAACATAATCTGGGTCATCTTTTCTCTGTTGGCCTTGGGGTTGAGCGGGGCTTCGGTGAGAAGTACGGGGTGTTCCTCTGGGGCTACACGGAGTTCATTGTAGAAGGTATGATGCCAGATCTTCTCCATATCGTCCCAGTTTGTGACGATTCCGTGTTCGATTGGGTACTTGAGGGTGAGGATACCTCTCTTGCTCTGGGCCTCGTCCCCGACATAACTGTCCTTCTGGCCCATACCCACCATCACACCCTGGAAGAAGCAAATGAGAGTTATAAAAGATGATTTGTAAATCACAATAATTTTAAACAAAAGCCTTCCTCCATTTAGACCGAAATTTACAAAAAGCCAGACGCAAACGTTAATGTACGTTATTAACTACTAGTAGTTTTACAATACCTTATATAACATTCTTACCTGATGTCTGGGTCTGCCGACGATGGAGGGGAAGACGGCTCTAGGGGCGTCGTCACCGGCGAAGCCGGCCTTGCACATTCCGGATCCATTGTCTACAACTAAAGCGGCAACATCTTCGTCACACATTTTGATATCCTTGTAGTTACTAACTAGCTTGTCAAACTTATGATACTAGTAAAGCAACTAAGGTGACCCCCTCCTATTTATGATACCCGTTATCAAAGTACTGGTACAGACATATACCCTATATCATTCCATACCCTTATATGGCGAAATTGTTTGCTGAAAATTGCCTTATTTGGAGATGATAGTATTTAATTATCTCTTTTGTTTCAATGACTTAATAATAGCCGATGATAACCATATGTCAAATATTTTGATAATCAAAGTCAAGTCGGTTCGACTACCGGAAAATTGGCTAACAAGGTTTACGTATCTACAACAATTTGCGTGTTTTAGTCATGACAAACGCTACCCTCATTGTTTTGTTATTTCAGATAACCATTTAATGACCTGTAGATGGTAAAACAATAAGCGACGATTGACAATTGACCAAGAAACTCAATCATGAAATGTTTTAAATTTGCTGCCAGTAAAACGAAGGCATTGATTACGGCTTAATCAGGTAAAATCCACTGCTGAAATTAAAGAAACATATTATAATTTGAAAGCGTTATCAGTACATGTATACGTAGTGATAATATATTGTACTTTGTTTCTTTAAAAAGGTGAAATATGCATATCAGGAATTGCCACATTCAGAAAAAAACAGCCTCCCCACACAGTCAAGAAGAAGAGAGGGGGAGAGAGCATGGTTAATAAAATAATCAGTTTCAAAAAGGACGCCACTAACAAAAAACAAAAATGAGAACCCGAGGGGTTACCGCCTTGGAACGGTCAGTGGCAAATCAAATTGCCACTGGGGGTTTAAACCAGGTTTTAAGGTGTATTTCAATGTGGGTTGCCGACTGAGAAACCGTCTGGTATTACAATGTACCTTTGTTTCTGAAAAGTACAAAACTCCCTTCTTATTTTACGTTGAAAGCTTAATAATGTTTAATTGACTGGCTTCCGTAGCTTAAAGGTTTGCTTCAAACGTGATCACCTAATTTATTGAATTGATGGGGATACGTACAAACTAAATTTGGCAAGCTTCGGCAATGGCTTTCTACTGGGAGCAAGCTTGTTAAAATTAAATTATGCTGTGAAATAAGTTTAATTAAAAAGAATTAAACATAACACTGTCATAATTTGGCAAAAAATAACGCTCTTAACACCATTCAAAACATTTCACATAATATCAAATAGTATAGACGCAGATCAGCATGTACAGGAAGACTTTTCGCCGTACAAAATGACGACAAATTTCTGGTAAAACAAAAGTAAATTGTTGAAAATGTAAAATCTGCTTATAGACATACGCTGTCGCGCAGTCAGTTCAGTGTTGATAATTTTCGAAAAAACACACATGAAAAAAAGACTGGACTTTTTCCAAAGACAAGTGAAACCATTACCGACTCTGATAGAAGGATAAAACTTTGGTACCCCACATCTGGGGACCCCTTCCCTAGGCAAATTTTCTTTCCAGACAGAAATATGTCATGCTGTTCTTTTTTAACGATCATGAAAAAATACCATGACTATTTTTCATGATTTTATATGATAACAATGAACTGCATGATAATTTTTCTACGATAAGTATCAATGTATGAAAAAAACACGAAACATTTTTTCATGATCGTATGATAAAAAGAACTGTATGACATATTTTCTGTCTGGAAAAAATTGCCCAGGAAAAGGGGTCACCATAAGGGTTGGTGGTACCAAGGTATGATCCTTCCACCTGTAATTTCTTATATCCGGCGAATGAAGGGTTAACAGGGATAAGTTTTGAATGGAACTATACTGTGCTCGCAAGTTCAATACGCTATGTACTCAGTCAGACACTTATCGCGGTTTACACCAGTGTCCGAGTGTACCACAATGATAACGAACTTGCTATAACAGAGGACACTTAAAGCAGCTTGATCACACTCGTGATCCTCTACAGAAGACACATGAACAATCAGTATGTTTTATCTGTGTCAAAATACCCTCGAAAGCCTGCAGCGTTCACGTAGAATTGAACAATTTCTGAGATTGAAAGTTGAGTTCTAAATATATTTTCGAGCATCATCTTTTGGTATACGGCTATTAGAATTTGTCTGTGTTTGTGCGTTCGCCGGTTTAATCGCAAAAATTATAATTTGTATACGATTTCGCTGTTAATTCATAGGTTTTGAAGATTAAACTTGATTAAAATTGTACATTTATAATACTGATACGTATTTGATATACAAGTATAACAATGAGTCATTCTTTAAAAAGGCCATTTCAGGCCCGCCAATACTTTTTAATTAATAATCCGAAGAAATGGCTTTGTTTAAGGGAAGTAAACATCAATACAACAGACGCGTTTTTAAAACACTGTTAATAAGTTTGGTTATTGAAATCAATTTATTTAAAGCAGTAAACATTTAGAGGTTGGATACTTTTTATCCGGGTTCTGATTTATGGTCTTGGTTCCTGGTTTGTACTGGGAAGAAATTCAGGAGATAAACTAATTAAATTGACTAGAAAATCCCGTCCCGCGGGCACCTGTTTTAAACCTCGGACCCACTGATTATAATGATATAAAAGAGAATTAGATTGCATTTGCTAAACATTTGGTGTTAAGAGTTCTTTTTGTAAATAATTACAGGCAGTGACATTTTGATAGCTCAAAATTGAATGGCAATGTCCATTGCCTGATTTTCTTCTCATTTAAAACTAGGACCCAAGATCCACACTGGACTTTAACGATGTTAATTATCAGAAAATAGCCAAGTATTTTTATGTGATACATTAGTTTTAATTTGCTTTACTGCATTCCCGAGTACGATGGGTTATCGTTTCCTTCTCTTCGTTAAAATATGCAATATCGCTCAAACATTTACGTTGGAAAGAAAAGTCAGTAAGACATTTTGTAGGTCTCCAGTCAATCATGCGTAGTATTTTCCTGTTTCTCCCAGTATTATTTAGAGTTCAATTTTGGCGATCTACATCTGCGGCCACGCTTTGCCTTTTCCACTTTCTGCAGATCACCAAAACTATACATGTAATAAACAAAACACATGCTTTGAATAATATTTATTTAACAAAACAACAAGTGTAACTTTATTTTGTAACATAAAGATCTTCCCTCTTCCATTTATTTATATTAAAAGGAAATGGTTATTATTATACAGCAATAACAATAGTTTATAACAAACAAGTCAGTTCGCTTTAGAAGCATTTTCTGTGCACGATGGAGGGTCCGGACTCGTCGTATTCCTGTTTGCTGATCCACATCTGTTGGAAGGTAGACAGGGAAGCTAGGATAGAACCACCGATCCATACGGAGTATTTTCGCTCCGGGGGAGCGATGACCTTAATCTTCATCGTCGGGGGAGCCAGGTTAGTTATCTCTTTCTGCATCCTGTCGGCTATGCCGGAGTACATGGTTGAACCTCCTGACAAGACGATGTTGGCATAGAGATCCTTACGGATGTCGACGTCACATTTCATGATGCTGTTGTACGTGGTTTCGTGGATGCCGGCGTTCTCCATTCCAAGGAATGAGGGCTGGAACATAGCTTCTGGGCACCGGAAACGCTCGTTGCCAATGGTGATTACTTGCCCGTCGGGCAGTTCGTAGCTTTTCTCCAGAGAGCTAGAAGTCGATGCGATTTGCATTTCTTGTTCAAAGTCCAGCGCTACGTAACAAAGCTTCTCTTTAATGTCTCTAACAATTTCTCTTTCGGCCGTGGTGGTGAAGGAATAACCACGTTCCGTAAGAATTTTCATTAGATAGTCAGTAAGATCTCTACCGGCGAGATCCAATCTCAAAATAGCGTGTGGAAGGGCGTAACCTTCGTAGATAGGTACAGTGTGCGATACACCATCCCCAGAGTCCATGACAATACCGGTGGTACGACCGGAAGCATAAAGGGAAAGTACAGCTTGAATTCCAACGTACATGGCGGGGCAGTTGAAGGTTTCAAACATGATCTGGGTCATCTTTTCTCTGTTGGCCTTGGGGTTGAGCGGGGCTTCGGTGAGAAGTACGGGGTGTTCCTCTGGGGCTACACGGAGTTCATTGTAGAAGGTATGATGCCAGATCTTCTCCATATCGTCCCAGTTTGTGACGATGCCGTGTTCGATCGGGTACTTGAGGGTGAGGATACCTCTCTTGCTCTGGGCCTCGTCCCCGACATAACTGTCCTTCTGACCCATACCAACCATCACACCCTGAAACGGTTTAAAATCGAAATTTTATATTAAACTGATGTTAAATTCAGAGAAGATAGTCATGCAGTTCGCGTTATATAACGAATGTATCTAAAGCAATGAAAAAAAATCTTCTAGATCTTCTTCAGTGTACAAGAAATGCAGGACCACGATACGGTACTAGCGATTCACAATATGTATTGTGATATGCTGACATGCACTTTTCTGTTGTTTCTGTGCTATTTAATAAATAAAAACTTGTAAAATTACTACCTGCGCTGTTATTGCTTATAATTAAGGTACTCTTTAATAAAAATACACAGCTGGATAATACAGTTTTGTAATGTTTTTTTCCGGTTTGGACAGATATTATAAAAATCATTTTAATAGATATGCAACGTTGTATTGCGATATTAACAACTTTAATAATAACTATTTTTACATTTATAATGATAATTTTTAATATCGAAATATTGAATGGTAAAACTTTGTGTTAATGTTAATTTTGATGTAGAGTTATCCAAGAGAGACGGGGTATAATAAAATGTTTATAGTTTTAAAATTAAAATTAACCTGATGCCTGGGTCTGCCGACGATGGAGGGGAAGACGGCCCTGGGAGCGTCGTCACCGGCAAAGCCGGCTTTGCACATTCCGGATCCATTGTCTACGACCAGCGCAGCGATATCCTCAGTGCCCATTATTAACTTATATTTAAGGTCCTCTCCACTAAACAATGAAAACCCGAATAGGCAAATATCAAACAAATCAATCAGTTTTATATTCTCATATTGAAATCGAGGAAATACATACAGGAATTGCATATATGGAAGTATGCTACCATATATGGTAAAAAATTTGAAACACGGATGTTCTGCGGAAGTTAACTGTCATAGCTATTTGGCAAAGTGGACACTCTTAAAACTCGGATAGCGCGATTTGTTGTGTTCGAAGTGTTTGTCCGAAAACAAGACTTTATTGTTTTACTCTATACAACAATATTAACACTTTATCAAGGAACTTTAGAAAACAAATGTATATTAACTCACTTAGCATTATTTGACCCTTCCTGTATCAGATCAGCTGCGGTGTCGCCATATGATCTGGCTGTAGGTACAACAGGGCCCAAAATCATAACACAAAATCAGTTGACAGTCTTAAATCCAAAAAATCTGATTGGTTGAAATGGCGACTGGTGCTTGAGCAAGATCGGATTTGCCGTCTGAATAGTATATTGTGAGGGAAGGCCACAGACTCCATGGGATATAGTTGATCGAACAGTGAAGCCGGTCTATCAGAGAAGTAGGTCTTTATCAGACGGCATGGATGTGCCAGCTAATCTGAATCTACATTAGTTGCACATGCGAAAAAAACCCATATAAGGGTTAGCGATGTGAGTTAACATGCGAAGCATAATATACAAATTGATTTTATCTGGAAACTCCAAAGAAATAAATCAGATTTTTAAAGCCCATCATCTGTTCAGAAAACGGTGCCACAGATTAAGAAAAGTAAAATTTACTATACAGTATAAGATATTTGATATTAAAACTGAGCACAGCATTCTGGTCGCCTGGATCCGCATTCTTGGCAACTAATTAGTATTCTTGGCTGACATGACTATAATTATGCAAACGTATATTAATTTCTTTAAATAGGTGCAAATACAGACAGTTCTAAATAATTGGCATTTGTGTATTTCGCTTCTTTGTATAGTGCAACGTTAAAACATCCTCTTCAGCTCCCCATGTATACTTGTTCACAGTCTCTAGTGAGCACTGTACCGAGTCATTAGGATAAATCGTGATCTCGCTTCTTAATCAGACCATCTCTCTTTTTAAAGCAAGATTAAGCTTCTTTAATACTTTTACAAACCGGACATGTACATTAAAATCACGCGATTAAGCAAAATATTCATCGTTACTTCCTCAACCATTGTGTCCGGTTTGTATCACAAATAATAACAAGGAAGATGGATATTGAAACCATTGTTTTATAATAAAGGGTCGCAAACATTGCAAATAGCGAAAACAGGCTAAAATTTCAAAAAATAAATTTTGGTGGAAATACTTATTGCCACCTAGATTTTAGTAAAGAAATGAGAACTCTGAAATTCATGGACAATAAACCAAAGCAACTCATACCTGAAATAAGTATATGATGGTCTACAATGTTTAGTGCCTATCTGTCAAAATAATGTTAGGGTTTTCAAGAAATTCAAGGAAAACTTACTTCCTGGTTCAAAACGAAAGTAGAAATCTACTTGACAAATCGGCACTAAACATTGTAGACCAGCATATACTTATTTCAGGTATGAGTTGCTTTGGTATATTGTCCATGAATTTCCGAGTTCTCGTGCAAATGGTTTTTCTTTTGTTTTAGTATGTACTTGGTAATTAGAACGTGAATTAGACTAAATTGACCTTGCAAACATTAACTACATCCTTAGCTAAATACATTTCTTTATTAAAACCTAGGTGGCAATAAGTATTTCCCCCAAAATTCATTTTTGAAAGTTTAGCCAGTTTTCGCCATTTGCAATGTTTGCGACCTCTTAAAGTTGCTAATTCATTGATGCTTGTCAACATTCCAGCAGTCATCTTTTTTTTCAAACCGTTCCTGCAGCTGTATCGTAAAATGTAAACGACTCGTCTGAAAATGTCTTTTGTTTAATATGCAACATTCTTTTTTTATTGTGCTATCTGTTTGCCGGTAATTTCTAAGTGTCAAAATAAAATCTCTAATGTAAGCTCGTAACCTCGTACACGCGGAAAACATGTACAGTCTAAAGAGTCACGTTCTATGACGTATGTGAAATGAAGTCGTCGTACTGCAACTAATAAAATAAGTTCAGAAATTACAACATTCTAATATCAATTGTTATGACTCTGGTATAAAAATATATAACGTACACAAGGTTCGGATAGGAAACTGTTGAGTGCGGTTTCCCGACAGAACCTTGTAATCGCACCCCCCCCAGTTCCTGACGGCCGATGTGTCCATTCAAGCCGCACAAACGTCAAGATACTTGTATTTTCTTAATTTAACTGGGAGAATATGCGTATTCACTCAAAGAGCTCATAAAATCTGTCCGGTTCATATCAACATCAATATTACTCGTCATTTCACAGCAAAACTGCTTCACTGTTCCATATTACTCTACCCTTACATAAAGATCTTACTTTTTATGTGTGTAGGGTTGGGATTGATAATGGGGGTTAATGGGGTGGAGGTTAAGCTAGTAGACACCTAAAACTTTCTAACATATAAACATATGTTAAATTGTCATACCAGTGCTTTCTCTGTTGAAAAAGTAACATTAACAAGACAATTGACACGTTTAAAGAACCCGAGCTTTCTTTTCATAAGACATGAACATTATTTACTTTACCATTTCAAATTCGTTATTATAGGTCATTCAGAGTTTTTTCAACAAAAACGAACACAGTCGCCTATTTTTTTTCGTGCTAATTTCTAATGAATATTCTTCATACGAAATTATTGCTGATCCGAAAATATTAAGTACTTTCTTTAAAGTCATTTTTTCTGAATAAACAGCTTAGTTTGCAAAATTATTTGTGAAAGATGTGAATGTGAGATTAGAATTGCCTGAGTAGTTTTATCAGCCAAATATACTTGCATCCTAATCGGATATATCACCATCCAATTTCAAGTAGATAGCTTTATATACTGACAGAAATAAGAAACGCCCTTTTAGGATTGGACAAAAAAGACCATTTACTAAAAACACTTTTACTTTGTTTTATGGATAAAAATGTGTTTACTATAGACTTGCCGCTATTTTTGTTGTGCGTATCATTCGCCATATGATGCAAAAATTACTTGTTTTTTTCAAAATCCTTTATTATAGCAGTGTGAAGACTTCTTTACAACTTCATGTCAGTACAGCTCTTAATTGGCATTTGTCATCAAGATATAACCTGATCTAGCTTCCTTGTATAGCGTAGCGGGACCTTTAAACATGTCCTCTTCCGTTCCAATTTCTAATAATTGAACTCTTTCCGGCGAATGGCGGAGGTTTCAGAAACACACTTTAACAGTGATGTAAGTGTAAACGTATTACATGTCATAGATTTCCCTTTGAAAGGACTTATTGTAACTTACAAGGTAGATCAAGACTTTCGCTTGTGTTTTGTTTCATCTTTATAGTACGTTTCTTTATCCATTGAGTGTATGCGTTTGTACTACTGAAACATGACCATATATGGTAGCGTTTCTGATCAATTTACCTAAGTGACTATATACTGATATTATCATTTTATCTTGATAAAGTCATATCTTTAATATATTCATAGTTATTATTATACTGATTCGTTAACTACAAAATGAGAATTATTGCTAAACAAACATTTTTATTGCAAATTTCTCTAGATACCATAGATGAGTTGGTGTTTCAAGGCCTGAACCTTCGTATTTTGATTCATCTTACTAGTGAGTCTGTAAATAGGGTTTCAGATTATTACAATTAGATCATAATCATCTTTGATATTATCAGTTGTTCGAATAATCTATAAACATGAACGTGCACATTTTCACCAGGGCCCAAGATCATAAAACTAATTTTGAGATCAGTCTCAAATCTCAAGGATCTCATTGGCTGAAATGGCGACTGGTCGCCATTTCAGCAAATCAGATGCTTGAGATTTGAGACTGATCTCCAGATTTAGTTTTATGATCTTGGACACACTGTTGTGGTCAACAATCGGTTTGGAAACACGTGATTTTATAAAATAACTTGTTATTGCCCCTTTAATATTGTAACATTGAAATATTATTTCACTGGTTTGCGCATTGCACGCTGAGGAGTTTTCGAGTTCGATTCCCTGCTACTCTGGTCAGTCTTATAGTCTTTAAGACGAAAGTTTAAACCGAGGTCCAATGTAGCGGTGCAATAAACTGAACGCTAAGCAGAACCAGAGACAATTCTGGAGGCGGACAGTCATATGTACCATCACCGTCACCCCCCCCCCCACACACCACCACCACCAACACCACCACCACCACCACCACCACCACAACAACAACAACAACAACAAATAACTAAGGCTCTCATGTGGGCGATCAGCAGCGACGAGAAATTAACTTAATGAATCACTCACTCGCGAATATTAGAAGTACGATTATTAGTTCGAATATCAGATATCTATGTTCAAACTTGCTTTCAGTGTTAACGTTTTGCTCATTTGGTAGAGTCGAATAATTTTACAAAGTAAAAAATATCTTATAAGGTTATAATTAGGTTATAATTTAACTGTAAAAACGTTTTGCAATTATGCTGTCAATTTAGTATTTAGTGAAACAACTTCTACATCTATCACTTAACATCGACATCAGTATCTCACAATATGATAATCTGGCCGAAGAGACATAAAACTGGGACTGGAGACCAGTCTCATTAAACAACCTGGATCTTTGGATATCTCAGCATGACAACCTGGATCCTACAACTTATTCTACAACTTACCTCAATGTGCATTGTTAAAGCTGAATTGTTATGACTTGGGTTCTTTGAATCCATATTGCAAAGTAATGGGTTCGATATCGTGTTAATGCGGGCTTCTGATGGCGTGATTTTTGTAATTATACCGAGAAATAATAAATGAAAACAAGAATCATTTCTCGGTATAATTACACAAAATCACGTCATCAGAAGCCCGCATTAACACGATATCGAACCCATTACTTTGCATTATGGATTCAAAGAACCCAAGTCATAACCATTCCGCTTTAACAATGCACATTTCTAAAAACGTGCAAATTAAGAACTCACAGTATCTTGATCCCACGACACTCACGATTAAAGAGAAAAAACTGAAATACATTTTACATTCATTTGTTCATGATTGTCGCCCTTTATAGACTTGGATGATTTGTTTAAGCAGTTTGGCCCATTGGTTAGATGTCAATTTTATTTTATCTAATGTGTGGGTTTAAGTTGGGGGACGAAAAGCGCAATAAGCCTGACTAGGTTGTTAACTTCACAATGCACTTCATATCTTTGTAACCGACTTAATAAACAGATACTCATTGGTTGTTAAACGAATAACCTGTATATCGATTGTACTCATGGACCTCAAGCCTTTTGTATGAATAAAGTACTTTTATTTATATTTAAATTATTAAAGGACATGGCTTCATGAAAAAAAATATGTACATATTCAAGATGCATTATCAGAGCAGTATTTTTTAAAGTGTGGTTTGAAAAAGATTATTCGAACACGTTGTGAGATCCTTAACACCTTTGAATATTACTTAGTCATTAACTAACAATAAAACTCAGCTATTGCACGCTAGTTGTGGATAAATTAACAAACAATATTACTTAGTCATTAACTAACAATAAAACTCAGCTATTGCACGCTAGTTTGGGATAAATTAACAAACAATATTACTTAGTCATTAACTAACAATAAAACTCAGCTATTGCACGCTAGTTTGGGATAAATTAACAAACAATCAAATAAATATAATAATTTAATCTCATATGTTCAAAATTGTCTCTCTCAAAAGATATTGTCAAAGAAATAGCCGTGTGTTCCAAACGGTATATTTGTCGGAAGTTTGGCTCTTGTTATCACAGAAAGGTCCTTGCCATCAAGTATTGTCAATTCTGTCGTGTTGGTGAAAGTGTCATACACTGGTAGCATGACAACACCGTCGTCCTCTTCCGTTGCCCCTGGCGACGGAACGAAGAAAGCCTCATTAAGGAATTTCCCAGGAGGCTGCCAATAGTGTTCGTCTGTTCCATGACAGACGTCCTTCTTAACAATTGCCATGTGAAGAAAGTCCTTTCCATCTACATTGTACACAGTTCCGTAGGTGTAACAATACGGCTTTGATCGGTAATTTTCGTTAATGGTCGGGAAATCGAATTTATTTGCAAAAGGTATGCCCGATTTACTTGTGTGTTTTTCCACTGTGGCGGAACCCTTGCTCAAATCTATGGTAAGCCGTTTCACAGCAGATTCGGGAGAGTCAGATCTGGATGTCGCATTTTCAAGTATTGAGAAATCGAAACTGTGCATGTTTCTCGTGTCGTTATACGTGCAAAGGTCGATGATTATTTCGTCCTTGAACAGATCCGATTCGTAAGCGTTGACAATATGCAAGAAAAATATGCTTTCAGTTTGTATAACTGTTGTTTTCGTAGTGTTGAGATGTATAATGTAAAGTGTCGTTTTAGCATTCGGTTCCCATTTAAATGCGTCCAATGGCTTCAGCGATTTTAAAACTCCAATCGGATCGACAAAAAACGGCATGGCAACAATAATGGCATAATGCTCGGTCACAGCAAAAGAATGCATGTATGACGCTCGATCAATTTTCATGACGGTGACTACCTCCCTTTCTGAAGAAGATTTTATTCTTTCTAGTGTCATTTCAACTTTCACGAATGGGTCAACAGAGGAATGAGTCAGCAACGTTAAATGATTATTCGTTCCGTATTCAGGGATGGGATGAGCCGTGCTGAGTACAATGGCCGAACCTTTGTCTGGGCCGTCCGGAAGATCGGGTCGTACAGCACCAAGCGTATCCAATGTGTAGGGATCAAACCTATAGAGATTCCAGTAGTCGCTTATAACACCGAAATCATTTTTATCTTGTCCAAAGTTTTTCACGTTTACATTCATATTGTCAGGTCCATTCACAAGAGCCTTCAGCTTCTTTTCTAAAGACCAAGGTGGTACGACAGCGTCGAGCATAAGGTATGGAGCAATACTGTTTGTAGCCACCGACTCGTTGTAACATTTAGACCGTATAAGTTTCGTGGTGAAGTAAGCCGTACCGTCACCTTTGAATTTCCAGCTGGCCAACTTTCCGAAGGCGTCGAGTGCATTGAGAAACTTCTCATTCCCGACCTCAAATCGTCCCATCCCATTTCTGATCTGCCAATTTCAAAATAGATACTGGGTGATTTTTTTTATATTAGCAATTAAAAAAGAACGAGCTTAAATATTAACTACTGGCATTAGACTGTATTCAGCCTTGAATAAAATTATTTTCACATCGTAACTTTTATGCCTATAAAGAAAACATTCTTCACCAGTAATATACAAGGTTCCTCCAAAAAGTATTAAAGATATTTTTGATGTTACTTGGTATGGAATAACACATTCATGTTATAAATGGATATATCTGTTGTAATTTTGTATGTTATTACATGTTCATGTTACTAGTGGATATCGTAGTTGTTATTTGGTATTTAATTACAGATTCATGTAATGAGTGGATATTTTTACTGTTATTTGGTTTGTAATAACAGTTTTAAGTAAATAGTGGATATTGTTACTGTTATTTGGTATGTAATTACAGCTTTAAGTAAATAGTGGATATTGTTACTGTTATTTGGTATGTAATTACAGATTCATGTAATAACTGGATACTGTTATTTGGTATGTAATTACCGCTGCATGTTGGTGGACATCGTAAACGGTTTTTTTGGTATGTAAAAACATATTTGTGTAATTAGTGGGTCAGTATAAGTTGGCATTCAGGTTTCTAACTTTTACATATATGAAATTCTTGTATTGTTATATCAAGCTCTTGCTCGTCTTAAGGTCGCAGGAATGCCCATTCACTAAGAGAAAAAAGATGTTCCGGAAGTTTGCACTGGTTACTGGTTGTTCAAAGAATAAGGCCATGTAAACACGGGAAAAACATGACCGGTAAAATCTTACGGCAAAGTATTTAAGAATTTTGTTTATTGGCCTTATTTTTATTAATCGATCATTGCAAAATATCTTTAAAAACAGTTGCACTCAACCGGGGCTAGGCGGCGTGGCAGTAATATGCATTTCCATTACTGCCAATGAACAGGTTCAATCAAACCGATCCTGCAATATCTTCATTTTTGTTGTGTTCGGGGGCTTTCATAGTTCCCTTTTCATCTATTTCAGAACATGAAATTCACACTTTCCACATGTATAAAATACTCAGCAGACAGAGATCAAAAAGTGGTGACGGATAATGTCATTTTTGTACGCAATCATTTATTTCCAATTAATGTGTTCTCAGGTTCACAAGTGTTCCACAATAATCTGCGTTCTTTTAATATTGTTATTATACATTTTCAAAAATGGACAAACATTATTTTTGATGCATAATTTGATTGGCAAGTGCAATTCATTGGTAATGAAAATAAATATAAAGTAGCTTTTTTGTACAAATCAGCTACTAACACCTGTAAAGAAGTGTTGGATAATCAGACTACATGTTTATGTTAAATGAAGAGAGTTTATTTCGTCTACTTTGGCCCAATAACAGAACTATTCAACTTAAATGACTAACTCTATCATGCCAATTCAAGTAATTTGGTTCAAACATGTACCATATTGTCACAATATTTTGCACACAGCATCTACAGCTGTATGTGTGTTCTATGGCATTGTCATGCCTGGATATATTTTCAAATTACTGCACAAAATCTAGATGATGTATCACATTATATTCTACATGTTCAAGTCTCAATGTGATGTAAATGCGATGTAAATAAAAACAGTACATTTTAGGTCTAGATAATGTCTTTATGTATATGTATGCATATACATTTTTGAATATCATGGCAAAAAATTGTGCCATTGCAAGTTACAAATTCAAGTGTAATTAAGGTAACACTATATAAATATCACATCCCATTGGGGGAAACAGTACGAAATGTTAACCCGAGAGAAGTAATGTCAACCGAGGCGTTAGCCGAGGTTGACATAACCTTCTCAAGGGTTAACATTTCGTACTGTTTCCCCCAAAGGGATGTGATATTTATTTTATTACACCGAACATTTGTTTTTTTAGAGATCTTGACTATGACCAAATTTCGTTTGGGAACAAAATCAAGCGCCGGAAGTCCAAAATCAATAATGCTCAATAAGCGGCTACAAATAATGATCAAAATGCGTTTATCTCCCTTGGTCAAATACGCATGCGTAGAAGTTAATTTGTAATCGGATTTCCAAGATATTTATTTTTAGATCCACGCGAGGGTGACATGATGCTGTCGCATATGTGACAGTAGCGATTATCTCCCTGTGACGTCACATTACGCTTTATAGTAAACTAATCACGTGAGGTGTAATAAACTAATATATAATTAAGGAATGATTCTTATTTTGGTGCGGTTCATGCAGATTGGACGTGCACGCGAGAGCTGGCAAATCCATAAAGCGCGCTAGCGCTTTATGGTAAATTTGCCAGCTCTCGCGTGCACGTCCAATCTGCATGAACCGCACCAAAATAAGAATCATTACTTATATTTACATTTTATTCATTTTTTTTCTTTTAAATAAACTTAAGTCGAACGCTTTCAAAAATTAGTATTAAGTGAAAAGGGGGAGTAATACGTGGGAGTTTTCAATAGTAACAGCCATGACGTTACTGACGTCATTACGGGTCATGCGGTTCCACTCCGCGCAGTGATTTGCTTCGTTTCGCTACACAAATTACTGAAACTGTAAGGGGAAGTAACCACTGCGGGGAGTTTGATGCGGTTCATGCAAAATGAACCGAATTTTTTTAAACGAAGAAATCAATAGGAATGTAAATATTAAGATATGAATTATCGTGCACACTGTGACATAATAATTAGAAATTATATGTATCAATTAAAGATTTAACAATATTCAATATTGCGTTTATCGAGATAATGAAAACATTTGGGTAGTAAAATTTAAGCAAGAAGCCTTTGTGTTTTACACATTTTTAAAAACCCAAATGGTTTTCATAAATCTTGAGATTTGAAGTAAAAGTCAGAAGAAGTTGATGCAGACAAACTATTTCCGAAAATCATAAATATCATGCATGAGTAGTCAAACATTGTTAGACGCAATAATTTTTTAAAAATATTTTGGTCAAATACATGACATTATTAATCTTTATCTGAGGTTATTTAAGCTAGAGCTCGTTAAGAGGCAGTGCCTTAGTTCATATTAATTATTATAATTGAGATTATACGTAATGTAACGATAAAGCTTGAGAAAGAACTATGACCACTGTTTAAGCATAACTAGTAAATGCTCAATCACCATTCGATTTTTAGTATCCATTGATGCGAGTTGTATTTTATTTGTATCATTTTACATGCTAAATATTGATAATTTATATATTTTATTTATTCAAATACAAAATTGTATATTTTAAATATATGCGTTACATTAAATTTAGCATTAAATTTCAGAGTTCGATCTTACCAAAGTACCTTTCAGCCACGATGGGAGTGATGAATTGAACGTTATAGGAACATTTTCCATTTCATTCAAATTTGAACTGAAGAATTGCTTCCATGCCTCCTGACTGTTAACTGCTCCGAATATAAAAACACCAAATAGAAAACGATATACTGTCATTTTTCCTCCGCGTTACCACAATGAATGCAAAAGAAGTAGATCATTTTATACGTTATTATATATTGTGTCAGTGGCGTACATAGTAGTACATGGTTAAAATGATCTTTCCATGTAATTTTGAAAATCCTTGATAGGCTACTACCCATGTAGTAATAGCTATATCAATATTGAATGCGCCGTTATTGGAGGATCTAACGAGTCTTTAAGCGGCATCAGGGCAGTTGGTCAACGGATGTGTGCTCTTCCAGAGGGGCTACGCACATGACTGCATTTTACATTATCAATTTTATCTTAATTTGACCAAGGTGAAAAATCAGTTGTTCTACATTTCATTATCAGAATATGTATGTCTAGCTTTAATTAAAGCCCTACAATCAGTCCAGGGATATAGTCACGTGATCTCGAAGACATTCCTAAGTCTACTGTCCCTTGGTGCCGCTCCAGTGTACGTAATTCTACATTTTAATGTCACTTCGCATTTTTTGTCCTTTCAAAAACTGTTTAAACCGCACAATCAAGGATTCAGGAGACCTTATCCGGAGCTTATTTTTAAATTATATCAAAGAGTTTAAACATTTTTAAACAAAAAGAATGAATTCACTACGTGGAGCATAATTCTTATTTTTCTAGTAGAACTAAATCTGATCGTTTCAAGTACCTGTGCCCAAGGGTATAAAATTGAGCACGGAAACTAGTTTCAAATCCAAACATCTGATTGTCTGAAATCGCGAACAGTCGCCATTTCAAGCAATCAGATGCTCGAGATTTGAGACTAGTTTCCAATCTCAATTTTATAACATTCAGCACTGGGGCTTCCAATATGACACCATCGGAGCAGTAACACTTTGCTTTGAAGAGATTTACTTGGATTTAAAAATGTGTTCTGTCAGAGCATTTGCTCATTATTTATAAAGAAATTTGTGAGGCTCACTAATAAATTTTATTAAAATCTTTCGCTCAAAAGAGGGGTGTTTATAAAAAGCTTCAAAAATCGTATTATTAATAAGACAAGCATTCGATTTTTCTAAAGAAATTATATCAAAACTGAGATAGTTACTGGATGCACATAACACTGTTGTTTGCCCGAACTCATCATATAAAAAACGTCATTCCTTTCCAATCAGGGTCATGACGATAAAACAGATTGGAGAAAATCAAGGGCGTGATTTTTATAACAGAGATTGGAGACTAGTCTCGAATGTAAATCATCTAGCTGATATGGAAACTTGTAAAATTTTAAAAATCTGATTGGCTGAAATGGAGACAAGTCTCTATTTAACCGTCACTATTTTATTTAGCAAGACTTTCTGGAATCAACGCCGAAAATGACTGTGTTTACAGCTGACAAGATAATCCAACATTTAGTATTGGATATACAAACAGGTGCCACCGAACACTATAAATATATCATATATCAAAATATTGCAGGATCTTTTTGACTGAGAGTGTTCATGACCAGTAATGGATATGCATTTTACTGTCCATGCCGCCTAGCCCAGCCTAACCATGATTCTAAAGCGAATCTTAATTTGTAACCTTTTGTACTTTTAGAAAGAAAGTTGGTTAAGAGCGTTCTTTTGATGGACTCTTCAATGCAGTGTGAAGGTTTTGTTATGTAAATAGCACACGTTTGAACTACATATTCAGATAAAACAGATTGTCTTCATTTGATAAACTTGACCGAATAAATCTATATCGGATATGCAGAGCAAGGTCATATTCCATTTAAAAATATTTTCAGAAAGGTAGGTCAATCGTTTTTTTATTTGGGGGGGGGGGGGGGGTGGCAAAAACATTGGAGAATTGTGTGTTTTAATTATAAATTAGGGCCCAAGATCATAAACCTGAGTTTGGAGACAAGTCTCAAATCTCACGTAGCTTACTTGCAGAAATTGAAATGGCGACCAGTCGGACAGCAGATTTATATGGACAACAGTTAACTGAGCTAAATACGGACAGCAGTTACACTCACTGTTCGTGCCAGGTTTATACGGACAACACATACTTTTTCTGAGCTTAATACAGATAGCAGTGACACTCTCTGTTCATGCCAGGTTTATATGGACACCTACAGTTAACTGACCTAAATACAGACAGCAGTTACACTCACTGTTAATGCCAGGTTTATATGGGCACCTACAGTTAACTGACCTAAATACAGACAGCAGTTACACTCAGTGTTCATGCCAGGTTTATATGGTCACCTACAGTTTACTGACCTAAATACGGACATCAGTTACACTCACTGTTAATGCAAGGTTTATATGGGCACCTACAGTTTACTGACCTAAATACAGACAGCAGTTACACTCACTGTTAATGCCAGGTTTATATGGGCACCTACAGTTTACTGACCTAAATACAGACAGCAGTTACACTCACTGTTCTTGCCAGGTTTATATGGACACCTACAGTTTACTGAGCTAAATACGGATAGCAGTTACACTCACTGTTCATGCCAGGTTTATATGGACATCTACAGTTTACTGACCTAAATACGGACAACAGTTACACTCACTGTTCATGCCAGGTTTATATGGACACTTACAGTTTACTGACCTACATACGGACATCAGTTACACCTACTTTCATGCCAAGTTTAAATTGACACCTACAGTTTACTGAGCTAAATACGGACAGCAGTTACACTCACTGTTCATGCCAGGTTTATATGGACACTTACAGTTTATTGACCTAAATACGAACATCAGTTACACCTACTTTCATGTCAAGTTTAAATTGACACCTACAGTTTACTGAGCTAAATACGGACAGCAGTTACACTCACTGTTCATGCCAGGTTTATATGGTCACCTACAGTTTACTAAGCTAAATACGGACAACAGTTACATTCACTGTTCATTCAAGATTTATATGGACATCTAGAGTGTACTGAGCTAAATACGGACAACAGTTACATTTACTGTTCATTCAAGATTTATATGGACACCTACAGTTTACTGAGCTAAATACGGACAACAGTTACATTCACTGTTAATGCAAGGTTTATATGGACACCTACAGTTTACTGACCTAAATACGGACAACAGTTACATTCACTGTTCTTTCAAGATTTATATGGACATCTAGAGTTTACTGAGCTAAACACGGACAACAGTTACATTCACTGTTCATTCAATATTTTTATGGGCACCTACAGTTTACTGACCTAAATACGGACAACAGTTACACTCACTGTTCATGCCAGGTTTATATGGTCACCTACAGTTTACTGAGCTAAATACGGACAACAGTTACACTCACTGTTCATTCAAGATTTATATGTACACCTACAGTTTACTGAGCTAAATACGGACAACAGTTACACTCACTGTTAATGCCAGGTTTATATGGACACCTACAGTTTACTGAGCTAAATACGGACAACAGTTACACTCACTGTTCATGCCAGGTTTATATGGTCACCTACAGTTTACTAAGCTAAATACGGACAGCAGTTACACTAAAAACTTTACTGAGCTAAATACGGACATCAGTTACACCTACTTTCATGCCAAGTATAAATTGACACGTACAGTTTACTGACCTAAATACGGACAGCAGTTACACTCACTGTTCATGCCAGGTTTATATGGGCACCTACAGTTTACTGACCTAAATACGGACAGCAGTTACACTCACTGTTCATGCCAGGTTTATATGGACACCTACAGTTTACTGAGTTAAATACGGACAACAGTTACATTCACTGTTCATTCAAGATTTATATGGACATCTAGAGTTTACTGAGCTAAATACGGACAACAGTTACATTCACTGTTCATTTAAGATTTATTTGGACACCTACAGTTTACTGAGCTAAATACGGACAGCAGTTACCCTCACTTTTCATGCCAAGTTTAAATTGACACCTACAGTTTACTGAGCTAAATACGAACAGCAGTTACAGTCAGTGTTCATGCAAGATTGAACGGACAATACATTAAGGTTGTGAAAGCTAAATACGGACAGCAGTTACACTCACTGTTCATTCAAGATTTATATGGACATCTAGAGTGTACTGACTAAATACGGACAGCAGTTACACTCACTGTTCATGCCAGGTTTATATGGTCACCTACAGTTTACTGACCTAAATACGGACAACAGTTACACTCACTGTTAATGCCAGGTTTATATGGTCACCTACAGTTTACTGAGCTAAATACGGACATCAGTTACACTCACTGTCAATGCCAGGTTTATATGGACACCTACAGTTTACTGAGCTAAATACGGACAACAGTAACACTCACTGTTCAATTAAGATTTATATGGACATCTAGAGTTTACTGAGCTAAATACGGACAACAGTTACACTCACTATTAATGCCAGGGTTATATGGTCACCTACAGTTTACTGACCTAAATACGGAAAACAGTTACATTCACTGTTCATTCAAGATTTATATGGACACCTACAGTTTACTGAGCTAAATACGGACAGCAGTTACACTCACTGTTAATGCCAGGTTTATATGGGCACCTACAGTTTACTGAGCTAAATACGGACATCAGTTACACTCACTGTTAATGCCAGGTTTATATGGACACCTACAGTTTACTGAGCTAAATACGGACAACAGTTACACTCACTGTTAATGCCAGGTTTATATGGACACCTACAGTTTACGGAGCTAAATACGGACAACAGTAACACTCACTGTTCAATCAAGATTTATATGGACATCTAGAGTTTACTGAGCTAAATACGGACAACAGTTACATTCACTGTTCATTCAAGATTTATATGGACATCTAGAGTTTACTGAGCTAAATACGGACAACAGTTATATTCACTGTTCATTCAAGATTTATATGGACACCTACAGTTTTCTATGCTTAATACGGACAGCAGTTACACTCACTGTTCATGCAAGGAATAAACGGACAACACATTCAGATTGCGAAAGTTCAATAGGACAGCAGTTTCATTCACTGTTTATACAAGGTTGATACGGATAACACCAATAAATTACCGAGCAAAATACGGAAACCAGTTTCACTCACTGTTTAAACCAGGTTTATATGGACAACAGTTGCATCGCACAGGTAATTGCAATTATTCTAATCTTCCCAATATACGGCGTCTGCTTCACTATGATTACGACCTTGACCGTCTTAATAATGTATCAGTGTTAACTGCATGATATAGCGAGCGTCTACTGATACAGATCACATGACGTTTGACTGGATTTATCTCAGACGCTTCGGGCAATAAACATCATTGACACACTTTACTGTGTTTGTTGGAATACACTAAAACTTTATCAGCAGGAAAGTAGGCGTAGCGCTGATCTTCTAAAGCATAGCGGTTAATTTTAGGGATAGCGGATTTATGGATTTAAAATTTAAACGTAGCGGGTCCGCTACGCTAAAATGGCCTGGGGAGAACCCTGCAACTATAGTTAACTGAGCTAAATACGGACATCAGTTACACTCACTGTTCATGCAATGTTTATACGGACAACACATACCGTTTTCCGAGCTTAATACGGGTAGCAATTACATTTACTGTTCATACCAGGTTTATACGGAAAACACATCCTGTTTTCTGGATAGCATTTACACTCACTGTTCATGCCAGATTTATATAATCACCTACATTTAACTGAGCTAAATACAACTGTTACTTACTGTTCATGCCAGGTTTATGAGGACAACACCTATAATTTACTGAGGAAAATACGGACAGCAGTTGCACTCACTGTTCATGCAAGATTTATACGCACAACACCTACAGTTTACTGAGCTAAAAACGGACAGCAGTTACACTCACTGTTAGTCTCAGGTTTATATGGACACCTACAGTTTTCTGAGCTAAATACGGACAACAGTTACACTCACTGTTCATGTTAGGTTTATATGGACACTTACAGTTTACAGAGCTAAATACGGACAGCAGTTACACTCACTGTTCGTGCCAGGTTTAAATGGACACCAGCAGTTAACTGAGCTTAATACGGACAACAGTTACACTCACTGTTCATGCCAGGATTATATGGACACCTACAGTTTTCTGAGCTTTATACGGATTGCAGTTACACTAACTGTTCATGCAAGATTTATATGGACATCTAGAGTGTACTGAGCTAATTACGGACAGCAGTTACGCTCAGTGTTCATGCCAGGTTTATATGGACATCTAGAGTTTACTGAGCTTAATACGGACAACAGTTACATTAACTGTTCATTCAAGATTTATATGGACATCTAGAGTGTACTGAGCTAAATACGGACAGCAGTTACACTCACTGTTCATTCAAGATTTATATTGACATCTATAGTGTACTGAGCTAAATACGGACAACAGTTACATTAACTGTTCATTCAAGATTTATATGGACATCTAGAGTTTACTGAGCTAAATACGGACAGCAGTTACACTCACTGTTCATGCCAGGTTTATATGGACATCTAGACTTTACTGAGCTTAATATGCAGTTACACTCACTGTTCATGTCAGGTTTATATGGACATCTAGAGTTTACTGAGCCTAATATGGACAGCAGTTACACTCACTGTTCATGCCAAGTTAATATGGACACCTTGCGGTTTCTGAGCTTAATACGGATAGCAGTGACACTCACTGTTTATGCCAGGTTTATATAGACAACACATACATTATATTGACTTTAAAAAGGATAGCAATATCAATCGGCTGCCGTTTTCTCAAACATTCAAAGACGAATTCACCCTCTCAAACAATTGTTTTCTTTGAATGTTTGTAAAAGGAGTACGGTGCTCTTTATCCGATCTAAATCGTTCCAGAAATTACTGAGAAACAAGCCAAACACCTACTTGAAGCGAGTGATTTTGTGTGTGCACGGCATTCTAAAAATTCACGTGTCTAGCCACCCTGAGTAAGGCCGGTATTCCATAGTTCCGTGATGCGTGATCCGTGTCCGTGTCCGCGTCCGCGATTTTTCACTCACCAAAGATATCGTTGGGTATATTCCATACCTCCGTGTCCTTTCCGCGTCCGCATCCGTGTCCGGGATTTGTCACTCACCAAAGATATCGTTTGGTTTATTCCATACCCCCGTGTCCGTTCCACGTCGCGGACACAAACACGGGCATGGAACGGATACGGACACGGAGATATGGAATACCGGCCTAAGGCCGGTATTCCATAGTTCCGTGATGCGTGATCCATGTCCGTGTCCGCGTACGTGTCTGCGATTTTTCACTCACCAAATATATCGTTGGGTATATTCCATACCTCCGTGTCCGTTCCGCGTCCGTATTCGTGGAACCATGGAATACCGTGTCCGTGTCCTCGACGTTTCGCTCGGTGAGCGAATTTTCACGCAATCGGACAGTTCCCGGATGCACATTGTATGGGAAACATGCCTCGCTCAAAAGCAGCAAACGAGTTAATTGCTCAAAATGATCTCTTTTAAACTAAAGTAAGTCGGGTACTCCTTTGCAGATTATTTCAGCTCTCTAACGAGATAGTAGAATGTTCCATGTTGTTACCGATGTCTATAAATGTCCCGTGGCACTTCACGGAAATATAAAATAAGGCCAGTATTCCATAGTTCGGTGATGCGTGATATGTGATCCGTGTCCGTGTCCGCGATTTTACACTTAATAAAAAATCGCTGGGTATATTCCATACCTCCGTGTCCGTTCCACGTCGCGGACACGGACACGGACGTGGAACGGACACGGAGGTATGGAATAGTTCCGTGATGCGTGATCCGTGTCCTGCGTCGGCGTCGGCGTCCGTGATTTTTTACTTACCAATCGTTATAGAAACCTCGGAATTTATTTCCTATATTGTACACTATACCCTGATTTTGGAATTCCTACTGTATAAACTTGTAAACAAATATTGCTGTAAAATCATAAGCACAGTCACTTGGAGATTATACTGCTTTTGTACGATTCCACTGTTGTTAAATTTCTGTGGCAGTCGTTGTTCACAACAGTGGAAGTATAAAAAGTTTGTACTCCAACAGAAAGTATGTTTTTAAGGTAACAAATTAGTAACTACATATACTTAAACGCAAAAGAAACTGTGCACTTTTCATTTTTGGATAACTTTGACTCTACAAGTTGTACAGTTCCAAAATTCAGCACATAACACTATCAGACGTCACGGTGTATGCACACACACCAAGATATTGGTCAAATAATGGGTAGATTTTACGTAATATAGCCTGATTTGTAATTTCGCACAATTTCCACGTCCATCATGTATACATAGGCACAGGTGGTAAAACTTGCTGTCTTTACATTCATTTGCACATGTATAGTGCGAATATCACTTGAGAATTAAATATTTTCAAGCAGCTAATATGCCACGACTTTCGGAACGTCAGCGTATTGACAATTTGATGATGCTGGGCAGAGGTGACTGTGTTGTAGCAGTTTCAAGGACATTTTATTGCCAAAGAAACACTATAATGTTGTTGAGAGACAGATTTGCGCAAACGGGGACTATTGCCGACCGACCTCGACCCGGTAGACCACGTCTTCCAGCAAACGTCATACAGCGTTACGTACACTCAATGAGACGGCGTGTTGTGAAGGTGGTTGGACAGAATGGCGGCCACACGCGATATTAATGCATTTTGCATCAATTTTGATCGAAATTTAGTAAATCAACACAAGAAAATCATCTCTCGGTTATTTGTGTAATTTTGGTTTTGACAATTACTGTACGTCTACGCGTCTTACACTTACGTACAATAAAACACGACTACATCATTACATTTATTATGAAGACAAATGAATATCCTTTAAAATGATACCAAACATGACAACATTCCATCCGAAAATTCTTAGAAAATCTAAAAATGAAAAGTGCACAGTTTCTTTTGCGTTTAAGTATATTATCTCTTTTACTTTCACTTTTGAGTGCCATTTAACATTCAGTTGCTCTACAAATGATACATGAAGCTAAAAGAAATTTTGAAGTCGGAAAAACATATTTACTTTTATGAAATTAGAACCTCACAACTCCAGCCCACTTCAGCTCTTCCATGACTAATGATACCACCTTAACGCTTTACCGATTGTATTGCATGGTTGTGGTTACCTACTCTTACTTTCGATTTCATTTTGTTAAGATCGCTAAAAATCGTGCAAATGACGAGTGCTCGAGTATAACATCTTTCGACAAACATAAAAGCAAAGGTTATTGTTGTTTCAAAAGTTTATACTATATGGATCAAAACGCTTCCATCTGTGTCAGTAATCGTAATCATTACCATGCTAGATGCCTTTCCTCTAAATAGCCACTTATAGAAATAGATTATTCCATTTTTCATCTGCATATTAATTGGATACGCCTTTTTTAATTACAACACTTCAATGTTTAAAATAGAAGGCAAAAGCCAGATTAGACGGATCACATTTTCCATATTGTCGGTTATACTTCTGTTTAATCTTTTTTGTATTTGGCTGTGAGCTGATTAGGCAACACATTTGTTAAGAGGTCGCAAACATGACAAATGACGAAAACTAGCTAAAATTTCAAAAAAGGATTTTTTGGGGAAAAACTTATTATTATTATTATTATTATTATTATTATTATAATCCACATTTATATAGCACCCTTTTCATACATATACATACGCTCAAAGGTGCTTTACAAACAGAAACATACATTTTAAGAATACGATAAACAGAATCACAGGTTCCTATTAAAAAAAAACAACAAAAAACAAAAAACAAACTTTACATAAAAAAAAGTGAAATAAGATTACACAAACATATTGATAGGTAAAACATCAGACGATATTGCGCTGCATAAAAAATTGAGAGTGTCTGTCTGTACATTAAAAATAAAAACAGTTCACAAATTGGAGAAATATAAATGTATCACTACAGATTAAAACTACTGTGCTTCGTAACACTGAAGGAAAAGGTATGTTTTAAGAGCTTTTTTAAAAGAAGCAAAGCTGCTAGACTGGCGTAGTGTCACTGGTAACGAATTCCACAGCCGAGGTGCACACACACAGAAACAGCGGTCACCTTAGCTCACTGTTTTAGATCTGGGTTGTACCAAAATCAACGTATTGTCTTGAGATCTAAGTGTTCGCTTTGGTGTATACAGTTCCAGCAAAGATTTAATATACGCTGGTGCTTGGTTGTGAAGTGCCTTGTATGTGAGGGTACAAATCTTACCACCTAGATTTTATTAAAGAAATGTATTTAGCTATGGATGTAGTAAATGTTTGCAAGCTCAATTTAGTCTAATTCATGTTCTAATTACCAAGCACATACTCAAACAAAAGAAAAACCGTTTGCATGAGAACTCTGAAATTCATGAACAATATACCAAAGCAACTCATTCCTGAAATAAGTTTATGCTGGTCTACAATGTTTAGTGCCAATTCGTCAAAATAATGTTAGGGTTTTCAAGAAATTCAAGAAAAACTTACTTCCTGGTTCAAAGTGAAAGTACATTATTAATTATTTCCTCCAAAATTCATATTTGAAATTTTAGCCTGTTTTCGCCATTTGCAATGTTTGCGACGCCTTAAACTTGTATAATTATGCTGTAAACCAGTATATGTTGTATGATTATAATCGAGTTGTTCTCTTATAGATCTATACATAATTAATCTTTAGATCACAATAAAAAGGTATTGTTTATGTAATGGACTGTGACCATTTAACGGCAAGAACTATTTAAAGACAATTCTATTTTTTCATCCAGTTTTAGCTTTAACAAAAGCTAGTCGGTCATTTGAACTAAACAAGACCACTGTTAAGGGACGCAATAATGGAGTCCGCTAGTGAGAGTAACTGGCTAGCTGGATGCACTTTTCTGATAAAAAGCTGACAAAATTTTAGACTGTAACACATGAACACATTTATGCAAAACATGGACAATATAGAAACAAGTGGCTATTTATCTTCAAACATGTCTTACGGTAAAAGACGTTTCATGAGTTGCATGTAAATGAAAATTATTTAAAACTTCAGTGAGCAGTATCATAACTATTGTATATCATTATCACCTGACCTCTTCAACTAGATCTGTGATCTGATTTTTTTACTAACAGACAGGAATGTTTAACCGTTAAGACTTGTTGTGAATTGTGGTATCAATCCAATAAACTTCGGTCATGGTTAAAATACATAATTAAGTTAACAATATAACAATTTAAAAATTAGGCGCCTACATAATTATTCTGCAAAGAGACATGGTCTTAATGCAACATTCTGGTAAGAGAAAATGATGAATTTCAAAGCGTTGTTATGACGCACGAATTGTATATATGTCGCGATTATTCATCGATTTGAAATCGCGAAGTTAAAATGTCACCACCTGTCTTTTGTACATGGGTAATCGAGTACCTACCCGCTTTACTTGACAATGTATTTATCTACCTTTTATCTACACGAGTTTACATGTTATTGCAGTGGAGTAGGTATCTAATTGAAGTTAATTCACAAATTCAGCTTGAATTTGTTTGTTCTTGAGAACCTAGAGAGGCAAATGCGAGGTTGGTGCACCATTAGAATGTTTAAATCCCAAGCGGCAAATATTTTTTGGCAATGACCAGTTTAAGGTGGTAAATTGTATAAACTGTTAGTGCTAGTGATACTTTTTGGAAAAGTCATCTGATAAAGTTATGCCGTCTCTCTTCTGTTTCGTTACCATGGCTGATCACTTTTTTTTTCTGTGTGAAAATTATATAAAACATAAAATGCATAAAACAAATGGCAATTTACATTTTCACCGCCTAAGAAAGTTACATTATTTTTTCTTCCTTAAATGAAACTGTGTTATATTTCTGTCGCAAAAACGTGTCTAAATTTGTTTATATTTATGCCAAGCATATCGGCTAAGTGATTATAGATCGTTCTGCCGACTTGCGTTTTTTTCGGCGTTAGATGTCTAAGCTCACTTTTGACCTAGTTTTTCGACCAATGAAATGTTGTAAATAATACTCTTATTCTATTATTATGCAGAGGGAAAAATGAAATAAACTATATCGATTGGTAGCTATTTACACCAGAGAGGCATCTAGCAGGGTGGAGAGGTATCTAGCGGGTTTTTTATTATTATGCAGCGGAAAAATCAAGTAGATTATTTCGATTGGTTGTTAGTGGGTGTTGTATTGGAGAAAAAAACATATTTACGATTTAAATTACCAGTTAAGTCAATATTGGTGGCTTAAATACAATTTAATATGGAATATTCTTGGGTGTCAGGTAAACACTTGCGTACAATACAATGTGGAAAACGAAAGAGAAGTAGAGATATTTCTAGTTCTTACTGGTTCCTTTCTAGTTCCTATGATACTGATTGTTAATTTCAAGTACAAAATACAAGTTCATTATAGCGTAGTGGCTAACACTCTCGCCTCGCAAGCGGAGGCCCCGTGTTCAATACTCGGGACGGGCACTTTTTTAAAGTTAATTTACGTAAAAGTTGGTAGATTTTGCTCTTGTAACAGGCTGTTTTATTTATTTTTATTAAATTTTAAGGACATTTATTCATCTTGAGTTTTAACTCTACAAGAGTTATTTTATTGAAACTGAATAAATGTAGATCAAGACTTAATGTAAGACATTGCTTCTTTAATCGACTTGTTATCACTGTATGAAATTGTTGCAACAGCTTCAACATGTTTTTTTTTGAAAGACACTTTCAATGAATTTATGAGTTGTCATGATTCGGTCGCTTAATCTCTCTAATCTCTACGAAGAAGGCAGGGAGGGTTCGTCAACAGCTATAATAAGTAAAATAAAATAACTAAACTGTGTCTGCTTTGCCTCTCTGTATTTCTTTCTTTCTTATATACATGTATGTATAAATCTTTTCCATCAACGCCGTTTATCTTTTTTAAAGATATTTCTTGTTTAAATTAAATTTCATGGATTTAACTTAATCATGTAATTGTTTACATAAGTACATGCTCATGATAGCAGATGACCGAAAATGGAAGCATTACTATATATAGCTATATGCATAAACGTTCAACCTAGTTTAGTTACGTTATACAATTATATATGTGTCTAACATATAGTCAGTTTGTTATACATTCAATCAGTGCTGTTATCATTTAACGTTTTGAAGGTCATACAACACGATACACATAATTTTGTTAAGGTATTGCTCCGTTTGCCATTGCTTTGTCAGACAAAAAAGAAAAATATGAAAATCTCTCAAACGGCACAATGCAGATCCATCAAACTTCGCATAAATCAATGATATAAGTGTATGATTATTTTACATCAGTTAAGAAAAGTTAGAACAGTAAAGGAAAATAGTTAGACCTAAAATTCTATTTGCAATTTTTCACAAAAACAATGCAGCAAAACTAAAACAACAATTCAAATGCCAACATAAGCGAAATGATACTGACAACGTTATCTAAGCTCCTTGAGAAAAGAACTTTTAATTATGAAGAGAGAAATCAAAATTTTTATATTTGGTCATCCATTTTCGCGACCAGGAAATTGAAGGTCAAACACACGTTTACAAATAACTCACATTATATACATTTGTCAGACCAAAGGGCCTTAGATATTGTTGTCAGTAAACATTACTAAAGAAGACCTTTTAATTGATGTTTAGTGTTGCTTCGTTTTTGTGAAAATTGCAAAAAGAATGTGAGATAAATTTTAGGTCTAACTATTTTTCTTTAATGTTTTAACTTTTCTTGCCGTATGTCAATTAAACATATTTTAATTAGTTTTTGCAAAGTTTTTTGGACTGCATTTTACCGTTAGAGAGATTTTGATATTCTTTTTAGTCTATGACACAGCAATGACGAACGGAGCAATACATTAATATCTAGTAGCGCTCAAGCCGGGGCTAGATGACATGGGCAGTTATACGTGGGAGATACATGTAGTAAATTTTCAACAAATATACCAATATTCAATGAGATTGGATAATTAAGATTTAAGAAAATCAATTTTAATTGCTGTAAGCGATATTACGCGCAGCAGAACATTCACATTCACAGGAATCTGTGAAAATCTGTGAGGTTTTATCTGTCAACATTTAAGAAGCTTCTACTGCATCAATAAAGATATTCGATATTTTCTGAAGATGGAGGTTATAGGACTGGTTAATTTGCCGGGATGGTTTCTTGGAGTAGTGCTGTTTCTTATGACCGTCTGCTTGTAAGTAAATTATTTATCTAGCACAAATATGACAAGATATACGCAAGTTTCAGTTTGTACAAAACAGTCAATTAGTTCAAAGAACAAATTGTAATCAAGCAAGCCTCTAAATTATTTATATTTGTTAGAATTATCTTATTTACGAAACAAGGTGTATTATTTTACTTGTTATTAGTTTAAATACTGGGCTTTATTATGATGTGATGTGTTTTAAGGTTCTTTTGAACCGGTTATTTTTACTCCGCGAGGCTTGTTTCTGCAACATGTATAGAGTGTTGTGAGATGGTTTCATTTAAAAGTAATTATTCGTATAGAGGTTTTAAGATTATTAAGAGTGTATTGAATGTTATTTTGTTTCTGCATGAATTGAATGCTCTTTTATAGATACACGTTATACAAACAAAGCTACTTCAAACGACTGGGAATTCCTACCAAACCAACATCATTTTTTCTCGGCGACATAATCGAAATATCGAAAAAGGTATGTTATATTGTGTTTGATTACGTATTACTGCAAATTCTAACACGACTTGACTTTTTTCCCATTGAATTTGCTGTGCATTATTACACGATAGTTCACCGCGCGTGGGCACGGCTATTACTAAATAACTGTCGGTATAAACTTATCAATTGACAATTGTATTTTTCGCTGGGATTTAATTTCGCGCATTTAAGAAAGCACATAATACGCGAAATTTTTACCCGCGCGTAATATGATGATACCACAGTAATAGAATAATGTTTATTTTAGATATTTAGATAAAATACTATAATTATTTTCCGCTTTTTTTCGGCAACGTTAAGGTGACGTTAACGCGCCGTTTTAACGACGTCACGTCATTTCCATTGTTTACATGTTATTTTCTGGTGCAGTATTAAACCGTTGGAATGACAAATAGGCCTACGGTTCGAACGACGACTGGAGAGTGCTGGATGCGCGGTTGGATGGAAATGTATTCAAGTTTGTTATTCAATCTTTTAATTATTATCAGATTTTGAATTATGGAGATGTTTACGGAGTAAACACTAACTGCCGACCTTATAACACATTTGCGTTTATTACAACGCGCTAAAATTGAGTTATAATTATTTCGCTTATTCAGTCAGATGTGTCGTGTTAGAATTGAAATAATCAATAGCTTCCGGTGAATTATCGCAGGATAATTCACGAGGCGTCATTCAGCTGCGTAGATATATATCACTCGGTGTTACGCCCCTCGTGATATATCCTTACGCAGCTGAACGACGCCCCGTGGATTATCCTGCGATAATTCACCGGAAGCTATTGATTATTTCTTAAATCACTTAACATGCATAACGTTTATGACTTAACATACGAATAACAATCAAAGGACAATATAATTTTACTCCTTCATGTTACATTTACAGTATCATAAACGTTATGCATACAAATTTTTGATTACTTTTTTGTTTTATGTTCAATTTTATCCTCTAGTGTCCTGTTCTCGTGCATTACCAGTTCTCGATAATCATTTTAATTCACGTGAAATATCGTTTATTGTGCGTTCAAACCTTCGAAAATTTCACTTCCGGTTCGGTTGCAGACGCTCACAACAATTTCTTTCAAAAGTGCAAAACAATGCTTCGTATAAAGGTAAGATTACAAGCAAAACACTTAAACATATATCATTTTGTCCCTTTTCACTAATTCCAGTTTTAGCATACATTTAACTTGCCATATTTTACAGAAAATCGATCTTTCCTGCTCAAGTTTGTTTACTGTAATGCTCTACAATTTGACCCGGTTTCTGACCTCTAAAACCTTTACCATACCATTAACTACTGAATGTGATAAAAGCCGTTTATTAAGATACACCATCTTAATTAGACAGGTGCTCTTATTTATGTTTTATGATGGTTTTCAGCTGAATACTGGTAAAGACAGATCAGTACTTAGGCTTTATTCCCCAACTTCCATGACGAATGCATACAAAATGGTTAAGGAGCGGGGTGTTTCTGTACATATGGCCGCAAAAATGCATGGAGTACCTACTTCAACATTAAGGGACAGGGTTGACAATAGGATATCAGTTGACAAGACAAAGTCGGGCCCAGATCTTGTTCTGAGTTTGGAGGAGGAGGCCAAACTGTGTGCTCATCTTAAAGAGTTAGCAAGCGTTGGCTATGGATACACCAGAGCTGAGACTGTCCTACTTGCTTCTGATTATGCAGTGTCTCTTGGTAAACGCACTGCAGACAACCCATTCAGCCTCAAGTGGTTCTATGGATTTATGAAAAGGTGGCCAGAGTTGAATGTCACCCGTCCATCAGGGTTATCCGAGCAGAGAGCGAGGTGTGCAAATGAGACAAGCATTAACAATTACTTTCATGAACTAGGCAGAATACTCACCAAATATGATCTTCTTGGAAAACCACAAAACATTTATAATATAGATGAAAAGGGTATTAACACCGAATATAGGCCACCACAGGTAGTTTGTGGCAAAGATTGTAAGCCTCAGGCCATCATGGCTGAAAGGTCTAAAACTGTCACTATAATTGGTGCCGGTAATGCACTTGGTCAACATATTCCACCTTTTTTTTATTTTTCCAGGTGAAAGAATGGTTGATGGCTTGATGGAAGGGAGGACTCCAGGTGCTGATGGGTTAATGACAAAATCTGGTTGGTCTTATGCCGAGGTTTTTAAGATGTATTTGCAAAACCACTTTGTCAAGTATGTACAAGGTAGAGACCAGTCAGAGACCCTGTTAGTTCTCTATGATGGTCACAAAAGCCACAAAAGCCACATATCATTAGACCTAGTGGAATGGGCTCAAGAGAATAATATTATTCTTTTTGTATTACTCCCTCATACCTCCCATCTGCTTCAACCAATGGATGTTGGTTGTTTCGATCCTTTGCAGGTAAAGTATAATCAAGAATATACAATCTTTGCCCGCCTTAACCATAGGGTAGTGACAAAATACGATCTATGTGCACTTGCATGCAGAGCATATAATGCTGCCATGAGCCCCTCGAACCTTCAATCTGCATTTCAAAGGGCAGGAATTTACCCATTTGTTGATGGCAAGAGCATGTGCGAGTCTCTTGTAAAAAAATTGCACCTTCTGTTCTATAATAAGTGTCACACGAGAACCCCAACCCCATTGATACTAAACCAAATGAATTAAATGGTAATGATTTCTTTGGCAAACGCAAGGGTGTTGTAGTTGAAAAGCTTTTCAAAAAGAGAAGGTCTGTAAACTCCGTTGTAGGAGGAAAGGCACTAGAGGGTGTTACTGTTGAGAAACTTAAAACCTATGTTGAACAATCTGGGTGCAAACTGAGTGCTAAAGGCAAGAAGAGTGTTAAATCACCTAAACATAAGATTGTAAAGGTGAAGTCAGCATCCTCAAAGATTAGCTTTAAACCTCTGCCTGGACCATCCCATGTTAACTTAGTTTCAGAGTCTTCAGATGGAACAGAGTCTGAAGGTGATGCACCATTTTAAGATTCTGAAACTTGCTGTGTATGCAAGCCATTTTATGTGCCCAGGGAGTTGAGAGATAGTACCCTTCATATAACACAGTGGGCTCAGTGTGATTCATGTAATCACTGGGTACATCTTAAATATTGCACTCCAGTAAGGGTTGTTAGGAAAAACACAGAGTTTAAATGTAAATGTTGTCAGTAGAAACATAAATAAGCAATGTGGCACTGGTAAATGAAATAATAGACTTTTTATTGCTTTTATGATTTGCAATGTGAAAATTTAGAAAAAAATGTTAAATAATAAAAAATAAAAATTGCCAAGACAACCTTTATTGACCCTTGTCTGTGTTGCAGTCATGATACACTCATTCAGTCAACAGTATGGTAGAGCATTTTGCATAACTAAAACTAGCTCGAGAAGAGGTGACGTCACTTTTGAAACAATTTACATCACTGAGTGTAAACAAATCGTCACTGCTGCTGTTTTAAAAAGAACCAAAAGGAGATTTTCAGTTGAAGTTGAAAAGCAATCAATAATAGAAGATTTCTTTAAAAAAGGTAAGTGATTGTGTCATTATTTTTATTATCCGACGCTGTTGAATGCTTAGGTTAACGAGAACTGGTGACGCCAGGATATGTGTTAAAAAGTATTAAAACATTTCTTAGAGTTTGGGATGCAAGTGGATACACATTAAAAGTAACAAAAAATGCCAAAAGATAAATAACTTTTGAATAGCAGATTTGATAAACAATGACTGCGCAACGCAAACAATATTATTATGGGGAAAAGTGCTAGCATATTACTCGCTTGATAATAAAGTTAAACCCTGCTTATTTATCAAATGCCACATTTTCCCCATAGGAAACTGTTTTATATCTGCGAGAGTTAGCCGCAATAAACCATATATATTTCTACTTCATGACACATAATCCTATTTGTCAAGTTTGGTGTATTTTCTATTAAAGGGATTAGGTTATATTGACGAGCCTATGGTACGACAACACGGCAAAGTCTTTGGGTAAGTTTACTCTTTGGCTTCATATAGACTCACTGCAAACCATGTTCATTTGCCGCATTCTATTGGTTATCACCAACAGCAGTAATAAAAGTGCATATTATTGTTAACACAGCCTAGCACCGGGATGAGCGCAACTCATTGTTTACACAAACTTAATAAAAGTTTCATGCTCAACGGCATATAAAGAACTATTTAAATGATAACAGCATTGATCGAATGTACGCAGTGCATTTTCACTGCCGCCACAGTCACAAACAATACATCTGAAATGCTTTCCTGTACAAGAAAGCTTGGTGTTTTATTTATATTCGTCGATCAAGGTTAATTTTACGTGCTGAAATAGTTGGGACAAATTCAGACATAAGTGTACGTGGATTTGATGCTTTGAGCTGCATTTTCAGTCATTTGTGTCAATATCATTTTTACTAAAATTATAGAAAAAGACTTTCTAGACAATACTATTTGCTAAAATAAGTGTATTGATCAGCCATGCATCCGAGAACCTTTCTAGATTGGGGTAATTTTTAGTACGTTTATGATATTCTATTGTTATCATTGTAGGTTGTACTTGGGGAATATTCCAACTTTAGTCATATCCGACACAGAAATAATAAAACAAATAATGGTGAAAGAGTTTTCCAAATTTTCTGACAGAGCGGTAAGAGTTGTATTTGGCATATTATTCACTTATTGTCGGGAAGTTGAAATGAATCGTTTATGACACAGTATGAAAATACAATGTTTACATACAACATTTGACAATAAACCAATAAAAAGAACTTTGAACCTTTTCAAGTGTTATCATGCTTGGAAGAACAGATTGCAAATACTTTAAGATCTATATATACTATATATACTGTTTCCACAGCGCATAAAAAGTGAAAAGTGAAATTTGCATAAAAAATATTATGATTAACGTCATTATGAAAACATAGACTACCCACACAGCCAATTTATGGGAAAAACACACACACACACAGCCAAAATAAAATGAGGAAAAGGGAACAAATATTTATAGTATTACCAATTTTAGTCACAACAATCAACGAAATTGAAAACCTTACTAGTTTTTGAACGGTCTGGCAAACATATTTTGCTATCAGGTTTTAACCAGGTTCTAGAGTGCACAAACTTTCACTTTCACATCAAGTTCTCATATGAACAAAGAGTACATATTGCCTTAGTAAATTAACACAAGCCTGCTCGCTTTCCAACAGAATTGCGTGCAAAAGCACTCGAATGCACACATAACTTACGCACGCACAAGAAAGAAGCTTAAGGCCCTGTCAAGTAGCTTATCATTGACCAGGAACACCAGGAGTTAAATCAGCAAATGGTGGCAGGAAGAAAAGACACAGATTGAGCTTCGGCAATCGTTTATTTCAAAATTTGCATATAAAACTTTACCAAGTATTATCCCCTGCCATCGTCTCGCAAACAAAGAAGTTAGCAAAGCGATCAAATGTTACTCGGTCTGTCACTAATCTTGCAGAACACTGTACAATATAATGTTGGGAGCCGCTCTCTTTTTTAAAAAAGGTGAAATATGCATATCAGGAATTGCCACATTCAGAAAAAAAACCGCCTCCCCACACAGTCAAAAAGGAGAGAGAGGGAGAGAACATGGTTAATAAAATGATCAGAAGTGAGGTTGTATTTTTTAATTATCTCTGGGTATCGGCGATACGGCTTGCAAACATATTTTGTGAGGGTCCGATAAACCTGTTATCAAACTTTGCCTGTTATGCAAAGATTCCTTTATATTATTTATATCTTTTCTGCGACAAAAATTGATTTGAAATAATTATTTTTCAAAAATATTTTGTAGATTATCATTCCCTTTTCGGATAGATGGTTATCTGGGGTTTCTATAGCTGAAGGGGATCACTGGAGATTTCTTCGAAGCACTCTTAGTCCCACATTCACTTCTGGAAAAATGAGAGAGGTAGGTTTAAGAGAGGATAACTGAAATGGTTGTCTTTAACATTTCGTCGAAAATCGAATTAAGGCAAATAGCTTACACTTATTTAATTGATAAAATTTATGTCAAACGAAGAAGTGTGATAATTAGACAAATAATATATATTAGGTGAATAATAATCACGATTTTTTAATCGATCAAATTCTTGAAAGTAAAAAATGAAACGTATGAATGATACATGTTTATCTTCTTTGCCATTTCATCATTTACCATTTCATCATTAACAATTCAGTTTGAGATATATATTAGATTATAAATCTTGCAAACAAACATACTAATTAAATAAAAGAGAAAATTTAAAAAGACACGTAAACACACATTACCCAAAACTTAATTACATACAAAACATTGAGGGTTTTGTGACCATCACCTTTCATATCAGGGTCAGTAACACTTAACCTGCAGTCCTGCATATCTGTTGTGTTTGACTATATTGTGCATCAGAGTTGAAAGTAGTAACTAACATATACTTTATATATTCGCTTTACCAGATGTGCCTCTATATTCACAAGTGTATGGATACATTCCATGAAGTATTGGAAGAGAATATGCAGCAGAATCCAGATGGATTTGACATTTCCCCGTAAGATCAACAGTTCAGTTTTTAAAATCCTCGCAGTGATTTGCAAGGGAACCGAACTATGGGCTACTAAACTTCTTATCAACCCCAAATAATTTATTGCCAGTAAGAAATGTTTCTTTAAAATGGTCTTCACGATTTAATATATTTTAACTGCATTGTCATTGCATCATATGCTTGTTATCTGGCAACGAATGCAAAATACAAATACCAATATTGCAGTTTCTGTTTGTGCATACATATACACTACTCAAAAGTTCTAAACCGCCACTACATGTATATGTTTACAATGTACGCTAGTTTCGTTTCTTCCCTACGTCAAGAGAGGTTGTGGAAAGAACTGTTTTGTCTTAAAACCAATTATTTAATGTGTTTTTAATCTTTATTGATTGTTTTCTTAAATGAATCCAATACCATTTACTTACATCGTAGTGTCAAAATAAGAACAGTCTTTAATTTAAAGGGAGGTAATTTTAAAAAATGGATACTTTGAAAGGGGTTTATTTAAACAAATGTGCTGTTGAATAATCATGTTTTCTGTTTTTCCTACTAATTAGGGGTCCTATTAAAATAAAACAAGGAATTTAGAGAAAATTTCTGTTTGCTTGACCTTTTTATGGAAGAAATGCATTTTTAGTAAAATTAAGGATAACTCTCGCCAGACTGTTCCAAGGTCAATTATTACAAGATTAAAGCTTAAGTTGGAGACTGTTGTTGGCATATGATTATAAATAAAGAGTGAATTCAATGTCTTTCTAATAAAAAATTACGGACAAAAAGTGGCGGTTTAGAACTTTTGAGTAGTGTATATGAACTAGTGTTTTTATTAGATATTTAGGGATGGGATCGAATACCAAAATCACTTTTTCAATATTCCGAATGTATTCAACTTTTATCCGAGTTTAGTTAATATTTTCACAAACTCAGTGACCAAATTTTCATAACATCTGAAATGTGTCACATTTGAAAAGTGTTATCCATTCAGTGTTTGCTGTTAATTTCTGTTAAAAATATGTAAAATATTAGGTCCCATCCCTGTAAAATATTTAATGTTTTAGTTAACTCTATGGCTACACACATATTGTTCATATTTGTCATGTCTGTTACACGCTTGATTCTGTTATATTCCATGTTTTAGTTTACCCTCTAAATATTGTAATGCTTTAGTTAACTCTCTGGTTACACACTTATTATTGTTATTAGTCATTGTTGGTATATTCCATGATTTAATTAACCCTTTAGTTACACTTTAAATGGTGTTACGTCTTAGGTTACTGTCTGGTTACACACTAGATGTTATATGCAGCACTGTATTTGGTATGGACATAGACGCACAAAGAGACATTGACAACAACTTCATAAAATATTCTAAAGATTTTTTAGAATTCAAAGGACAACGCAATTTCGCCTTTCTGTTATATGGTATGTTTGTATCTTTAAAATTCACGGATACAGTACTAGCAATTAAAATCTTGTCTCACACAGAACACAGTTGGGCACACTGTTCCAATACGGTATACTCGGTTATTCACGGGTTGACTGGTACGAGTATTGAGCTCCAACCGTGCCTGGGGATGAGTGAGTACGATTTATACTCGAATGTAGCACGAGTATGTACGAACAAAGTACGGATATACTCGTGCAAGCAAGGTTTGTCTCGGTTTGGACACGATTTGTAAACGATTTTCATACGATTGTTGTACGGTTCCAAGTACGGTCTAGTACGGTCTGTTACGGCCTAGTACGATTAAACACGACTTTTACTCGATTAACTGGACATTCACAGGGTTTACATACGGTCCCACCGACTTTTGTTCGATACGATTTATATACGATATTGATACGGTTGAGCTCACTCGTGGAGTGGACTTATGTGCGGCTGTATATACGGTCTCGCACGGTCTCACACGGTCTCTCACGGTCTTGTACGATCGCTAATACAATTATAAACGGACATGGCACTCGTGCCAATTTTTTTAAAATTTTAAAAATCATACACTGCTTTCACGGATACACTCGAACGGCCCGAGTGTAACTCGGATATAGCCCACTGTTGGTTCGGTTGTATGTACGGCTTACACAGGTGGCCAACCGTAAAAGCCGTGTGTTCTGTGTGAGACAGGCTTTAGTTCGAAGGTGATTGAAACGCTTTACATTACGTGGATCACATGACATTCTACTTATCACATGACAGTCTGCTTATCACATGAATATCTACTTGTCTTACCATATTCAGTTTTAACACACTGAGCTTCGAATCAATTTTAAGCGTTAAGATTATAAAATGGCATTTACTCAAAACCATTTCGCAGCACAAATTTTAAGGTAATACGTTTGCAAAAACTCGGGTATTTGTTAGTTAATGTAAATAATATACTTTAGCAGCATACTCTTGAAATATATAATAAGTTTCTTCAGCTTCGTAAAAAAATCCTTAATTCAAACAGGATGCGACTAAATATGACATCGTACTTTAAATCAAACACGAGATCAAAAGAAAACTTATCTGTCTCTTCTTTTTTCTGTTCATTTGCAGTCTTTTTCCCAGATTTAGTAAAAGTCTTCAATATAAAGACAAATATTGCCTCTCAAGAAGCTTTTGACTTCTTCATGACAACTTTAAGTAGAGCTTTCTAGGAGAGAAGACAAGAAAACTCTGTAAGTAAAGAGAAACACACGTGGGCACGTAAAATGTATCATTTCAAAAACATTAACTCGTTTTGAATTAGACTTTATCTTAGATGTCGCTAGTCGTGAAACAGGAAACATATTAGAAATAAATGTTTCACAGTTTATTAATACGGTAAATTGAAAATATATTACGTTAAAATCTTTAAAGCTTTTAAATGAAGAGAATTCAAATTTAACTTAATAGAGGAAGTTAACTCTCATTACTTAACAATCTATATGAGAACACTTCTTACTTATATCCCATTTAAATGTGTTTTATGTTTCTTCGAGACCAACTTAAATAGCTTATGTTATTAAATTAATGATTTACCCTCAGATCGCCTGATCATTTAACTGTTGTTTTGTTTTCATGTTGATAAGTACCTTTTCTTTACATAGGGAATACTACAGCTGTTGAAATATAGCACTAAATTTCAAGTAGTATTGCAACAGTGTTCAGCAAATAAAAGTGTTGCGTTTCTGTTGTGCTTTATAATTGCAGGGACACCGAGACTTACTGCAGTTGTTAATCAATGCTCACAAAGGAGAGCTCGGTGACATAAAGGATGGACATGATTATTCAAACACACGAGACGAAATGAAAAGGAGAGGTTCGTGGAGGCCCCTTTAAACGACCTTTCTCATGCATCTTCTGTTTAAGAATTGCTTTTTTTCATATTCGTTTATTTCTATTTCAATATGTTTTCCTTTGGTAAAAAAGCAATATATGCATATCAGGAATCGCCACACTCACAAAACACACCCCCCACGCAGCGAAAAAGAAGAGAGAATAGGAAGAGAGAGAGAGAGAGAGAGAGAGAGAGCATGTTTGTTATAAGTATGTCAATTAACATAGGTCGCTACAAACAACTAACGAAAAGAGAACCTTTGGGGATACCGCCTTGAAACGGTCAGTGGCAAAACAAATTGCCACTGGGGGTTTAAACCAGGTTCCAGGATGCACCAACCTCACAACACTTGCCCCAACAGGTTCTGGTATCACAAAACAAGTACAAGTTGTCTTGGTGAAATAACTCCAACCCACCTATCGGCTCAACAATGTTGCATGCAAAAGGACACAACCTATAAAACATAAGAAGCTAATAGCATTGCAAAGCCAAATGGCGGGTACTCAATGATCTTACCCAGACCAGAGCACCTGGAGTAAAATCAGCAAAAACACGATGACAGGGATAAAAGAAACAAATCGAGCTTCTAGGTCATTTTTATTCAAATGTTATGTCAGTCAAATACTTCAGAACTTTAGATCATTACAGTTACTGGAAGTATTCACAATGCGGACATTATCAGAACAGTTTGTTAAAGAAGGACGTAAGTACTGGCGGACGGGCAGCCCAATTAGAAAGGAAACCACTACATTTCGCTGAGGAAATAACCTGATTTAGAAGAAAATAATCGAAACAACAATTTTAAAAAGATTACAAACTGTTTATATTGATGCTATTTTGAAATTAATGTAAAACACTTTTATTTATTTGCAATAAATCTTATTTAACTCTATATTTTGTTTTAAGAAAATGGTGTTTGCTTAGGTGACACGAATGTGTTTATCATTTAATAACTATTTTAATCGGCGTATATAAAGCTTATGCTTTCTATTTTCAGAACAGATTTAAATAGATTTTTGATTTCTAAGTATCACAAAAATCAATTATGAATTTTTTATCGCAGGTTTAACCGACGAAGAAGTTCTTATCAATTCTCTCATTTTTATGTTGGCTGGTTATGACACCACTGCAACCACTTTGCAATGGATTGTCTATGATTTGGTTACAAACCCGGGTTGTCAGCAAAAACTCATTCGGGAAATTGATGATTTAGTTGGAGATGTAAATACTTTATAGTCTTCTACATCTAGAACTACAATAGTTCTACCTGTACAAACAACCTTTAAAAATTGTAGAATATGTTGGTTGTAATTATGAAATTCTTAATGAAATTGTTTTATATTGTCACATTTACTTCCAAAAATAAATAATAGAAATAATAACACACTATCATGCGCTGAGAACTAAGATCAGTGTGCTGATAACTCGAAATTGAGACTCATTCCAAACAGACCGACGACAAGCTAGAACTTTGGAATTGATCTAAGTAGAGTTTTTGATCTAAAGTTATCACAAAAGTAGATTACTAAGGAAATACTTAGTGCAGTGCTTCGTCGGTATCTTTGTTTTTTAACAAAATACTTGGCAGAAACAACTTCCCTACACTGTGCCATAAAATTATACCTAAAAGTTTTGCCTTATTTGAATGAATTATTATATTCACAATATGAAAAATCCAAATCAGGAATAGCCACATTCAGATAGTCAGCCGCTCCGCACAACATAGAAATGGATGCAAAGAAATGAAACGACAAAGTTATAAAACATGTTTGCAATGTTCTGTGGTTATACATTTACTCAATTTTTACTTACTGATTTTCTGTACATCGTAGAATTTGCATAACAAAATTTTATGAAAGTAGAAAATTCGCAGAACAAGAGAAAAGGTTCAAGAAATACCCTTAAGAATTCAAAAAACAGCTTCGATTCGAACTTAGGAATTACAGAACACTTTAAAATAAACGGACTTGGTTTAACTGATTGTATTTATGACAATTCGCCATACGAGCCGTCAAGCACCTCTCAAAAGAAAAAAGGCAAATCAGGAAGACCTTTAATCTGACAACACAGTCTCTCTAACACAGCCATATTGTGTAGAATAGAGACGAATAGAAAACATCGTATATAAGTTATAAATATTAAACGGTCAGTGACAAAGCATATGGGGACGGAGGCGGGGCGATGTTTTACGCAGAGATTGCACAAGCATTAAAATTGTCTAATGAAGTTCTCATATGTGCAAACAGGTACAAGTTGCTCTTTGTGAATTACGCCCAACTCACCAAACCTAGTCGATAATGATGAATGCAAGAGAACACAAACATAGAAAAAATAATAAGCTGACGCTGAAAGCTCTTATGATTATGTTTATTATTAGCGTATATTAACTGTATATTATATGCGAGCTCTAGCGAGCGAGCCCCCGAAGGGGGCTCGCGAGCAAGCGAGCTTTTACGGTAATGTGCGTATATGTTATGCCCAACTACCATCGCTTTAAAAAAATTTTAATCCGAAGCGTTCCGATTGTTCCTCCATGGTCTTGCAAATCTCACGGATACACTCTTCACCGTCATTAGGCTTAAGAGTACCAAATTTTTATTCAATAATTTATTTTTATTCTTATTTTTAATAAGAAGAAAAGTCAACATAATGCATTTGTAACACAAAATATACGATCATTTTCATAGGTTTTGTTGTTGTTTTTTTAAATAAAAATATACATATGACGTAACGTGGAGAACTGTCGCGCGCGCAACTGTCAAATCAGACCGAGGCTGTCAAAACAACATCAACCTTTGCGTCCGCGTCAGTAAACTTTCAGCGATTCAGGCTTCAAGACAGATCTCTTTGAAAAGTAGATTTCATTATGTTTTGTACATGTGTTTGTCAAAAATATGCGAAACGTCAACCCATTGTTTTTCACTTTCGGTTCTGCAGTGCATAAGCATTTTGTTTACATGAATAGGCGATTCGCCCCAAAACGATTCACCCCATGCCGAAGTCCTCATCACAAAAGTTTGATTTATTCGATAAAATAACAGACGTCACGAAAGTTGCCAGACAGAGGGACCTGACTGTTAAAAATTTGGGTCGGTTTGACATGATTTCTAATGTTATCAGGAATGTAAGACAAACAACTGAACTAGAACTTTGACAATTTTAATAATAATCAATAATATCATTTTCCTCAGACTGAGGTGGCCAAATAAGGCAAAATACAAAAAGGAAAAGCGTTGGCAAAACAACTGAACAAAAGATTTTTGCACATAAACAATGAGAATTTTGCTGTTCATGATATTCCAGAAGATGGTGACTTTTTCATATAGATTTCTTAATATTCTCAATAGTATTCCACACCATAATGTCAAAATATTATTTTAGTTTGACCCAGCTCATTTGTGACAACCTAAAAGAGGCGATTTTAACAAATTTTAAAACTGATACCTGTTTTGTGAAATACAAAAAAAGTCCTGTGCTGCGAATTCCTGGATTTTTTTTTTCAAACCAATATCCAGCTTACAATCGCAAAATTTAAATTTCATATGGCATGCTGCCAATGTTTACAGTTACTGTATTGATCTCCATTTTGTGAGGTAACGTGTGACGTCATTGCAATTGAAACAGAGCAGGGAAGTTCTCAAACGTTATTTTGACTGTCAAATTGTGATATCGACTAACATACAAGGCAAAATGCCTAATGCGGCTCGGGTAATATGACACCCAGACCGGCAATATATCCTCACATACCCTTTCAAGGAACCAAATAATTGTTTTATTATACTGCAAAGACTTTTTCAGACTAAAATAATAAAAAAACATCGATTTTTTCATTTATTTCGCTTATTTCATGCCGAATGGCTTAATTCCCTTCTGAGAACCTCAATAATTACATGTCTGACGTCATTAATTTACCTGTATGACGTCACATCTATAGAAATTGAATGGACTATCGGTTTGATATTTATTTACCAAATTTGAGAATAATCTGATCGTTTTCAACGTTAAAAAACATAACACAAATATTTTCTGTAACAATTTTAATAATCCCTAAGCATACCGCTTTATAATTTACAAGATCGGCTTCAAATTATGCATTTTTACGGAAATTCAAAACAAAATGGCGGACGATAACAAAAGGTAGGAGGCCAGAGAGGGAAATTAAGGCACGTGCGTTAATATCTACGGCCGATCCGTAAATACGGATATACATCAACGGCACATTATCCAATTAAATTCAAGTAAATTTCTTTGCAGTATAATAATTATATTTATTTACCGTATATTTCAGGCGAAACCAAATTATGACAACGTGTTAAAGTTGCCCTATCTTGACATGGTCGTAAATGAGACGCTTCGTATGCATCCTCCAGCAAACCGGTAACGTTTCTTGTTTGTTTTAAAGTTTCATTAAAAGAATATTCGGATTTCAAGCTGTTATTGTGAAGGACATTACAATAATTAAATAAAAATTAAGTTAAAAGAAAAATCAACAACTTATTTAAATCACTTTAAACAATATTAATTGCAGATTGTTGAGTAAATGCTTATTATGGTGTTACATAAATACTTAAATATACATGTGTTTTGTAAGATTATACACCATATTTCCAAATATGACTTATTTTGACCCCATCGTACTATTGATAGCGTTATGATGAATATTATGAAGAATAGAGTTTATCATAATTTTAATACATAAAAGGAAACAGATTTGGGTGGACATTTTGAAAGTACTAAAGTTGGAAAAATTAAAACCAAGATGAGGAAAACAAACGTAAAGAACTTTTTCAATATTTGGGAACGATTAAACATATATCGTTAAAATGAGAGAAGAGAAAAGAACAAGTTGATAGTTGTACTTCTCTGGAAATTGAAAGTAGCCTTTTAAAAATAAAGCGCAACAATTTCTCTAACCTTGGCTTATTGTGTCAGTATCGTCATTTTAATGTGGACATATAAAATAATGGTTTGTGTTGTTTAGTTTTTGTATTTGGAGTTAAGTTAATTTTTAGGTCAGGCTATTTATTTTTACTGATCTAACTTTTCTTACTTATTTAAAAAGTATCAGTTTTAATATAATTTATTTGTGCAAAGTTTTATTGAACTGCAATGTTCTTTTTGCGAAGTTTTGCTGTTTTCTTTTTTTGTTGACTATGCAATGACAACTGTAGACAGCACTTATTCACACCGTATATAGTAGCCTTATTTAATGTTTGCTTCAGCTTCGGAATATATTGTTGCGGTGAATCGATGCTCAGCTTACTTGTTCCACTTATTTTTCATTGCAGTATAAATAGATTAGCTTTGCAAGATATTGAAGTGTACCCTTACCGTACGGCGACAGCACCTAGAATGCCTCTAGTCGGAAGTATACCCTTACCGTCCGGCGACAGCGCCTAGAATGCCTCTAGTGGGAAGTATACCTTTACCGTACGGCGACTGCGCCTAGACATGCCTCTAGTTGAAAGTATACCCTTACCGTACGGCGACAACTCCTAGACATGCCTCTAGTGGGAAGTGTACACTTACCGTACGGCGACAGCGCCTAGACATCCTTTAGTGGGAAGTGTACCCTTACCGTACGGCGACAGCGCCTAGACATACCTCAAGTGGGAAGTGTACCCGTACCGTACGGCGACAACGCCTAGACATGCCTCTAGTGGGAAGTGTACCCGTACCGTACGGCGACAACGCCTAGACATGCCTCTAGTGGGAAGTATACCCTTACCGTACGGCGACAGCGCCTAGACATGCCTCTAGTGGGAAGTCTACCCGTACCGTACGGCGACAGCGCCTAGACATGTCTCTAGTTGGAAATCTACCCGTACCGTACGGCGACAGCGCCTAGACATGCCTCTAGTGGGAAGTATACCCTTACCGTACGGCGACAGCGCCTAGACATGCCTCTAGTGGGAAGTGTACCCGTACCGTACGGCGACAGCGCCTAGACATGCCTCGTGGGAAGTATACCCTTACCGTACGGCGACAGCGCCTAGACATGCCTCTAGTGGGAAGTCTACCCGTACCGTACGGCGACAGCGCCTAGACATGTCTCTAGTTGGAAATCTACCCGTACCGTACGGCGACAGCGCCTAGACATGCCTCTAGTGGGAAGTATACCCTTACCGTACGGCGACAGCGCCTAGACATGCCTCTAGTGGGAAGTGTACCCGTACCGTACGGCGACAGCGCCTAGACATGCCTTTAGTGGGAAGTGTACCCTTACCGTACGGCGACAGCGCCTAGACATACCTCAAGTGGGAAGTGTACCCGTACCGTACGGCGACAACGCCTAGACATGCCTCTAGTGGGAAGTGTACCCGTACCGTACGGCGACAACGCCTAGACATGCCTCTAGTGGGAAGTATACCCTTACCGTACGGCGACAGCGCCTAGACATGCCTCTAGTGGGAAGTCTACCCGTACCGTACTGCGACAGCGCCTAGACATGTCTCTAGTTGGAAATCTACCCGTACCGTACGGCGACAGCGCCTAGACATGCCTCTAGTGGGAAGTATACCCTTACCGTACGGCGACAGCGCCTAGACATGCCTCTAGTGGGAAGTGTACCCGTACCGTACGGCGACAGCGCCTAGACATGCCTCTAGTGGGAAGTATACCCTTACCGTACGGCGACAGCGCCTAGACATGCCTCTAGTGGGAAGTCTACCCGTACCGTACGGCGACAGCGCCTAGACATGTCTCTAGTTGGAAATCTACCCGTACCGTACGGCGACAGCGCCTAGACATGCCTCTAGTGGGAAGTATACCTTTACCGTACGGCGACAGCGCCTAGACATGCCTCTAGTGGGAAGTGTACCCGTACCGTACGGCGACAGCGCCTAGACATGCCTCTAGTGGGAAGTCTACCCGTACCGTACGTCGACAGCGCCTAGACATGTCTCTAGTGGGAAATCTACCCGTACCGTACGGCGACAGCGCCTAGACATGCCTCTAGTGGGAAGTATACCCTTACCGTACGGCGTCAGCGCCTAGACATGCCTCTAGTCGGAAGTGTACCCGTACCGTACGGCGACAGCGCCTAGACATGCCTCTAGTCGGAAGTCCACCCGTACCGTACGGCGACAGCGCCTAGACATGTCTCTAGTGGGAAATCTACCCGTACCGTACGGCGACAGCGCCTAAACATGCCTCTAGTCGGAAGTGTACCCGTACCGTACGGCGACAGCGCCTAGACATGCCTCTAGTTGGAATTGTACCCGTACCGTACGTCGACAGCGCCTAGACATGCCTCTAGTGGAACGTACACCCTTACCGTAAGGCGACAACGCCTAGACATACCTCGAGTGGGAAGTGTACCCGTACCGTACGGCGACAGCGCCTAGACATGCCTGTAGTGGGAAGTGTACCCTTACCGTACGGCGACAGCGCTTAGACATGCCTCTAATGGGAAGTGTACCCGTACCGTACGGCGACAGCGCCTAGACATGCCTCTAGTGGGAAGTGTACCCGTACCGTACGTCGACAGCGCCTGGACATGCCTCTAGTTGGAAGTATACCCTTACCGTACGTCGACAGCGCCTAGACATGCCTCAAGTGGGAAATCTACCCTTACTGTACGGCGAGAGCGCCTTGACATGCCTCAATTGCGAATTGTACCCTTACCGTATGGCGACAGCGCCTAGACATGTCTCTAGTGGGAAGTGTACCCGTACCGTACGGCGACAGCGCCTAGACATGCAATTCCGATCACGCTACCGACTGCGCTTGCAGGGACAACCCCCAAAAAAGTTGATCAGCCCTGATAAAAATAATAACCACTGCATGACATCGGTAACCGATTAAAACATTTTTGACTGAAGACCGTAACATATTACGCGATATCTAGATCGTTTCCGGAGGTTTCAAACAGAAATTCTAGAGCTCTCATGCAAACGGTAATTCGTGTGCGTATGTCTGTGGTATGTAAATAAAGAATTCTTTCATATAACTTGAGTTTTAAAACTAAAATCTAGCCTCAGGACACTATAAGTATTTTTACTTTTTGGGATGGGCGTGAGTATGAATGTCCAGTTTTGAAAAGATACAACAAAATAATTTGAAATTGAAAACGAAGGTAAACTTGATGGTAGTCTTTCTGGAATTTATTCAAACTTGCTTTTTACGTGTATTTCAGTATATTCTAAACAATATTTTGTAGTTTAATAAATTTATCAGCTTTTACACATGTTTCTTTTGTTAACATAATCTTTTGTATATTGAATGCATGCAGACGCTTTAACCTGTTAAAAAGAACACGTGATTTTCTTTTTAGTTGTATGTTATCACATAATATGCAATTTATTAAATCGAATCTGTGATTGTAATGGTATGTTTTTAATTTGAAAATAACTCAAAGTTCCAAGGCGGTAACCCCTGGGGTTCTCATTTTTGTTGATTGTTTGTAGTGTCCTTTTTGAAACGGATCATTTTATTTACCATGCTCTCTCTCTTCTTCTTCTTGGCTGTGTGGGGATGGCTTTTTTCTAAATGTGCCAAATCCTGATATGCATATTTCACCTTTTTTCAATAAAATGAAAAAGTTATTTAAAGGTTTGCGCATAACCCCACCTAAAGGAGCATGTTTGCGACACCTGTAAGATAAAAAAGGTCATACAACTAAGAATAAAGACCTCAAATCTTAATTGATAGTTCCTCTAGCTGGGAGCGAACCCGCACCGTCGCGGCGACAGCGCCTAGCCCTGCAATTCCTGCGACGCAACCAACTTAGCTAGCCGGGACAACCCCAAAGAATCTGACTACTTTTGTCTCCATTTCAGACAGTCCGAACTCAGTTAAGGATCGATCACTGTTTGGACCAAAAAGTAGACGACTTTTCCCGGACATAAGTTCCGTTATTCAAAATTCATGTGCTTATTACAAAAGATGAACAGAGGAATTGTGAACATGTTGAAAGCCACCGACCACAACATAAATGAGAATACTGCAGTCTCGGTTTAATTGTGCCTGTTATGGGCAGTACTGGAAATGCATATTACTGCCCGCCTAGAATATTCTGTAAAAGAAAGTAGAGGCTTGATCTGCTTCTTTTATTCAAGCTATCGTGTTCTTGCCTATTTTGCTCGCTCGAGGTTATTGATTACCCACATTTTTCGCTTGACAATGTCAAAAGCTTCTTATGTTTTATACGTTTGAATTATAACTTGCAACAAAACTTGTCGAGTTGATTGGTGGTTGGAGAGTGTTCACCAAGTCAGCCTGTACTTGTTTTTGTTCGTATCAGAACATGTTGTAGACAAGTGGTGCATCATAGAAGCTGGTTTAACCCCAAAGGCAAATTGTTTTGTTTCTGTCCCCGTTCCATTCGATAACCCCTAGTTTTCTCCGTTTCGTAAATTGATTGTGGCGTCTTATTTGAAATTATTTTTTATAAACCCATACTTTCTTTTCCTCTAATATATACTGAGAGAAAAAAGTTTAGCAAGTCTGGAAATATTTCACTGGTTTATTGAAACTATACCAAATTGACTTAAACCAAGTAAATAATTGGATAAAGCAATTAGTTTTCAGTTGGTTTGTAACAATAAATTGTCAAAACCATATTGCCTTAGCTCACTGTACAGCCTGAAAGACGTTAGGGGTAAGGCGTCAAAAATCACAAGGAGTTCAGTATCTACAGTTCTGAGGCACATCCTAGTCCCAGTAGTATTCGTGAGATCTCGGGCTATCTTCCCACTGGACATAAACCGGTTACGTCGAGAAAGCGTCGAGATGTGACGGTCTTCGTGTGGCGTTGTTTTCCGTGGTCTGCCTGATCTGGGTCTGTAGTTGACTCGTCCTGTCTCCCTCAGACGGTTTCTTAGGCGACTAATTGTAGATTCATGGCGATTGAAATGCCGAGCGACAGCTCTTGCCGTCATACCAGCGTGGAGCATACTTACAGCTCTTTGACGTTCTTCTAACGTCATTCCTGGGCGACGCCCCATTGGAATTTCTTTGAGTTTTAAACTGGTTATTTTGTTTGTGGTAACAGCTCAAAACAATGAGGTACATTACTCGACTCTACACGCTACCGAAATTGCAGTGCCTTCATTGCACGTGATTTTTGATTTTCTTACGCTTCGCCGACAAAATACACGGTTTTCGAACAAACACAATAGATGTGAGAAGAGCATCGATAAGTACATCATTTACATATAAAAACGTCTTCATTCGAAAGCTCAAAAAGAAAAAATAACATGTGTGAAAAACTTGCTAAACTTTTTTCTTTCAGTATATTATTCTGGGTAGAGACTGTGTTTTCTCAGTGTGGCCGCTACTGATATGTCTTTTTTACACAGCTCGTTCGCTTTGAGAGATCTTGTAGCAATGATAAACAATCTCAAATAATGATCTTTGCATAAGAGAACCTCCTTGAGGCAAATGCGAGGTTAGTGCGCCATGATGGGGCAAGTGTAAAGTTAGTTCACCGTTGAAACTGTTTTTAACTCCCACTGTTAAATTGTTTTGCCATTAACCGTTGAAATAGGCGGTAAGCCCTCAGGTTCTTTATACCTTTAATTGTTTATGATTGCTTGTTTAAAAATTGATCATTTAATAAAGCAATGCCTCGTTCCCTCTCTGCTGTTTTGGCCGTGTGGGGAGGCTGCGTTTTCCGAGTGTGGATATCCCTGATATGCATGATTTACTTTCTAAAGGGGTAACAATAACACAAATTAAAAACAACTTTGCATGTTTGTTTTGGAGGATAAAATCGAAAACAACGTTTGATGGAGATTTGATTTATAAGAAAATAAAATGCAATCGCGAAAAATAAAAAATCGATTAAGCTGATACTCAGAAATCGGTGCTATTTAGTATGATTTCGTATGTTTTGTATAATTGTTGTTTTCTGCTACTTAAAGATTTCACTTCAGACATCAAATCTATTGTTTTATCAACAAAAATAAAAAAACTACATAGCAGTAAGACGAGTTCTCAAGAGTATGTCCTGGCAATTTCATTCTGATTTAGCATTACCCAAGAAAGCTATTCCAGAATATTTCTACTGAACTATCACTGATCATTATAGATGTGAATGTATTTAATCCATTTTAACCGGTCTAGTTGCTTTGGTGTTTGCGAGCGACTTACCCACTATAAAAACGCTAAATTGGTTGCTATTTATATACAAGTGTTAATGTTTTAAGGAGTTCTTATGATGTATCATGCATTGCAATTTCGATCGTTTAACTTGACTTGCTTCAATTTGTGATCATTTTGAACAATACGCGAAAATTACTTTTAACTATACGAAAAGAACATTTGTAACATTGCTAAAAAGCAAATGCTTTTAAAAGAAATACTGTTTTAATAATGAAATTGTAATGAATTTGAAAATGTTTGAGAGTTACCACTTACACGATTACAGACCTTTCACTTATACAGAAAAGAGAAAAATCACATGGATCAGTTGGTATTTTGTTAATAAATCACGAGTAGAAATTGATAAGCCAATCTAAATTGTTATGTTGACAAAGTAAAATACAAGTTTAATGAGTTAGTCCATTCAATGAATATTATTAACCACAGTGAAACAAATAGAAAGTAAGACTGGATGACGATCGGATAGATGGCCGGAGAGATGGTAAGCTATACATTGTTTGATGAGTTAGTTTTATTTTTATAAGTTTTAGCTGTTTGAAAAAACTTTTTTTAGCTTACAAGATACAAGATATAAAATTTTATTTAAAGTCGATGTTTACTTAATTTGCAAATATGGAGGCTGGAGATATTATAAAAAATGTTATTAATAAAACTTAAAAAAGTATGAATTCAAGTCTTATAAAAGTATTTTCCCAAAGTAGGTAGGTTGTTTGAAATATTTGAAATAGTTTTTAAAATGTTACCATTTAAATAAATTAAAAAAAATGATGCAGGAAAAGATCTAATATCTGACGTTCAAACGATTCTCACAGATATTGTTACAATAATGTGATTTTTTAACATATTTCCAAAGATATTAACTTACTTTTTCTGTTTACGAAACAAATCTTCGTAGTGTCCAGACGATATTTTTACAATATGTTTGGTTTTGAAAAAATTCTCAAATAAAAGTAAAGAATAAGTAATTTTGAAACAATCACATATAGGTAAAGAATGCCTGCAATTTTGAAACAGTCCTCTATGACATGTAAAAAATGTGTGTGATTTTGAAACGATTATACCACAACTAATCAACATGATTTTGAAACCATTTACATAGATATGTAAAACATATGTGTGCTTTTTGAAACAAGTATGCCCATAGGTCAAGAATCAATTATCTAAGGTAAATGATGTGTGATTATCAAATGTTCTTACTTAAATAAATCAAGGTTGGTTTTCTTTTTTTCAATATTATATGAACTACGTTAGATTGAAAAGAGTTATCTAAAAATCTTTAATTTACCCTTAATATTAAACATAGAAGACAGTTTAGGAAATTAACCTGTTTGTATGCTTTTGCATGCAACATTGTTGAGCTGATGGGTGGGTTGGAGTTATTTCACCAAGACAATTTGTACTTGTTTTGTGATACGAGAACCTGTTGGGGCAAGTGTGAGGTTGGTGCACCCTAGAACCTGGTTTAAACCCCCAGTGGCAATTTGTTTTGCCACTGACCGTTCCAAGGCGGTATCCCCAAAGGTTCTCTTGTTTATTAATTGTTTGTGGCGTCCTATTTGAATTGACATACATATATAAAACATGCGCTCTCTCTCTCTTCCTCTCTTCTTTATCGCTGCGTGGGGAGGCTGTGTTTTTTGAGTGTGGCGATTCCTGATATGCATATGTTGCTTTTTTATAGTTCGTACAAATTTCAAATACCGAGCCAACATTTCCAAAGAATAAGGCAATTAGATTAATTTACTATTTTATTTAAATTAAAAACGATCGGAACAAATAAAATATGCATATCAGGAATCGCCTCACCCAGAAAACACAGCTTCAACAGGCAGCAAAAAAGTAAAGAGATTGTGATGTATTGTGGAATTCTAACAGGACATAACTATGGTGTAAGTTAAAATTGACCAAATACTTCTTGCCGACCCTAATACCAGGTATTAAGGATTAAGAATTCAAACTGTAAATAACATCAGTTTACTCCGTAACCAGCTTGTCCAGTTTATTAGTTTTAATTTAACTTGCCAGATTGCTTCGTTGATTCTAAATGTCTTTAGTCTAGTGTTAATTTTCAAATTTACGGTGTCTCTAAATATTGTAGTTATATTTTCCAAAACCTTTAATATTAGCTTTTTCGTTGCATATAAACTTTCTAAGTCTTATATGTGGAACGGAATGGAACATGCGTAGAATTGTATTAGACAGATATATGTTTTTTGACATTAATTGTTTAGCAGCAATATAATTTACAAGATATTATACAAATGACATGATCCTAACTCTTTGTTAATTTTAACTCTTGAACCTAAGATACGAATTTAGGTACATCCATGTTAAAAACTATCATGCTTTTTTATGTGTCCCATGGCGATGTCAGTTCATTTCCTTTATGTATCGTTTCCTCCAAGACGATTCCCGATTAAACTCAATACTTTCATCTATCTTAGAAAAATAGGGAATTTTTGTTTAATAAAATATTTTAAGACAATATGTATTTTAATTTGAATTTTAGACCGTGGCTAATAACTGGAAAAACTTATTCAAGAAAGAAGATATTTCAATGACGGGAATAGAACTATGTGTGTCCAAAAAGATCTTCGACATTCAAATGAAGAACCTACAGTCGACCAAAGCGTGGAAACAGTTTCGATGAGAATGCTCACATAGACTGTAACTTTACTAGGTAATAGGTGTGTTATAAGAACAAGGCGACATATCAATAAATACTTTACTTTTTGTACATACTAAAAATACAGATATAACCTTATTCAACAATGATATCCGACGTATAGTAACGTTTTGGAAAGTTTAAATGTTTCTTAGATGTTATGCTTTATGATTTTGTAGAAAAAGTAAGAAGAAGGAAATCATACACTTACCAAGCAAGAAAATCAAGAACAGCTTGCCTTAAACTTGGTTGGGTAGCAGACTCTTTACTTAAAAAACAACTGCAGAATGTGTTAGGTACTACGATACCCTGTTTGTATAATTAAGAATTCGGTTAGTATAGACAGAACGTTTGTTCGTTTTAACTTTAAGTTAATTTGACCATTAATTATGTATGTACTTAAAATACCTGGATTGCCACATAAAAAAACTCAGCCTCCCCAGTCAGCCAAATAGTAAAGAGGAATAGAGCGCTTGGTTATATAATTTGATAAATTAAAAAAAAAACAACAACAGGCATTATTTTGCCTCTAAAAGATCCGTAGAAAACATTTTATCAATTGGGGTGCCACCAAGGTTCTAGGCTGCACCAACATCAGGATGGCACCTAGAGGTGCTCCAATGACCTAACAAGTACAAGCTGCCTTTGTGATGTTACTCCAATCCAACCATCTCCTCAACAATGTTGTATGCAGAAACACACAAACATATAAATATAAGAAGCTAAAGGTATTGTCAAGTGAAACGAAGTTACATTACCGATGACGCGATGTAAGAATAAAAGAAACTGATTGAGCTTTTAAAAAATTAACTCCTTCCATCTCATTGCAAAAGAGAGGTATGCAAAGCGATCAGATGTAAACGTTGAGAGCAGTAAAGAATATGTTGCCGGAAGTCTTTCGTAAACTTTCTTATATTTTGCTTACTATTTTTACATGATTTCCCGTCGGAATATAAATATAAAGTACAAATTTAAGAAAAAGTCATATGTTCTTTAAACCTAATTTTCAAACTTCTAAATTATTGAATTGCGCATTTTATTGGTAAAATCGTGCAATTTTGAAGAAGACAAGTGGGGAAAATGATTATGTCAAGTCAAGTGTCACAAGTAGCTATGCTTTGTAACTAAATTGCACTTTGACTAATTTGATGATTTCAAAGATGTTTTCAATAGGAACATAAACCGCTGTGAAATTTTATTGCACATAAAACTAGCTTGTGCAACTCATTATGACACCATATAACTAAATTATTGATATTTATCACCTTGATTTGATAGTTAAAGTATCGTTTATGAAACTAACTACCGGGAAACATAAATCTATAGCAACACATTGATCAAAGATATCCATATTAAAAGCACTGTTCTGTTGTAATAACTAGTATCTACATCAAAGCTGGTTTTCAAAGGGTTACTTCTAAAATATATCTGTTCAGTTTCTATTATAATTGTGATTTTTTGATAGAGAATGTAATAATTTCTTACTTTTTATTTGTTCTTTTCTTTCTTAATTTGAACGATGGTGGTGTATATTTATTTAAAGAGATGTGATCTCTTATTATGCACTTTTTAAATAATTAGCTGTTGCAAAATTGTATTGGCGTCAATGATGTGGTAATCGGATCGCTGCGTCCTTACGGAACCTGTCAATAAACGAAATCGGAATTGCATGGCTAGGCGCTGTCGCCACGCTCCACTAGGGTCGCTCCCTAGTCAAAAACATTGCTCTGTGCATCTAGAAAACAGTTGAGATCCCTATCAAATCTTGTATATTTTGTTGGTCTATTTTGTAAAGACAAAGATTAAGATAAAAGTCATTTTTTCAGGACTGGTGATTATATTAGCAAAAAAACATGAGCTGATAAGTAAATCAAACTACGATATGATGTACTAAAGATAATACTGAAATGCAAGCCAACTTTTAACTAAAGATTCTCTCCATGTCTGCATTATGTTTAAAGGGAAAACATTTTTCTATATCTTTTCAAAATCCAACATTTATACTCATTAACAAGCCAGTAGAAGTGAAGAGATACAATATCCTGGTGTTCGTTTTGATACTAAAATTATATAACAGAATGATTTGTTTACATAGCAAATCACAATAAATTAGAAAAAACCAATTATATACGCCTTTCCAATAAACAGTTTCGCAGTCCTGTACGAGTTACTTCCCGTGACCAGATATCAACCCAAAACGAGGCTTCACAGGAAAGCTGAACTATCGGACTATGGCTTAAGCACATAAGGCCTAACATTATCCATTAAATTTCAGGTGTGTAATCGTCGCCGCCGGTCGAAAATAAGTTACTGGTCTGTTATTCTAGTCAGACATTTTTATTTTCACTATTTGTTAAATATTTGCATTTTTAATATTGTAAGAACATGTACCATTCTTGTTGATAGTGGGCAGTATGAAACGCGATTCGGATAAACGTTAGTATTAATGTTACGAATTTCTATACAGCATTTTCATCTTTATGTATTTTATACTTAAAATTATATTTAACTGGTATGAAATTAGCAAATCGCTAAGACTGATAATGTACTATACTCCGGAAATCGTGACATGTCAACATTCGGTTACAGTATCTGTAAGTTTTACTTGTACTCATCTATTACTTGAATTCATCGTACCGTTAATGTTCAACGAAAAATAATTTTGAATTTTTGAAAACGTCACGTATACTTCACAAGCAAAAATACGGTACGATTGATTTTGTCTTGAAATTAAGAAGGATCAATAAGGTTATCTGATTGTTCGTATCATTCATAGAATAAAATTCAAGGATTCTGATGCTGGCTTCTAATAAAGATGGAGATGCCGGCTTCAAATAATGATGGGAACATTTATATTAACATTAAGACTGCTAAGGTTTGAAATTCTGTCATTTTGGCGTAAACGCTCAATCGCTTGATTGAATATTTATAAAATGTTCTGCTAAGATGAGTTTCTAATTGATGTCTTATGGTTCTACTTGTCGTATTAAGGATTAATAATTCATATAACTGCTATATCAAATACTTTTGCTACCCGATTCAGTAATTAAGGATTTCGATATACTTATTAATTGGGAGGTGGAGGTACATAAAAAAGTAAACCGATCTCTATTGGTCAGTGATATCTTCTTCTTAGTAATTGACAGGGGACCCCTTGTGCGCGACAATTTGGCATTTTTATGACATGCCGCTTTCAAAATCAATCGCAGCCGGCATGTCAGTAGTTGATAAGACACGCTAAGCCGGAAACGACACTCAATTTATCCGTGGATAGAACACAGGCTGTTTGTTTAAGTCGTTTAAGGTAAACCTTGGCGCGAGGAATAATGACTTTACACTTTTAGTCAAATTAGATTTGTTGTTTTATAAACTTTTCTTGAAAAAAAAAATTCATTACGCTGATGTGTTATTACTAATTCAACGATAAACGAGAAAATATATTTTAAAAAAGAAATTTCATGATGAAAAACGAAAGTTGTAGGTACATGTTCCCTATTACATTAATACAGCGAGCAATAATTTTTCCTGTATAGTAGTCACGTGACTGAATAGGGGAGGTAACCGAAAAATTCACCGAATTATTGGAAAGGCGTATAAGAACTCTGGAAATTATGTTTGAACTTCGGTATAGATAATGCGTAAACACTTGTATACAATATGTAACAGTCATTTATCAAAATAATGTCAGGTTTTCAAATAGTAGAGATACATTTTTTGCCCCTGAAACCGGAAGTAGACATGATGAGAGTTTTTCCATCTCCTGAATTTCATTAAAAAACCCACTTAACATTTTTAATCAATTGCTACAACTTATTATAAATTAGAATGTACATGATTTAGAGTTGTTTTTTTTATAAACGTTCGATTGTCAAATAATTTAAGATATCTGATGCAAACAGTTTTTCCTTTGTTTTGGTATGTGCATGGTTATAAGAGCTCTCGTTTTCGACCGAACTCAATAGGAAAATGTAAATCCGTCCTCAAATAAATATATTTCTTAACAAAACTCTTGTTGTCATGGAGTATTTTTCTTAAAACATTTTTGAAATTTTTACCAGTCTTAACCATTTGCGATGTTTTTCACCTTTATCTTAGCATGATTTTATATTATTTGTCGAGTCTCAGATTCCTGGTTGTAATATGCAATCACGCATGGGCAGTCAACCTGATCTAGGTTAGCCGATTCCCTCTCTAGAAAAAAAATTGTACAAAAGTAACACAAATAAAATATTGAAAATAAATTTATAAATTATGAGTAAATTCAAACTTGAATTATAAAAATATAAATGACAAAAAAATTAAAAATTACTCAATACAAAACGAATAGCAGTAACAAAATAAATAAAACAAGAACAAATTAAAAATAAATAAATAAATACAATCATAGAATAAATAAATAAATAAATAAGTAAATGTGATGTTTGATTTCCTCTTTGTAGTCCTTGGTAGTCCCGCCATGTCTTGTATTCTTGATACTACTACTACTACTACTACTACTACTACTACTACTACTACTACTACTACTACTACTAATAATAATAATAATAAGCAGTAGTAGCAGTAGTAGTAGCAGCAGTTGTAGTAGTAGTAGTAGTAGTAGTAGTAGTATTTGGGTATCGTGTGCGATAACGAGCAAAGTAGTTCCAATCACTTGAAGTTATAGCCCTTCAGTTTGAAATATTTTACTTAATTCCAACTGTTCGATCTTCAGCTTAAAAAGTCCATATCTAATCTTCATGAATCTAGTCACAATCTACGAGCATACTATCTCAACCATTTCTGATAAGCGGTCAGATTATGTTAGGAATTCTGGAGTTATGGCGTTAAGCATTCTCTGTCGACTTGCTCAGAAATTCTTTATTCAGTCTTCACTTAACTCCGTAGGACTGTTTATTGGCATACGATCGCTGCGAAGGTTGGTTATTAGATAGATAGCAGTTTTTGTCTGGAGTTATGACCCTTAGAAATTGTTACATCCCATAACAAGGTTATATACTTCATAAAATATTATAATAGTCAGAATGTAAATGTTTATAATATATTAACCGAATTTGATTACTAGCCAGTATGCTTCATATATATATAATTATGGTCCTTAAAATTTGACATTAAGCTTTGTCTGTCCTCTTTGTCCAGGAAATCCTTTTTCTGCTAACTGCATAACCTACTAAGGCTGCAGAAGATCTCGCCCAAATATATTTCCCTTAAAACTTGCCTCGTTCTCTCTAGAAATATTGTCTTTGAGCACGATAGTTATTTATGTTTATCGTACATCTAAAATAACGTTATTTTTAATATTTCGACAAGGTTTAAGATGGGTGGTTTCAATATCCAAGCCAGTGTAGATTTCGATATTTTTCAATCACCCTTAGGATATACTTCCTGGTTTTAAATTTTTGCCTTTCGACGTTCTTTCAGAAAAGCGGGATTTATATATTCCCAGATCACCTGTCAGTATTCTATACTTTTCAGTTCCGCCAATCTTTTTCACGTTTAGGGTAAATACTTTTTTTGTGGGACCATACACCGCTGAACATGGAATGGTGTATATTTGAAAATACCACTTTGAATGTTCACTGTTCATCGCCATATGCATAGTATCGTTAGGGATGGTAAAAATGTAATGTTTTCTGGTGTTAATATGTGTTGCGCCCAACCTGGGACTAGGCTGCATGGGCATTAATATGCATTTCCATTTCTGTCCTTGAACAGGCTCAACCAAACCGCGCCTGCTATATTTTCTTATTTTGTCCTGTTCGATTGCTTTCAAAGTTCCATTTCCATCCTCTTAAATGTCTCTAAACGTCACCATTTTAATAAAATATAAATATCGGTTCTCTAACCTGAAAACAAAAAGTAAACAATGTAGAAAATTACACGATTACTTTGTAACATTTTCAATGCTCGTGGAAGAATATATCAATACGATTTCTTGAAAATAATATATATTTTGTTATTGCAAGAAAGCTTTTGAACCACGAGCAAAAATCTATTTCAGGCTTTGAAAACTCAATGGATGTTTAAAAAAGATAAGCAAGTAATTTTCAGTAATATTCTCTTTGTTGTTTCAATACAGTTTGCATTTTATATCCTTCACTTCCTCATTACGTAATAGGAAACAAGCTCATCAGTCCCATTGCAAAACCATATGCAAGAAAAAACAGATGACAAATGATTTATATATAAATCATACTCAATGGACTTTTCATGACCTTTTTGAGTTGCTCTCTTTTTTTGTGGGTAATATTTTTAGATTTGGTACCTCTATTTATTAACATGTAATGGGCATTCCTATGGTTATTAATTGTGCATTCCTTGTTGCTGACCTGTTCTAAATGCTGTGTAAGAGACTGTGTTGGGATCTTTTCCCATCGAACTTTAAGATGGCATAATGACAGTCATCTAGAGGGAACATGGCGATTTTCACTGTAAATATTTTATCATTTTCTGGTTAACTCATATTATCCTTATTAACTCTTAATAAAGCAAACCGTCAGGAAAGAAAGCTAACTGTCTCGATCTAACTATTTTCTTTGAAAATTGTTTCGTAAAATATATGCGAAAAGAGCTTATATTGATTTAAATATTTTCCTTGTTTAGATGGTGATGTCACAAGTGCAATATCTTATGGGGGTTATACTTCACAGCTTGTTCTCGTTTTAGAGCTTGTAAAAATGTTAAAGATTTCAATGAACTTTACATTATCTATGCAGAACTGGAAAGCATTTAACATATTGGTAACACGAATAAAGATACCCAGATTCATTTGAAAAATAGAGCAACAATGAAAATAAAACCATTGTTTTATGGACAAGTTTACTTAGAAGAAAATAAATAAATAAATGAATAAATAAATAAATAAATAAGTAAGCAATTATATGCATATGTCCACATTATTTATAAAATTCATCTTTAAATGAAATAATGAAAGGCTTGCAACACGAAATTAAACAACGCTCAGCATGCTTAGTTACACTGACTTCTTTATCCGAGAGTGATATTGTTACTGCACACACTCTACAAAGTACACAATTTAGAATCAGCATTGAGCCGAAACAAGACAAAGTACCAACTATATATTGCTTGTCAATAACGGGTACAACACCGTACAACGCAAGATTTATTGCAAACTCTAGTTCTTGCACAACTACTAAATTAATCGTGCTCTTAACATCTTGTCCTACAGTTATAAAAGAACATGTAATTAGGTATTGCGATACGTTTTCGGAAACTACTGGCAAAAAATTATTTTGGTCGATTACAAATTCAAATGACGTTTCAAAGAAGCTTAAATCAAATACTTTTCAGGCGTTCTATTTGTCTACTTATGAATAGAGAAAATAAACCCTTCATCGCTTGTAACGAACATAGGGCATTTTATTCAGATGGTTCTTAAGATAATTATACTTTACGGACTTGTTAAGACCTAATACAGTCGCTAACTTTCTTACTGGATAATATTTATGTAAGATTCGGTACCTCTATTTATAAACAAGTAATAGGCATCCCAATGGGTACTAATTGTGCACCCCCTATTGCTGATCTGTTTTTATACTGTTATGAAAGAGACTTTATATAATCTCTTTCTACCGAACATCAAGATGATATAATTACAGCTTTTAACAACCCCTCGAGGTACCTTGATAATTTATTAAATATAGATAATAAATATTTTCCATCACTAGTTAATAATATTTATCCTAAAGAACTACAGCTTAATAAAGCAAACAATTCGGAAAAGCAAGCAAACTTTCTTGATCAAAATCTCTCAATTGAAAATGGTACTAAAATATAAGATAAAAGAGATGATTTTTATTTTAATATAGTAAATTTTCCGTTGTTAAACGGCGATGATCCTCGTGCAAAGTCTTACGGGGTTTATATCTCACAGATTGTTCGCTTTTCAAGAGCTTGTAACGATGTTAATGATTTCAATGAACATAGCCCTTGCATTACAGAAAAACTTTAAACAAGATTATCATTATCATAACTTAAGTTTTGCAAGTTTTATCGCCGATACCCAGATCTAATTCAATCACTTAGCTTATTATGCTTTTTATGTTTGTGTGCTTTTGCATGCAACATTGTTGAGCTGATGGGTGGGTTGGACGTTTTTCACTAAGACAACTTGTACTTGTTTTGTGATAGGAGAAACTTTTCGGTCAAGTGTGAGGTTGGTGCACCCGGGAACCTGGTTTTAAACCCCCAGTGGCAATTTGTTTTGCCAATGACCGTTCTAAAGCGGTAACCCCAAGGGTTTTCTGTTTCGTTAATTGTTTGCACACGGCGTATTATTTAAATTGACTTATAGCAAACATGCTCTCTCTTCCTCTCTTCGATTTTGCTGCTTGAAGAGGCTGTGTTTTGTGAATGTGGCGATTCCTGATATGCATAATTCACTTTTTTGTAATTATTTTATTTAAAACTATTTTAAAAACACATGCCTGTACCCTCTTTGCTTTAAGGCGCAATGGAGAGACTGTGTTTTCCGAGTTTGTCTATTCCTGATATGCCTGTTTCACTTAATTGCTGTTAAATGCTACAGTTTATTACATTCATTCAGATTGCGACTTAATGTACATAGATTTAAAACAACATTTGCGAATGTAAACGAAGTTGTTATTGTACTTTAGTTTAATGTTCACAATATGCTGTATATAAGAAAAAATGTAACAATACATTTAAGTTCGACATTTACATTATTTTATTTAAATCTTTTATTGTGAGACAAAAGGTAGTACGTGAAAAGTAATGATATTTTATAGTACATGACTTTGTATAAGTTTCAAACCTATTTCTATTCTCGAAGAATAACATTTGATTTGTTCCACTTTTTTATTAAATTATTAAACATTAGTGTCTGTAAAAGACATCCAAGTCAACTGAATAGGTGACAATTATTTGAACCTGTATGACTTTCAAATAGCGTTAACTAACATGATATCTATCAGCTTTTGAAATAAGGAGTTTGAGGGTGACATTCCTTGCATAGATAGCATTTTAAAGTAGATACAACAACTTTTATTCGAAACAGGAGTGTACACACATTTTTTTAAAATTCTTTCGAGTTCTGTAAACAAAACATAACATTGTTCTACAATACTTTATTTATTTTACTATTTTCGGTTTAAGTATTCTCGACGTTGTAATTTAGCATGTGTTATCCAAGTGACAAAACAAACAATATTTTACGGTTCAATTTTATTGGTCAATAAGTAATACATAGCATTGATGGACAGTTCTTTCTTCAACATCTTTGTAACAAATTGTTTTTGGCGGATGATTTGATATCTTCTTGTACAGTGGTAGAAAAACGTATATAGAGTGTCGTGCTGTAAAAGAAATATAATGTCGTTTTTTATTTTTTGATATCGATAAGATGTGAAAATAGATGTTGACAGCATAATTTTTCATACTTTACATAATTGTGATTTGTTTCTATGCGCTATGTTTCTATGTTATCTGACTCTTTGTGGTTTGTAAGTATTTATTTCTTATTTGCTGGACTCTAATCCTTTATAATATTAATTAAATATATTAATGCTTCACGTTTCTTGTTTTGCGTGTTAGCAAATAATCCATTTTATTGATATCTGATCGAATCGAGAACATTGGTTCCAGATGTTGTTAAAACATTTAGTTTTAGATTGAAAAATATCTTTTTGCAGGACTTTCGCTAATTGTTTTGAAGGAAACTGTATATTATATACAGTCAAACCTGTATTAAGCAGCCACCTAAGGAAGTGACATAAAGTGGCTACTTAACACATGTGGCTGTTTAATACAGGTAAAAATAAAAAAAAAATGTCAGTTTTGGACATTTTCAAACTGACTGTTTAAGACAGGTGGTTTCTGAATAAAGGTCGCTGCTTGCTAAGGCAGGTTCAACTTTCGTTTTACGTATGTTTTGTAAGATTTTCTATATTATTTATACTTTTCCCTCTGATGATCAAACTGATTTTGCATGATCGCTTTTCGAATGTTGTCTGTGTCAAATGTTTAACTAAAAACCAGCAATATACCGTCTATTTCTTTGCTCTCATGAATCGTTTCATGCAATTTCCATTTAAAGCAAATTCTTGTTTAAGGTAATTTATGATTCTTTACGTTTTTAAATGACTGTGAATTATATGCTCTAATAGTTTACAGCAGAGGTCAGTGTGACTATAGCGATGCAAGCTTGTTTTTTATGTCACGTTTGGGGTAATTGCCACTTTATACAGGTAAGTGGAATATGTTTTAATATATATATTTGTTAAATACGTTATGAATTCATTTTCGTTCTTATCGATTCAAATGTGTTTACCGTGAAAATGTAATTTCTTATTCTCTAATCGACCGCTTACACTAAAACACGAGAATACCGTACACGCGTGATTTTATCGCATTTAAGAGGTTTTCGGAGAAATCCCTTAGGGGTTGATTGGTGAGTTGAAGCTTATTCACCAAGGCATTTTGTATTTACTTGTTCATATGAAACCTATTTGGGGCATGCGTGAGGATGGTGCTACCAAGAACTTGTTTTAAACACCCAGTGAGTTGTGTTGAAGCGTAATGGCCAATGGCCGTTCCAAGGCGGTAACCCCCAGGCCCTCAATTTCGTTTATTGTTTGTGTTTTCACCTTTGATATTGGTCATTTGATAAACTCATGCTCTTTTCTTTCCTCTCTACTTTTTGGCTCTGTTTTCTTGGTATGACGATTCTTGAAATATTTCCTTTTTTAGGAAAGCAATCGCAAATGAAAATTAAAAACAAAACCAAGACTTTTCCCACTCATTTTCCAAAGTGTACAACTTAATATTGACCCACCTTTAAAAGCTTTTTAGTGGGCATTCTAATCACAGAAAATCAACCAAGTTCGCTTTACAGCGATTAGTACTATTTCGTCTTTAAATGTTCGCATTAAGGCTAAACATTTTAAAGCAAAATTACAGTTTCAGTTTAAAAACACTGCTGTATTCATATTTTTCTTAAGAAGTATCTCACGAAGATTAAAAATACAGTTAGCGTAAGAAACATTTATTTACATTACTTATTCGGAAGATCCTATTGAATTTATTCAGAGTTTTCAATATACCCCTGTTAAAGTGAAGAAGAATTGATTTCAATTTATTTATAAAGGGAAGGTATCGAAATGTCATTTTGAATATGAAATACAAGGGTTAAAATTCTTAACATTGATTTTCCAATATACTTCTGTGATAGGTTGTTTTAAAATTCATTGCCTGGTATATCTATGATTTTAATTATTTGTTTTTATTTAGCTACAGTTTCAGTTTCGCAATTGATGCAATAATCCTTTTGAAATTGAAAAAAAATCAACAATTTCTAGTCAAATTCAAAAAATTAATAATTAATAATGGAACACTGAAGGCCACCGAACACAAATGTAAATAATGCAGGCTCGGTTTTGATTTAGCTTGTTCTTTGGCAGTGTGAAATAACACATTACTGACCACGTCCTCCACATCGCCATGTCCTGGGTTAATTATTTTTCAATATTGACATGACTAAACATTACAATTGCGATAGTGTACATAAGGCTGTAAAGGTGGAACCTTATGTTCAGCGGCGTATGCACAAAAACATAAAGGATTTCCCGAGAAAACGATGAGCAAAATTTCGAAAAGAATTTTGTTAGGCGTTAATTTGTTAGCGTAACAGAAGTCGGAAAGAAGATATTATTTAGCTGTGTTCAAAATAGTCTCCCTTTTGCTGTTAAATATTTTATTTAGTTTCTTCAGAACATCAGGCAAATGAGTATGGTGATAATTTAAACTAACGTTACTTTTATAATCTTTTTTTAGCTGAGGCTGTTCCCCTATTTGTTTTAAAATCTCTTTCGCAATTGTGAGTACGTGATTTACAAGTTGAATTTCATATATTGCGTACATTTGTTTTGGACTTATTCAACTAATCCTTTAGTAAGTTGTAATGTAAAAGATAATTTGATACTCATTTGCAGTTACATAACAAAGATAGGTAAAAAGAGAAAATATTTGTGACTGCTACAATTTTTTTTTCTGTGCTAACTGTCGGAGAATTTTTTTGTAGCCCAAGACTTAAGCTGTGAGATCATTTTTTCCCAGGCCACAAATTATGTAGTATATGAACAATGATTACCACGTTACCTCAAAACAATCTCTCATTTCCTTTAAAGTACATTTAGTTATTTTAAACTTCATTCTATCGTAAATCAATTATTTTTTCATCAATTTTCAAATTTCTATCTTTTCATTGTAAACAACATCGCGTTTCTATCAATATTACTCATGCTGTGGTCTCCGTAAGGTCATTAAGTTCTGAGGATGCCATTTGCTTCTTAATTGTTAAATGTTTGTGTGTTTTTTAATACAATTTTGTCGAGTTGGCGGATTGATTTGAGCTCATTCACCAAGACAACACGTATTTTCTAATTACAAAAGGTCAATCGTTTTGTCACTGACCATTCCAAGGCAGTAACCTCTCATGATATAATTTTCGTTTATTGTGTATGATGTCTTATTTGAAATCATATGCTCTCTTTCCTGTTTGCTTTTTTGAGTGTATGGCAATGCTATGTTTTCCGATTGTGGCTATTCTTTAAATCTTTCACTTTTCTATACATCAGATAATGTCGAAACATTATAATGCCATATAAATTAGAAAAGGCCCGAATTGGTAGTTTCTTCTTTTTTGCGAAAACTTGAAAATAAGAAAAAGGCTCTTAATCTAAAACCAGGATAATCATCAAAACATTAATGGATTTAATCAAAAATATCTTTAAAATATAATGGTCTAAATATATGTTAGTTTTTGTTAAAGACTGGTTTTCAACAGTAATTCAAATTTCCTGACCTAAAACAAATTACAAGTCTATGTTCTGATTAGTTATTTTTGAACTGTTAAGGGCGGTACAATTAGTTGGATAGGCGTCAACATTGTAGAATTGATGAACGCTTTTATATTAAGACGCTTTTCTCTAATTGATTCAAGTATATTATTTATGAAACAAATATGTTTTACGTGTTCTTTGATATGTGAATTAAATTGCTGTAATATAGTTGCATTTTAAAGTTTAGAAAATTTACATCCACAAATAGTTGAAAATTCTGTAACTTTTTTTCAGGCTGTTTAACAAAAAAATTTACGAGTCTTTGTAGTTACATTGCTCCGTTCGTCATTACTTTGTCATAGAGAAAAGAGAAAATATCAAATCTCTCAAACGACAGAATACAGTTCCATGCTTATTTTACATGCGTTAAGAGAAGTTAGAAAAGTAAGAAAAAAGAAAAATAGTTAGACCTAATAATCACTTAAATTCTTTTTGCAATTAAATCGCAAAAACGAACCAACACAAAACAAAATTCAAATACCAGAATCAGTGAAATGATATTGACAACATTATCTAAGGTCCTTGACGATATCTCTTAAAATTTAATGGGAAAAATCCCTTTTAAGAAGCGGGTTTTCTGAAGGGAAGTGTAAAGGGGATTTTTTGCACATTTCAGTGTTTGCCGTATATATTTTGGTATAAAACTTCAATTTTATGCATTTACACGTACACTTGCACAATGCTTTACTCTGCATTGAAGTTAAATTTCTTTTCAAAAAATTGCAATTTATTTCTCTCTTTAGTTTTTGCTTTTGGTGTCAACGGACTCTGGCATACTCTTCAGTAACATTATCAGATCCTCTCTCATAATTCTATTCAGTTACTTGTACTTTTTGCCCATCGTTTTCTAATTGAGGGGAACCCATTTATATATTTTGCGACCATATTCACGTATTCAGCTAGTCATGAAGCGATTTTCATCTGAAAATGCCACGTTGGAGACTCCATGTTTACCGTTTTATGCAGACCACCGTTTAGATCATATTAGATCAAGTCTTCACTTCTCTTGTATTTGATTACCCTCCTTTTTATATGCGTTCTTTTTCACGTTATCATGTCAAATTGATAGGTCGGTTGGATCTAGTTTACCAAGACAACTTGCTATTTGTTCATATGAGAACCTGTTTGAGCAAGTGCGAGTAATAAATAAATAATAATTACTATTTTTTTAAGAGCAGCAGGTGACTGAAGAAAATAAACAAGCAAACATATCAGTAATAATATTAAAATCTAGATATGAAATAATGATTAATAAAAAAGAGCATAAAACAAATAGTGTACTAAACAGTTGATTTAAGACTGTACATTCAATACAATCTTTTTGTTAAGGCTTGCACCAGTGTGTTCATATTTTGTTCAAATTTCAACAAAGTGTCAGATAATAAAATTAATTCAGAAAAAAAATAATCCACACCAGTCTTCACAATGTATATAAATGAGCTACGAATTGTCAAAACTGGACAAAACTGACACGCTCATTTTAGTCAGTAACAAAACTGTTCAAACCATTCTACTTATACTTCGAGAAAAACTAGAATAACAAGACCGGGACATTTTTTGATTTTCTTGAAGTATGCGTAGAGACAATAGAATATCATTTTTAATATGTTCTAAGAAATTTTTAAAATATGAATCAAACATACGACCAATACTCTTTTTCATTGCATATGTATTAATAGTCTTTTCTGTGACAACGCTCTTGACTTCTTGTCTTTAAACAGTACGTTTAATTAAAGAGTATTGCATTTTTACATTTTAACATGTAACACCATAGTTTTCAACTCAAACAGTGAACCATTTATATTTACTTATATAAAACCACTTACATTTACAAGATACAAAAAAATACTAAACTACCACACTGAGCGTTTTGCGATGTCAATTCCAGTTACAAAAAACACACTTGTTACTTTCAACAAAGAATCTTAAAACGCCCTTATTTATTCCTATATTGCGCATATTTTTGCTAAATTCGCTCACGCAAGCATCAAAAGATTTCGTAAATGAACAAATGATCAGGTTGAATGTTGAAAACATATTTTATGATAGTAAATGCAGTTGGATTTCCTAATTGAAAGATTCGGCAAAAATATTGTATTCGAGTCGAGACAACCGTAAAAGAAATGATGTAAAAGCACATCAAAGGAAACGAAACTTGCATCTCGTGTGTTCTGATTTATTCATTATATTTAAGAACTTTATTACAGAAAATAAAACCTTAAAAAATACAATTTATTCTGACGTATATGGAACAGATCAAACGTATTCCGAGCAAAAGTGATGATCAAAATAGACTTGTGCGCTTGTGTAATATTATCAAAGACTTCAAACATTTCCGATTTTTATTTCGTAGGTTAATGATAACATACGCGAGGTTTTATACATTGTTTGCAGTTGAGTCTGGTCATATAATAAAGTAAAGCTGGAATAAGTGTCATTACTTCACATTTTAGGAAATTGATCAATACTTTTAATGGCGTCCTTTTACTGTTTCTCGGAGAGCCTGCTGTTTTCAAATAGTTCCGTTACACATCATTCTACAATACCAGCTAATAATAGATCTTGAGCTGCCAATAGATCCCGCTCCCACCCCCGGGGGGAATTTAGAAGGGTATGTTTTTCTGTAAGCCTATACAAGTCTACGCTTTTTGCAATTTGTTTCCCTTCTGGCGAGTGGGACGTATTACCGTAACGCCTGTTAAATATGGGACCTTTGAGAAAATTTTATGTTATTAACAAATATTTGGCAATTATAAAAGTTCTGAAATAAACCTATTTTTTTCTACACCAGAAAGATGTTTTATGCTATAAAACATCTGCTAACTAAGGTATGGGTCTATAAAAAGTCATTAAGATATGTTACTTAATATCGAAACCTAGTTTTAAAAGTTGTATGAAACATATCTTACATGTATTAGCAAGTATATTCTTTTCGATTTTTTTTTCAATTTTTTAATATACATAAAATACAGTATTTAAATGTAAAAAGTCACATTAAGACACACTTCCTGTTTAATGAATATAAATAAATACATATATTTGGAAATTCCAAAAACCAAAAATATGACTATTGCAGTTATAGAACAGTAAACAAATCAGTACCAGTTTTGTTTTAATATACCAGTATCTTAATCCATTAGATAGGTTGACGTCTGTCTGCAATTTATATATCCAGTATTAAAATAGTTACTATATAAGAATTTTGTTACAAAATGAAATTAAGGTATCGATGCTGGTAATATTAAATAGTAATTTTGATTAAAATATTTTTAAACTTTAGCGGATAATGATCAACATGTTTCTATTTATGTCTTTCGTCATCTCATGATATGTTACCGCTTTTTACTTTAATAATTAGAAAAAATAATAAGAAAAGAAAATCAAGAAACTGCATACAATTAATTTACATTTTGATAAATATCTTTATATAATATTATACACTCGTCAAAAGTTCTAAGTGCACACGTTTCAATGTTGAATATCTCAAAGTAAAATTATCATAATTAAAACAAAAGTTTGACATTATGTTAAATATGATCAAGCGATAAAAATATTTGAAAACTGTGCATTTGTTTTACGTAGTGCGTCACCTACGTCGGCATAACCTATTTATGCCTAATCCTCGTGCGGCAATCGAAATTGAACATTTTACATCCGATTTTGTTTTCCACATGTTTACCGACACCGGACAATCTAAAAACACACACCAAAGTTTTATAACAATGGAACGTTTGACGACTGTTAGCCACGAAAGTGCCGTCAAAATGCTCTTAACTGGCACTACTTTAAATTTGTTATAAAACATCCTGATGTTATTCGTAAATAAAAAAATAAATGCCTCATTTTTGCATATTTTATCTATTTTATCATAATAAGAAAAAATTCAAATGAAATTATTTTCTAGATTGATAACATTGCTTACGTTGAACGTTGACGTTACTCTCTTACGTCATTAAATATTTACACAAAATAACGTAAAAACGAAAATATGAGAATTGCATTTGTTTGATAAGTGCCCAATTATCAAAACTCTAAAACTTAAATTAAAAGAAATCAACTAAACCACAACACCGAATTAATCGAAAATCATGTTTATTCGGACAAAATACTGTCCGAATTACCGGTCTATTTTATCGAAATAAATACTTTTTTTTCTTTTGAAAATGCTGATACACATCTATCATAGAGAATTGCATCGTCCCAAATCGCTTGACCACTGAAAAACTTTTGGCGAAAACCAATGTGAGGAAAATAGAATTTTGTCCTTGACATCCACGTTATCACGTTATGGATAAAATATAGAAGAGCGTGTTGGCTCATCGTCACCATCAGACCATTACGAAGCTACAGGAAGTTATTTAAGTCCAATGAAATGACAAACCACAACATGTCCTTGAGACTTACATCAAATTTTGATGATAAAAAGATGAAAAAATGATCACAACTGATAGCGGATGCAATGATTATTTACTTGAGAATTGCATTCTGTGTACCAGTGAGCTGAACATGTTCTTATTTTTAAATTGCGCTAAGCAGATTCCATATTTTTTGTGTGGGTTAATAGGATATTGATACTCCTTCATTATAATTTATAATATTTTGAAAGATTCTATCAAATAGTTCGGAAAATCAACATTTATTAAGTGTGCACTTAGAACTTTTGACCAGTGTATATGTTGAAGTTGACCTATCACTAAGCTACTTAATTTGAACTTCACACGAATTAGCTGATTCAATTATCTGATGTTAGAAATGTTTTTAAAAGTAGTTTTATTCATCTAAAATATTAAGTTTCAGTGTGGAATTTGTAAAACATCATTCACAACACAAATAACAACAAGGAACTCAGCCTTATTTTAATGAGTCACATATGTTATGTATGTAAAAAATTTGATGTCATGCAAGTTTAAAGAACACTTACAGTTATAAAGCACAATTACTCAATTAACACTATGTATATTTTGCGATAGGGTAACATATACGATTATGGTAAAAATTTTACTTTTGCCAGTGTGTGTTTTTTTACGAAAAACACGCAGTTTCGTGTTGTTTGATCATGCAGCTTTTAAAAACCTGTATTATTGCCTAGGTTTGCTTACAAATAAAAATCATACAGGTAAGTTTCTGACTTAAATTTCATTTTTAGGGATATGTATGTTATACACTAAATATGTTAGGTTAAAATGAAAATTTTGAAATGAAAAAAACATCAATCAACAGATAATACATCATCCTTATACAAAAATATAAGTTTTATAAAATCATAGCTGGAATAGAGCAAAACTGAAGGTTCAAAATCCATATATTTTTTCAACAAATTTTAGGGGTAACATTACAACCTCCGTAACACCCTTGTGCCCCACTCGCCAAAAGGCAAACCAACAGTAAAATATCCGGGACATAACATGCTTTCAGAAAAATCATGTCTACGAAATTCCCCAAGGGGGTGGGGGGGGGGGGCAAACATTTTCATGGCCATCGGCATATAACCGTTTCACTTCTATTTGAGGTTTTTATGAACATTGTTTCACCAAAACGTTAAACTAAAACATATGCCTTGTTTGAACTTGTGTATTCAATACAAAAAATTGAAATCAGGAAACCCCAACGCAACGACCCAACCCCGAAAGCTGCGCCTCCATCCTCTACCTAAAACATTTAATCGCTATTTATTTCTGAGCAAGACATGCAGCTAGTTACTCACTCACCATAGCCTAAAAAACTTTAGCCTACATCCAACTTGTCAAAACAAATCCCATTGTATTGTATTGCTTTGCGTTTGTATGCGTAACAAGAAATCGGTTTAATAAATTGGGATCGCATTATTCCAGACTTTTGTTTTCAAATGTTAAATATTGAATAAAAATCCATAAAAAAAACTAATCACGTTTACCAATGACATGAAGTTAATCAAAAGCAATAACATTTACATTATGAAAGTTTTTTCTAAAGCAACATAATCAAGCATTTAAGTGAGTTATCCAAGCTTATTGTCAGATATCAAAGCATACATTAAATGTCTTTTATTTTCTTAACGTTCTTAAGTATACAAATGAAATTCATATTCTTTGTAAAAAATACATTATTAGGGCGGCAGGGTGGGGGTATAAAGAGGGAATTTAAGAGCGTGTTTCACTGACCAGCAGCGTATGGTACACACTGATATTATAATAACCGATGTTAATATACATTGTACATTTTAAAACATTGGAAGCTACTTTTCTGAAAATTTGATATTATAAAAATGCATATCAAGCAAATAGTTACAAAAATGATCCAATTTGAATTACAAGTGACTAAACTATATTTTCGTGTCATATTATATATTAAAGAGCTACGAGTGCCTTTACATTTATGGATGTCTCGGTGTATTTTTTGGCTATAGACAATTTGAGCGAATCACAAAAAGCAGTCTTTCAATGATCCCTTGTGATCCATTTAGTCACGGTTACATAATGCTTTGAGGTGCATAGTTTATTATTTTATACTATCCCTTATAATCACGCAAGTCATCCAAAATGCAAATTTCGCTTAATTAACAAAATCATGAGATGGGTATAAAGATGTCTCGGAATCGATCAAAGTGTCTTACTATCTTGTTATTTTAATTCATATGTCTTCATTACATATCTTTTATGTCGTAATTTACTTTTAAAGTGTCATTTATCTAGCAAATTGTTCATTGTAAAAACAACTTACTAATTTAGTGTCTTCTTTAATAAAGTCGTTTAGAAGGTAAGTGTGCTCAACAGAAAACGATTTGCTACATTTTCTAAAAAATATTTTAGTTTACAAATAAAAGATGGCATTCATACAATTTATTAAACACTTTTGTATTATTAAAGGGTAGTATCAAAGGCAATTTTGAGTAAAATATGTTGGGTATGATAAGGGTGGGCTAGGTCAATTTTATAATGTGGACCATTTTGCTCCAAGGCGGTAACATTCATTAATTTAATTTGTTTTGTTGGTATATATCACAACCTTGCATTGTGGTATTGTCAATGATGATTATTGTTATTGGTTTTTAAATTATTTGCTGACTTTTCGGGCCTTTTATATCTGACGGAAGTGTGTGTGAGAATGTCAGAACTAATCTTGAGTATGTGGCTGTCGATAATATAGAGAAATAGTTTTCATATACAAATACACATCATTGGACGGCAGATGAAATGCAACGACATATGTTGGATTAAAACCAATAACACTTGACCGATATGACATTCCACGGGCATTACAGAAAAATACTGATGACAGAGCAAGTTACCTATATTTTATTGCAACTCACCGTTCCATGGCAGTTCCCTACCCATGTTTACCATGTATTGCCTGTCATGTTAACCAGTTGAATTCCCCTGTTGGCATTTAAGCCAGCCATTGAAATCCAGATTTCAGTATGATCTTGAAAAGGTTCAAGAAATTACATATATTAGGACTTTAAATTTTGTCTGTTATTATGCCCCATAATTCAAAGAAGCGTAGATATATTAATTTACACATGCACATTTCAGTCCGTTGGTCTGTCAGTTGGTCCGTCCGTAACCAGAACTTTTCCGACCAATACCTAGATACTGAATTTGTCGTACTTTCTTCAGATTTGGTAAAAAGGTTTGTCATCACATTTTAATGACCTTTTGATTTTTAGGTATGTAGGCAAATGCACTGTCACCTTCAACATAAAACCTTGTTCGACAAAGAACTAGACAACGCTTTCATCAACGGGTGGTTTCCTATCCAATGTCCCCGATTTAAGGTAAATATGCCAAAGGCCAAGGTTTTAGTGACTTTCCATACAAAAATCTTTCACGACCAAGTCTCTACAACGATTCGATCCATGGTCCTCAAATTTGGTTTGAACAGTTTGTCATCACATTTAGATGACCCCTATTGCTTCAGAGTCGCGAACAGGTAGCTGTCTGCTGTTGATTTTTGCATGGAGGTGAGTTCCATAAGCAAGTAGAGGCTTTCACAATTTGAACTTTTGTGTGGCCTGTCCGATGCGTGATCAGGAACAAAAATGTACAGAGAAAGAGATTCCGAGGCAAGAAACACATATAAGTATTTATTGATTCAAAGCAGCCTAAAGAAGAAACCCACAAAGTGACAAGGGAGACACTTAGCGAACCACAGAAGAGTTAAACGCACCACTTTGATCAGTCCTCTTGAACGAGAAGCCTGAAAAAAAGTGAAATATGCATATCAGGAATCGCTACACTCTCAAAGCACAGCCTCCCCACGCAGCGAAAAAGAAGAGAAAAAGAGAGCATGTTGTTATAATTATGTCAATTCAAATAGGACGCCACAAAAATTAACGACCTAGAGAACCCTTGAGGTTACCGTCTTGGAACGGTGATTAGCAAACAAATTGCCACTGGGGGTTTAAACCAGGTTCTAGGGTGCACCATCCTCACACTTACCCATATCAACGAACAAGTACAAGTTTTCTTGATGAAATAACTCCAACTCAACCAACAACTCAACAGCAAAAGCACAGAAACATATAAAACATAAGAAGCTACTAGCATTGCAAGGTAAAATGGGCGAGTACTCGATGATCTTACCGAGACCAGGGTCCCTGGAGTCAAATTAGCATGAACACGATGACAGAGATAAAAGAAACAAATCGAGATTATAGGTTCTTTAAAGAAAAGATTTCCTCATAAACCTTTATAAACTCTCAAACCCTTGCCACCGTCGTGCAACCAAAGAGGTAAGCATAGTGATCAACTGTAAATGGGTTGATCACCAGGCCTGCAGAGCGATGTAGCATATCATGTTGGTAACCTTTCTTTTTGAATTTACAGATGGTTTACGAATAAACGGAGGAAATTAATATTGCCTTTTATTTTCTTAAGTTTATAAATTAAATCTCCATAAAAAAACTGGCAGTGAAATAACTTGTTGCAATAGTGATTTTTCAACTGCACCTGTATTTTTGAATTAAATCTGGGTAACGGCGATAAAACTTGTAAAAGGTTATCCTTAATTTATGATACCGATAACCTTGTTTTATTTTTTTCTGTTATGCAAAGATATCGTTCATTAAAATCATTAACATCATTGCAAGTAATATATGCACATCAGCAATCGCCACACTCACAAACACAACCTCCCCACGCAGCGAAAAAAGAAGAGAGGAAGAGACAGAGAGAGAGAGAGAGAGAGAGAGAGAGAGAGAGAGAGAGAGAGAGAGAGAGAGAGAGAGAGAGAGAGCATGTATGTAAATTCAAATAGGAAGCCACAAACACTTAACGAAATAGAGAACCTTTGGGGATACCCCTTAAAAGAGTGAGGATTAAAAACAGAATAGCTACCTATCAAATCAATCTTCTGAAACAGTATAAAGATATAGCAGGCATGGTCTCTGCAAACGCAGCTATCAATGCACCGGATTGTGATGGCTACTTAAATGCCGATGAAAGTGAACTGATGAAGGTTTCCAGCATTTTCCAAGCGCCACAGCTAGAAAACCAAACAAAGAAGTACAAATAAATTAATAACTAACACGGAAGGACCAGTTATTGTTGCGAGTTAAGTAGTTCAGCGACATGTTTATTGAGCAACCTGCATGGATAACTTTGTCAAAACATAAGGTAGAGCTAACCAGCAAAACCCCTGTCCAGGTAAACCAATACCCAGAACTATACCCAGTACCCTTCAAATTCCAAGGCCAAAGACTGTCGTCAATGTACGGTTTGGTCAACGTATTCCGAATCAGGTGTCACATTCATTGCATGAAAATTACTCGCTAGATGCCACAATGCTGAAAACAATTACAATGTTCTTGCAATTAGAGCATCTTGGACATGTTAAGAGATCTATCTGCCAGAATAATGAGTGCAAGACTTGCAGTTGAGCTTTCATACTGTCAGAATGGGCTATAGTAACATCGGATTCACAGAGGATGGAGAAAATACATGAAAAGGACTACAATAAAAAAGCAGTTAGTGCCTTATTAGTAAAGCTATCATGGACGGCTCATTTCATCTTGTGCAGAGTCAGCCTTCACAAATTAATCAAAGGAAAACTAGTAACCTTGGGCACCAATTTTATGTCTGACCGATTTTTAATATTTGAAGTTAATCATTCAGTGCTTTGTTTCAGAGAGAGGCATATGAGCTTTACTGTTACAGAATATGGCTCCTTTGGTTGGATAGTGGGGCTAGTGTGAAGGGTAACATGCTGAGGCAAGTATGAGGTTGGTTCACCCATAAAACCTGGTTTATAACCCTAGTGGCGAATTGTTTTGCCACTGACCGTTCAAAGGCAGTAACCCCTTAAATGTTTGTGATGTTTACTTTGAAAGTGGTCATTCAATATTCCTCTCTTCTTTTTGGCTGTATGGGGAGGCGTCTTCTGGATGTAGCCACTCCTGATAGACATAGTTCACTTTATTTGTCAAAAATATGGTAAATATATAGACGGCTAGGTTCATAATTGTCAAAAAAGCAGTGTACTGCAACACTGGCTGGATTTAGACATACAAATCTTTCGTGATATCGAGCTCTGTCTCTCTCTCTCTGTCTCTCTCTCTCTGTCTCTCTCTCTCTCTCTCTCTCTCTCTCATTGAACAAACTGATGTCAGGATTTGGATAGTTTACCGAAATTTGGATCTCTATGCGTTTAGGATTTCAAAGTTTCGACAAGTGGCTGACGTCCAATATGTGTCTAAATTACATATAACAGAACTTGTTTATAATGTTAACAAACCCTTTATATTGTTAAAATTACAAAATTTAGAACCTTAGAAATAGAAATATAACGGCATGGGTTCTCTCAATAGATTTTTAAAAAAGTGTAAAGAAATTAATATTTTATATTTGTTGTATTTTTCCCCAAACGTATTTAAAAAATAAAAAATGAAATAAGCATAGAAGGAATGGCTAATCCCGCAGACACAGCTCCCCCACAAATTCAAAAAGTAGAGAGGAGCATATTTAGCTTAGTACTCTCTTGCTTAGTTTGTAAAATATGAAAAAAGTACATGTTTCAGTAGACAGCAGCGAAATTCGCTAAAAACAATAAATAGGCTTTAAGTGACATCACAGGAAATATGCTTCAATAGTCTTGCTTGTTTCTAATTCCAAAAACAAAAAGGTAAAATGTTCAGTAATCTTGTGGCATTCTCGCACCATTGGATTTCCGTAAATATAACTCTCGACCATGCTATGAAGCAAACAATAATGGTTTCGAAAATCATTTAAATTCAAATGATAACGAGTAGAAGCTCACATTGGGAACCTAGCCACATAACTTTAAATATTTTACCGAAAGATCTAGCTGTACAACTCAACATTGGATGTCAGTTTGTAAATATTGGTCCAATACCATTACCTTTGCTAAAAATTAATCAATTTATGACTGATGGGGATGAGTCAAACGTTCGGAATCAATGTGCCCACAGAAATATTTGTAATGTTTATGTTGCGATTGATTTTAATGTTCAGTATCACTCCCATCAGTGCCAAAAATTGCTAATCCCGTGGGTAAGATAGCTAATGAAGGATTTTATAAGAAAATATCTTTAAACTGTGTTGCATATTGACAAACTAAACACTGTAAAAAGTATCTTTATTAGAACGTCTTTTTTATTTCAAAAATACAATATAAATATATTAAATATAAATATATATTTTTCAAAACTATCTTATCAGTGTTATCAATAATAATATATAAACTATATTATCAATAAAATATATATATAAACGTGACATTATTATTTTCAAAATATACATATACGAATTCAAAACAGATCGCGGAGATTAAATGGATTAAAGACTTTAAAAAACACATCCTTGCAAGAGTCTAAATGTCCAGATGATGTTGAGTAGTGAAATCCACACAGAATGAAGTACGCGAACACCGCTCGATCTTGCTGCTTGAAGTGGTGGTTTTTCTGCAACAAATCGAATGATATTAACGTTAGAAAATTCGTTGCGCATTTAGTTAGGCAGTAAATATTTGAACCACAACAAAAAAAACGTTCAAATGTTACATAATTTTAAAATATCTTGTGAGAAAGATGTAGAAATTTTCTGAATATGATATTGTACAAGGCATAAAAAATGCCAAAACGTCGAAAATAGAGTTATAAAAACAATGTTATGTTTATCTCTAACAGAACATGTGACACAAGTTCAGGAAGCTTGTTTCAAGCATTTCAGAGTTAGCTTCTCTTGATATCAGCGACACAATCGAGTGTGTTTTTTGTGCGCGTTATTTTTGTTTGTTTTGGTGGGAAAGATGTTTTTACATATTTATTCATTTGTTTATTATTTAAACTTTACTTGATTTACATTGATATGCCATAGAAATCGCTTTAACGAACTTATCTGATATATTTGATACTTTATTGAAAATTGTGCTGATGGCTTCCAGAGCATGAACTTATAAAGAGAGTTGAAAAAAGGTGAAATATGCATATCAGGAATCGCCACATTCAGAAAAAATCAGCCTCCTCACACAGTCAAGAAGAAGAGAGGGAGAGAGCATGGTTAATAAAACGATCAGTTTCAAAAGAGACACCACTAACAATTAACAAAAATGAGAACCCGAGGGGTTACCGCCTTGGAACGGTCAGTGGCAAATCAAATTGCCACTGGGTGTTTAAACCAGTTTCTAGGGTGCACCAACCTCACAAGATAAATATACAAGTCAGAACATCGTCCTAGAAAATGTTTTTCGCAGATGAATGTAATATATTCTAGCTAAAGAAACTAGAAACTTAATATCAGCTCTAAGGATGCTTGTTAAGAGCAAAAATATCATTTTTGCTGTGAGAAAGTCTAAATGACTAGTCAAAGCAGCACATTGAAATCATATGGGAGACAATGCTATGAAAAATCAAGACTCTTTTGTATAAGCAATCGTGCATGACAATATTAGAATTTCTGTTACGGATCGAATATCAAAGATCACCATGTTAATATCAGCGGCTTGACCATCCCTTTTTTTATTTGAGAGAAATAAAATTGACTTTGTTGTTGTTTTTTTCTTATTTCATGCAACTTTGAAAGCCATCGAACACGACAAATATGAAAATATTGCAGGCTCGTTTTGATTGAGCATGTTCATGGACAGTAATGGAGATGCATATTACTGCCCTCGCCGCCTAGCCCCGGGTTGAGCGCAACTCAATATTTACACCAATAAACGGAAAAACGATGGTGTGAAGAAACAGGATAGTTAATTGACAAAATCATGCTGGAAGCTCAAATTCCTTATTATAGAGACTGAGTGTGTTTCCAAAGTGACCGGCAACTAGACGAACAGTTACAGTCGGAAGAAGCCGTATACACAAAGTGTGACGTGTAAGCCTTTAGTTTACAAGTCATCCATTTGTATCTCAAATAAAAAGGAAAACGTATAATGAAATTGACATTAAACCAGTTATCTGTTTTACTTTCCATCGTTTCATTTTAAGTTTGTAAGAAGGTTTGTTATTATTTATTTTATTGCAGTATATAAAAAGAGTTCTTCAATCATTATACAGCGATCGATATTTGCATCTAAATAAAAATTTCACGCACATTATTTATATCAATTCATTCGGATTTATAGGAAAATGGCTTGAACAAAAAGATAAAAAGATACTTTGGAAAACCACCGAACACGACAAATATGAAAATAGTCCAGGCTTGGTTTAATTGAGCCTGTTCATGGGCATAGATGCATATTATTTCCCACGCCGCCTATCTCAGGGTTACTCAATATTCACTCAGTACAATTTCCATCTGTCCCAAACGAAGATATGCTTATGGCGATGAACATGGAACCTTTAATATGGTATTTTCAGATAAATGCCAATCCATTTTCAGGGGCGTATTGTCCCCAGATAAAAGCAAGCAAGAGGTTGTACGACAAATAGACCAATGAATTTACATGAGAATATTACCATTAGTATTCATTTTATTCGCTTCGCTCTCGGTAAGATCAACATTAAGGATTTGAAGATAATCAAGCACATCGCCGGCTTCTTTTGCTGCAAAAAAAAATTGAAAAAAATTATACAATACATGCAACATGACCAACATAAATCAAAATCTTAGTACAATTTGAAATCTAGCTATTTCTAGAAAAAGAAACACTAGAATTATCATTACGAACAATAACAATAATTATTTTCTTTTAACTAAACATGCTTCAAACTGCTCAAGATTGATTTTGTTAAATAAGTACCAGTTTCTTCAAGAAGAATTGCTTTGCTTTCTTCCACGGACATGTCCCTTGATCGACCATCTCCTGGGAGACCTTTTATTCGCTGAACTGACGCGGACTGAGCTGGTAACACTGGCTGGCTGGGTGTAAAGGGCAAAGAAATCATATTGAGGAATAGTTTATCTTTTGGCTCGCAAGCCTCAATGGTTTTGGTCAAACATATTCCTTGACGGAATCTATGATCTGCATTTTTATCGCAATAGAGATATTTAGAGTTGCCACAAAGAGGACACGTTGGCTGGGTTTCATAATTGTAGAATAGTTGAGTCCAGTTCCTCCAAGAGCCGTCAATATTTCGCATGTATGGATAACCAAAGAATGTATCGTTCGCTGCATGACTTTCTCTGTCCTTCTGGCTTAAATCGTAATCTGGGCGCCAATCTGTCTCTGGGTCTACATTACATCTAAACAATAACAAACATCGTCAATTGAGTTTAAAAATAATTTTGTTCAAAGAAATAAAATTGTTTGCAAATGAATACAATAGAAGTTAAAGAGGTTGGAAAACAGTAATTTCTTAACAAGCTGGTTTATTAGTTGTTTTTTTTATTTTACTTATCTCAAATACTAATGTTTCTTATGTTTGTGATTTCAGGCGAAATTTCAACCAAAAATCTTTTACCGACTTATTTGGCGTTCTCTAAATTTTTCCCATATGTAGTCTATAAAAGCATGATGCAGATAAAACACCGGGTCGAAGGCAGAGAACGGGAGCTCATCTAGATCACCTCCTAACCAGTCATGTACGCCATCATGTAACATCTCGATGTTGTGTATGTTAGAGAAAAAAGGAGCTTCTCCGGTCGTTATATCCTGGTAATTATATAAAATCACATTCATCAAGTTTATCTCGATCAAAAAGATTTAACTGATGCGTTTCAGGAAGCAGTCCTTATATCAATCCTCTTCCATCTCGGCTTCAAACATTGACAAAGATTTTCCCAGATTTATAATTAGGTTAATTGCTGCCACTCTGTTAATGCCGATATGGAATTGTTTGTTCTTTTTTTCTGATATTTTACCCAGCTTGCAAAGATTACTTTATCAATGTGATAAAGTTTTCTAAAACGGACTGTTTATTCACTGTTTAAAGACCCTAACAATGAAGTTTTCAACATTAACTAAAACAAGATAAGAAAATATAAATAAAAATGAACTTTTTTCTTTTGAAAATAATTTAAGATTTCATGTGTTTTAAACTCTTCCAATGCGGAAACCGAAAGGATTCTCATATTCGTTAATTGTTTGTGGTGTCTTATTTGAATTTGACATACTTATAAACACTTGCTCTCTTTTCCTCTCTTCTTTTTCGCCTCGTGAGGAGGCTGTGTTTCGTGGATGTGGCGATCCCTGATGTACACATTTCAAATTTTCTAAAAATTCTACCAGTTTCGCGAAATTAATTTATAATTTGAACATGCATCCGATCTAAACTTTGTTAAATTAAAAGGTTAATAAACATGCATTATATAGACTAGCTTCTCGTTTAACAAGATACATGTATAATGCACTGTTATAGAGGTACTTCAATTACTTCATTTCTTCCTTTATTATGCTTACCTCTTTGGTTGCACGACGGTGGCAGGGGTGTAAGAGTTTATGAAAGTTTATGGGGAAATCTTTTCTTAAAAGAACCTAAAAGCTTGATTTGTTTCTTTTATCCCTGTCATCGTGTTCTTGCTGATTTTACTCCAGGTGCTCTGGTCTCGGAAAGATTATTGAGTACCCGCCCCTTGGCTTTGCAATGCTATTAAATTCTTATGTTTATATGTTTGTATGCTTTTGCATGCAACATTGTTGAGCTGATGGGTGGGTTGGAGTTATTTCACCAAGACAATTTGTACTTGTTTTGTGATACGAGAACCTGTTGGGGCAAGTGTGAGGTTGGTGCACCCTAGAACTTGGTTTAAACCCCCAGTGGCAATTTGTTTTGCCACTGACCGTTCCAAGGCGGTATCCCCAAAGGTTCTCTTGTTTATTAATTGTTTGTGGCGTCCTATTTGAATTGACATACATATATAAAACATGCGCTCTCTCTATCTTCCTCTCTTCTTTTTCGCTGCGTGGGGAGGCTGTGTTTTTTGAGTGTGGCGATTCCTGATATGCATATGTTGCTTTTTTTTAGTTTTCAAACTCAAAGGTTATTATTTACAAATAATTTGATAAGTTCAAGTGTAAAATATAGTGTTTCTTTCAAATGTTTTCGAGTATGTGTTAGTAATGATATATATTGTATACTTCCAACTATACAAATTGTAGATCAGATGCATTTTTGATTTGCATTTTGATTTTGCATACTGATGATCTAATGGCCTATAATAAAAGCTGTAATCATACGCTGGTCTAGTTATTTGAATTGACAGTTTGTCTGCTAAATATTCCAAAAAAATATTTGATTGAAATATCGAAAGTATGCAACATAACTTATTAAGTTTCTATTTATGATAAAACCGAAATATGTTGTTGGTAGTTTTTAATTCTAATTTCTAATGTGGTAAATTTCGTTAAATACATGTATTATACCTTAAAAAAGCATTTCTTGAGAATCCCTTGTACATCAATTTTATTGATAAGTCGGGGTGGGCATTGACCTCCCCTGGCGTAGTCTCGCACCAGCTGAATACTGTGACCCCCATACATGTTTCTGAAGGGTCCCGTCTGAATGATGCCTACACCATTACCGAAGAAACACTCCGACCAGAGAACAGAATCGCTTGGTCTAGTGATGTTGTTGTCTATCGTGTAGTCCCAGTAAGGCAGGAAGACTCGTTGATCAATTCTCCGCATCTCTTCTTCAAAACTGAAATGATCAGCGGATATCTGATCGTATGATAAACACATATCAGAAATTGTCACGTTCAGTTAACATACTCTTACACACCCAACCATGAAACAAACAAGAACAATACATTTAAGAAAAGTCAAGTTAAACTAAAATTAAATTTTAATAATTAGAAAAGCCAACGTGCTCAAAAAAGACTGTTAGGGGTTTTGCTAAAACGCTACAGAGTCTTACAAAACATATTTGAATGAATCCTTAGAAAGTTCATAGCTTGTGCGTGCAATACTGTTCCTAAAAATATTTTATTTTTCTATCGAACTATGACCTTAACTCTGACCAATGCGATTTGAAAGTTAATATTTTGCAAGCTTAAACCAGTGTTTTTATCATAATTATATAAACACAGTTTTCATAGAGCGAATTTGAAAATAAATTCAAAACTGAATCTAAAATGGAGTATTCTGTATTATCTTGTACGGTTTCATAAACTTCTAGAACAGCTTTCAAACTTTGAGAGTTATGGGTTAGGTCGTACGAGAAATTACATAAAGAGAAACTCGATATTCTACGATTTATTCGCAAAAAAGGTGCTGCATGTGAATTGCTTTCTAAATACCGGAGATTGATGTCGTAAAACTTGTTTGATGTGGTACATATTTAAGAGGATAGTGCAACATTTGGTTGTGTGTGATAAGATTTATTTTTATAGACATGACAAGAAAATTCTAACTATTATTTCAATCTAGAATAAATGACAATAACTGAATTTTGAAAGCCACCGAACAAGACATATACGAAAATATTGCAGGCTCGGTTTGATTGAATTTGTTTATGGGCAGTAGTGACAAATATGACAAAGACATAGGTATAAATGATCATTTTTGGTCGTGGCCAAACGTATTTTAAATGTGGACGATCACTCTTTCATTTATAACTGATATATGCGCGGTTGAAAAATAGCTAAGAATAGAAATAAACTACCCCTGGAAGACAGATGCTTTTGGAGCAATAAAAACTTATATACAAATCTTCTCCTTATAAAAAAAGTAGCATACTCCAAGATAAAAATTCTATGCCATGGCAGAAATGCGGCTCCTTTGTGAACTTTCTTGCCAGTCTGTCCATGAAGTCGTCCGAATCGATGCAATGTTCCTTCCTACAGACCAAGAAAACCACGAAATTATACAATGCCATTACCATGTATACAAAAAGAGTGATTTGCTAGTAGTGAAGATAATTTACACACAATGGTAGCAAGTTAAGTCATCCAATCCAACATTAATCAACAAAACGATAAATAATTCACTGCTTATCTCCAGTAGCAGGGAGGAAGAACACCTGTTAAGGCAACCACATATATCAAGCAACTTATTTTGTTATTCTTATATAAAGTTTCATAAAAAAAGAATAGTTATTGGTTTACCTTTGTATTTACCTGCGATGATAAACTATAATAATTTGTAAACCTTGAATTATCTCCCAGTTTGTAAATAAAACCTATTTTGAATTAATTTGATTTTATCGGATTTCTGTATTCATTAAAACTACATGCTAACTATAGAAATATTATATTAAATTATTAAAATACAAATCTGGTTTTAAGCACTTAAAAGTGGTTTTGAACAGTAGTGAACACGAAGATTCAAAACATCTATGGGAAATTGCGGAAGGCATTATGTATAATATAATTATATGGGATAAATAAGGGAATATAAACATCTTAATATGATATCTATAATAATGTTTATTAATAAAAGGTGAAATATGCATATCAGGAATCGCCACATTCAGAAAAAACAGCCTCCCCACACAGTCAAGAAGAAGAGAGGGAGAGAGCATGGTTAATAAAATGATCAGTTTCAAAAGAGACACCACTAACAATTAACAAAAATGAGAACCCGAGGGGTTACCGCCTTGGAACGGTCAGTGGCAAATAAGTTCATATTTTCTGTAATTAATAAAACTATTTGAAACATAAGGAGTTTTACTTAAATACATTTCTTAAACATATAACATGTAAACATGTTTCTAATTTAAAATTATACTAGATGGGTGTTCGGAAAAAGAAACGCACGAACAAAAAAGGGACATAATCCCATCTTGACCAAAAGAACTTAAAATCATCAGAAGCGTGTCGTCGTGAACAATATTCTTTGATAGTTTGATGAAGAAATATTGAGAAATGGCAAAGTTATAGGCAACGTTAAGTTTTCGTGTAAAAATCCCAGTACAAAAAGGGACATAACTCCATCAAATGTGAACTTGGTCTTAAATTTGTCATCGTCATGAGCGTGTTGTCATGAGAAATATCATTTGAAAGTTTGATGAAGATATATTGCGAAATGGCAAAGTTATAGGCTACGTTAAATGTTCGTGTTAAAATCCAAGTACAAAAAAGGGCATAACTCCGTCAAATGTGACTTAGACCAAACATGTGGCATCATCATAACCGTGTAGTCATAAGCAATATAACTTGAAAGTTTTATAAATGAATATTGCGAAATGGAAAAGTTATAGCCAACGTTAAGATTTCGTTTCAAAATCCAAGTACAAAAAGGAGCACGACTTCATCAAATGTGACCTTGTCCTAAAGAATTTGTTCTTCCTACGAGCGTGTTGTCATAAGCAATAATTATAAAGATTCATGAAGAAATATTTAGAAATGACAAAGTTATAGCCAACGATAAGTTTTCGTGTCAAAATCCAAGTACGAATAGGGGCACAACTCCATCAAATTTGACTTTGACCTAAAGAATTTGGCAATCATTAAGAACGTGCTGTCATAAGCAAAATATAATGAAGAAATATTTTAAAAAATGGCAAATGTATAGCCAACGTTAAGTTTTCGTGTCGGACGACGGACGGACGGATTGACGGACGGACGGACAAAGCGATCCCTATGTATCGCCACTTTTCGAAAGAGCGAAACAAAATCTGTATTTTGGTCTAAAATATTGATTGAAGAGGCATGGTATCTTTACTTACCAGAACGAGATCGTTTTTCAATGCTACTTTAAACTATAAAAGATTTGTTTGTTTCGTTACACTTTGAAGACAACTTGTACTTGTTTGTTGATATGAGGACCTGTTGAGGCAAGAGTGAGGTTGGTGCACCCTAGAACCTGGTTTAAACCCCCAGTGGCAATTTGTTTAGCCACTGACCGTTCCAAGGCGGTAACCCCAAGGGCTCTCTATGTCGTTAATTGTTTGTGGCGTATAATTTGAATTGACATACTTGTAACAACATGCTCTCTTTTCCTCTTTTCTTTTCGCTGCTTGGCGAGGCTTTTTGTGAGAGTGGTGAATACTGATATGCGTATTTCACTTTCTTTTTGAAACTAAAATAAGCAAGTTTTTTGTCGATCAATTTTCATAATTCATAGCGACCTTCATGCATTACTTGGTTGATATAAACCTTATTCATCAAATTTAATGTTTTTCTTTCTCGTTAGAGGTAAATTATTCAGTAAAAGGTACGATTTTTAAACTACTTTATTCCGAGTGCTCGTAAAAGTTACATAATTCTTAACGCATGACTTACATTTTAATTATTTAAGCTTCAAGACAAGCAAGTTTGAAAATTACTTGCATAATATTCAGTTATACTTACTTGTAAAATTAATGAATGAAATTATGTAAACCAGATAAACAAAATCACATGAAAAGGAAAAGCCAACATGCTTTGTTTTGGTTTGGTTTATTAATATTCCCAGAACAAATACTGACATGTGTTTGGAATTTTGTAATTTGAGCTATGAAATCACATATTTAGCAAAAAGGTGATATAATTAAAGCAAATCGACATGATATATATTTTAATACATAAAAGAGATGAAAATGTAATTTACCCTATACATTGTTTGTACAACAGTTACAAAACGATCCCATTCCTCCTCTGACAGCGTTCTTACTTCTCGCCTTGTACGAAACCCGCTCGTTGGCGGAGAAAATCCAAATCTGGAAATAAAAGTTTGTTAACAAAAATGGCAATTTATTCCATTGTATGTGGTTGTTGAACGATTTTACCAGTTCAAACACAGATGAAGCTTGTATACAAGTTATAATTTCTTCATTGATAGGCCTACAAATATGTTCGATAAGTTCATGTGATCGATGTATTTGAGAAGTTTAAACTGTGTAATTAAAAGAAACCTATTACTCGCCTAAAACAACATAAAATGTTTGTTATACAAGAAAACATATTTTTGGTCCGTATTGAATTTTCAAAACAACTCTTTTGAGTTCTTGTTAACGACGAAACAATTCCTTCTGACCTTAAGTTCCCATTCAAATCTTGCAACTGTAAAGAAACTTAATACTCTAATGTTATTTTATTTAAACACTTTATGTCATAAACTTTGCAAAACGCAACATCCTGATCGGGTAAACAACAATTATTACATGACAGAATATAAATACGTATGAATATCTTCATTGTTAAAGAAATATATTATGGTCAGTTTGTTTTTTCTTTCTACATATGTACGTATTCTTTGCCATAAATAGCACATACCTTTGGTCTTGTCGTCTTTTGAAAAAAGCGATATCCTCCTGCGTGAGTTCTCGAGGATCCGATTCCTGGTTGTAATATGCCATCACGCATGCGCGTTCGGCGGAATCGTAATCAACAGGCTCTCTCTAAATGAGTAAAGGAAAGAAAATAAATACCATCACGTTATCTACCAATACCAGCCAATATCATCTTTATCTGTGTAAATAACATCCAACGACAAGTTTATCTATTTATTATCTATAAATTAGAAAGATCTCATATTGGAAATACACCAAAATCTTGCAACAAGGTATTTTGCAGCCTGTTTTTTATGGAGATTTAATTTACAAACTTAAGAAGTTAAAAGGCAATGACTATTTCTCCCGGTTATTCGTAAAAACAATCTGTAAAATTAAAAAAAAGAAAGGTTACCAACATGATTTTATACAGCTCTCTGCATGCCTGGTGATTAACCCATCTACAGTTGATCATTATGCTTACCTCTTTGGTTGCACGACGGTGGCAGGGGTTTAAGAGTTTATGAAGGTTTATGGGGAAATCTTTTCTTAAAAGAACCTAGAAGCTGGATTTGTTTCTTTTATCTCTGCCATCGTGTTCTTGCTGATTTTACTCCAGGAGCTCTGGCCTCGGTAAGATCATCGAGTACCCGCCCTTTGGCTTTACAATGCTATTAGCTTCTTATGTTTTATATGTTTGTGTGCTTTTGCATGCAACGTTGTTGAGCGGTTGGGTGGGTTGGAGATATTTCACCAAGACAACTTGTACTTGTTTTGTGATACGAGAACCTGTTTGGGCAAGTGTGGGGTTGGAGCACCCTAGAACCTGGTGGCAATTTGTGTTGCCACTGACCGTTCCAAGGCGGTATCACCAAAGGTTCTCTTTTTCGTTAATTGTTTGTGGCGTCCTATTTGAATTGACATACTTATAACAAACATGCTCTCTCTCTCTCTCTCTCTCTCTCTCTCTCTCTCTCTCTCTCTCGCTGTATTTTGTGAGTGTGGCGATTCCTGATATGCATATATTACTTTTTTTGAGACTGTTGAAATTATAAATTTTGCTATATCTCTGTCGGTCAAAAAATTACCGGCGAAGTTGCTTTTTTATTTATTTAATTAACACGGTAGCGATGTTTGTGCCGTTTGGGGGTCGTAAATCGTCGCCCCATACATTCAATTAGTACTGTCTTCAATTATTCCCTTAGAACGACGATAAGCACATTTATATTTGTAAAAACATTGAGTTGAGCTCAACTGGGACAAGGCGTGACAGTAAACCCCTTTTCATAGCTGCTTTGAACAGTTTCAATAAAACCGAGCATGCAATAGTTTGATATTTATCGTTTTCGGTGGCATTTAAAGTTCCTTTAACATCTATTTGTTTAATCAATGACAATAAAATCCGTAATTTCTTAAGGTCCTTACAAATAAGATGATTCCATCGGAAATTTATTTTGATGCCTATTGTGCAGAAATTGTAGGGTCCTTTTGAAATAAGTAATGCAAACATGCTGAGCATAACGTTGTTTCTTATTTAAAAAAATCAATAACACACTATTAAATAGTCACTATTATTGCTTTTTAATAGAAACATAATTTTACAGTTACTTTCATTGCAAAATTAGGAATCAATTGATAGCAAAAACAAGATGAAGTACCTAATATGCAATTGTTGCCTAAAAGCAAAACAACCTATAAAGGATTCTATTTGGTCAATTAAAAGCTCAGATGACGTTTCAAAGAAGCTTAAATCAAGTCAACATCAATTGTTTTCTTAATCAACTTATGATTTATCAAAAGGTAACAGTTCAGTTCCTCATAATAGAGAAAGAGTCAAGCTCACCAGTAACGTTTAGTAACAATGTCGTTTAGATTTATTTGTAATTATTCCGTGGAAATAAAACAAATGGTCTTGATTACCTGCTCAAAGTATACTGTATTTATTAAGAATACTGTTTCAAAACTATGTAGATGAATTTAAATTTCAAAAAAATTAAATTTGCGAAAAATAAAATATATAAATTTGAATTTAAATCGGGACAATTTGAATGCGTAGAATTAATAGATGAACAGGAAACTTTAAATGCAAACCAATACGTTTATTTAATATGAAGATGTTGCAGGCTCAGTCTGATTCAGCCTGTTTATGGTAACTAATGGAAATGCATATTACTGTTACAATTATATTCTGACCATCCTACCCATACCACCCTTTCGCTTCGCGTCTCAAACAATGGTTTGCCATGCCATTAGTTATAAGATCTTCAGATTTTTTTAATGTCAGTGGCGTATGGTCCTAGATAAAAAAATGGATTTGCCCTTTACAAAAAAACAATAGCCAAAACTGACAGGAAAATATCTGAGAAGTTAAATTTTATGTTATAAAGGGAACACAAAGGCAAAAGTTCAAATAAAAAGGTAGATGCTTGGTGCGATCGATCAATAACAAAAGCATACTACTGTTGTATTTGGATCTGTCCATAAACGAGTTCAAGATGCGAATATACTAAAACAAAAAAATAAAAGTTACATTGAAAGATTTTAAGTCATTCCTATTAAAATATTTATTGTTAAAATATAATTATTCGAATCATTTAAGGTACCATTTACAATTCTAGCAAACACCAACATTACTAAAATTAGTAATGTGTTTGTCTCTAATAACAGCCATAGTGAGCGAAAAATTCGGTTTGTTTAAGATGTTAAAATTTTACATTGTAAGCTTCAACACATTTCATTCACCACTCAGTATAATTTGCATTAAACTGAATTATTATCGGACTATTTTAAAATATTTTTCGGGCATAAACTAAAACACAATCTGAGTTGTCTCTGTAAAAGTAAAAAAAGAATTCATAGTGTCCTTTAAGCACACAACAGGCATTGCATTATTATTAACTGTTGAATTTTTGGATAAGCCCAATGCCCTACAGATATGGTTGCCGACCATGCAATAGACAGACACGGTGCATACGGTGTCAAATATGTTAATTTTTTTAATCATCCGTCACTATATAAATAAAATGGACTTGACTTTACATATTATCCATATCCTAAAAAAACGGAAAGCAAAAGAATGCCCATATTCTGCCAGACTTATTTTTGACATTCTGCGTGGTTTGAAATAAGCATACCATCGAGGGAAATAACTGAAACTAATCAATTAATATCGTTGCTCATGTACTGATACATTACGTTTATTCACCTGTAGTGTAAACGTACGTATGTTCCCACGAAAATTTCATTAACTCAAGACACTTATTCCGTGATTTTGCTTTTTTGTATAGTTTTAAGACACCATCTGTAGCAAAAGAGAGTTTTATGCAATTTTACTAAGAGTTATTGGTTTCTTTCCGTGTCACTTAAATAAATGGAAGCACTTTTCAATTTATAATGTAGGTGTCTGTTTTGATTGCTTAATCTTAAGTGTGGCGAATTGATGTCGCATGGCTCATAAAATTATCATCTGATATTTACACGCATTTATAGAAAGGATATTTAGTGTTTTGTCAAATAAAACGCTATTCGGTCTATATAAACATGACATTTCCACGTTTATTGGATTATATCGAAATAATCATAATATTTCATATTCTATTGCCTAACATGTTTCCTTGCCTAACCGATGCATTTAAAAATTGGTCGGTTATCGCAATGAACTTTCTTCAAATGTTACTTATCCAAAATACTTAATTTGCAGCAATGAAAATGTGTTTTTCTTTTCTTCAATTCATGGTATCCAGACGTTTCACAGCTCCTATTCGTCTTACCTAGAAAAAAGGATTCCGCTTAGACCAAAAACCTGTTTATATAAAATGATATAGCCTCTACCTGGGAGCGAACCCGCACCGTCACGGCGACAGCGCCTAGCTATGCACTTCCGACGACGCAACCAATTGAGATAACCGGGACTACCCCCCAGAAAGGTTGATCGGATAGCCCTGATATACGTTATCATCACTGCACGATATCGGTATATATACATAACATTTTTTATCAGTTTTATAATACCAACATTTTTAATGCTGCCTACAAAACTACGCTTCCTTTCCTGGATATATTAATTTATTAATTGTGAATTCTGTTGATACTAACCAGAAGACACGCGTTTAATTCTAGTTCTGTTATACACTCGTCAAAAGTTCTATTCTATGTTGAATATCTCAAAGTAAAATTATCATAATTCAAAAAAAAGTTTGACATTATGTTTAATATGATCAAGCAATAGAAAATATTTGAAAACTGTGCATTTGTTTTACATAGTACGTCATCTACGTCGGCATAACCTATTTATGCCTAATCCTCATGCGGCAATCGAAATTGAACTTTTTACATCCGATTTTGTTTTCCACATGTTTACCGACACCGGACAATCTAAAAACACACACCAAAGTTTTATAACAATGGAACGTTTGACGACTGTTAGCCACGAAAACGCCGTCAAAATGCTCTTAACTGGCACTACTTTAAATTTGTTATAAAATATCCTGATGTTATTCGTAAATAAAAAAATAAATGCCTCATTATTGCATATTTTATCATAATAAGAAAAAATTGAAATGAAATTATTTTCTAGATTGATAACGTTGCTTACGATGAACGTTGACGTTACTCTCTTACGTCATTAAATATTTACCCAAAATAACGTAAAACGAAAATGTGAGAATTGCATTTGTTTGATAAGTGCCCAATTATCAAAACTCTAAAACTTAAATTAAAAGAAATAAAAAAAACCCTACAACACCGAATTAATCGAAAATCATGTTTGTTCGGACAAAATACTGTCCGAATTACCGGTCTATTTTATCGAAATAAGTACTTTTTTTCTTTTGAAAAGGCTGACACACATCTATAATAGAGAATGGCATCGTCCCAAACCGCTTGACCAATGAAAAACTTTTGGCGAAAACCAATGTGAGAAAAATAGAATTTTGTCCTCGACATCCACGTTATCACGTTATGGATAAAATAGAGAAGAGCGTGTTGGCTCATCGTCACCATCAGACTATAACGACGCTACAGGAAGTTATTTAAGTGCAATGAAATGACAAACCACAACATGTCCTTGAGACTTACATCAAATTTTGATGATAAAAAGATGAAAAAATGATCACAACTGATAGCGGATGCAATGATAATTTACTTGAGAATTGCATTCTGTGTGCCAGTGAGCTGAAAATGTTCTTTTTTTAAATTGCGCTTAGCAGATTCCAGATTGTTTGTGTGGGTTAATATGATATTGAAAAACCTGGTTTAAACCCCCAGTGGCAATTTGATTTGCCACTGACCGTTCCAAGGCGGTAACCCCTCAGGTTCTCATTTTTGTTAATTGTTAGTGGTGTCTCTTTTGAAACTGATCATTTTATTAACCATGCTCTCTCCCTCTCTTCTTTTTGACTGTGTGGGGAGGCTGTTTTTTCTGAATGTGGCGATTCCTGATATGCATTTTTCACCTTTTCATTATAATTTATAATATTTTGAAAGATTCTATCAAATAGTTCGGAAAATCAACATTTATTAAGTGTTCACTTAGAACTTTTGACCAGTGTATATTAGACCATATTACGGAGATGGGATTTTGGATTATGGCTGAAATTTTAAATTAAAATTATACTGAGTGGATTTCCTGCACATTTTACTTTCTTTGTGAGCGGAAATTTATAATTTTTGTATGTAAAACACAGTTTCACATGAACTTATGTGCCCAAAGACAAAGACATTGATTTTTAAACACCTTTCTCTTTTCCAATTTATTCATTTCTTTACACACATCAAAACTATTCCAAAAATTAAAGTGTTGTGTTTTCATTGGCACTTAGTATATATGATAATGGCGTATTTATGTGTTGCTTAATTATACATAAAATTTGCAATGAAAGTTAAAATAAAAGGCATTTGTTCAATTATTTCCAATTAATTTCCGAATAACAAAACAAAAATACCCAATGATTTCAATATAGAACGCATATCATCTATAAATGATTAAACATTTATTACAAATGTAGCTTTCTGGGTGTTGATATTTTATAATTTATTGCTTCCCATCGAAAAAACTGATGCATATCTTTATGGTTATTCGTGAGCATTATGCAAAATAGACAGTGTTTACTGCTTCTAAATCGAATATAAAGTGACTATATTTATAAAAAAGTACAGAAAAACAGTTTTTCAATATAAAACTGTTTATGTTTAAAGTATTTATTTCCGTTAAACATAAATTTTATTTAAGACTTCATTTTTGTAGCATTTCAGCTTAGTTTTAGTAACACATTGTCCAAATGCATATAGCAAAAAAACCCTAAAAATCTGACATCACTTCATCAATATTATTACAAAAAAAGAAAATAAAATTAGCTAAATCATGCTACAAGAATAAAACACATGAAAGACTCTTTGCAATAGTTTTTATATGTTATATTTAGCACAGTTAACTTCGAGAAAAAAGTGAAACATGCATATCAGAAATTACCACATCTAGAAGACACAGCATCCAACTTAGTAAAAACATTCCTTCTTTTTCATATAGTGAGCAAGCTATATTACACAACAATTTTACAATCAAAAGTTGTGTTTTTTTGCAAAATTTTAACTTGATTGTATTGTTCGTTCAAAACTTATAGCTAAAAAACAGGTCAAAAAAGTCCCGAGTGTAAAACGTTTAGCGTGACCAATTTTTAATTTTTTTTTTCTTGTTGAATGTTTTATTCAGTTTTGGTCATAGTAGATAAAGTTGATAAACAGTAAATAAAGTTTTATAATAGGATGAATACATGTTTCTACTTCATATAAGACAACATGATTTAAGTAAAAACTGAACTTTAAAAAGAATATCCCATCTTATCTGAAGCTTATCGGAAATGTCCCGATTGTAACACTTTGGCTTTTCATATGAATGATTAACGCATTTTTTTGCACATAAATAGATTTTTTTTTATTTTTCAGGCTCACATATTCTAAAAAATACAATGGAAGCAGAAATTGCCATGTAGTACAGCTATTTTTTGGCTACATGGTCAGATGTGTTGCTCCGAGTGTAACATCTTTTTCACCTTATTTAAATCAGACATGTAACGTACAGAATAAATGTCTTGAGCTATTTCCATTAACAGTTTTATTACAAGTATGAATTGTATAAATACTTATATACCTGATACAGTGAAATCGAACATATATTTATATGTAAAATCAAGAAAACAACATAAAAACAGCATCATTCAGATATAACAAGCAGTATCATTGAAAAGATATTGAGGATATCTAATAAGCTATAATTAAGATAGTTTCAAAGATAAAAATAGGACAAAATTCATTTATATTAGTGGTGTTTTATCAAGATAATACTATAAGGTAGTAGTATAAATAAGTAACACTCGAGAAACAACAATCTTATTTAGGTATTACATGAACAAATTTGGTTTATTTTCGCAGGAAATAGAGACAGAAACATTTAATGTCACACTAATTTATTTCGAACGAACAACACAATTAAATTGAAAGTTTATAGCAAATTCCATAGCACTAAAACACATCTTTTGAATGAAAAATTTTATTCTTGTGGCACATAGCTTTCACTTTATATTCAAGTCCCCTCCTTACTCCCTTATACCATTTACTTTTTTAAAATATTTTCTTTCATCTCAAATTAAAACTGTTATGTGGTGGGGATGTGACACTATCAGGGGTACCCTTCCCTTTCCCCAAATTTATATTACGATTTTTTATTTTATAAGGCTAAAGTTTAAGCAAAAAAATCTGAATTCAAATTGTTCAAAATTCAATATATTACCAATCTTTTTTGAAATGAATTTTGAACAAATATGTTATTCTAAATTTTACCCACTTTGTCACGCTTTTTCTTCATTATTTTGAAACCCACCCAGTATAAAAAAGACTCTTCAAACAATTAACAAAAGTGAGAACCCGAGGGGTTAACGTCTTGGAACTGTCACTTGCAAAACAATTTGCCACTCGAGGTATCTAGGGTGCATTAACCTTAAACTTGCCCAAAAAAGGTTTCATTTAAAACAAACAACTACAAGTTGTCTTTGTGTATTATACATAGAGAACAAAATTGAAAAAAGAAATAGGTGAAAATATTATTCAATGGTAACTGTTTAGGAAAAAGACAAAGAACTGTGAATGAGAGCAATAGATATTTCGAATAAAATGTTCAAGGCAGAGTAAAGTTTCAATAATAATAATAATAATAATAATAATAATAATAATAATAATAATATTATTATTATTATTATTATTGTTATCATTATCATTATTTATAATTATTATTATTATTACTACTACTACTACTACTACTACTACTACTACTACTACTACTACTACAAAAGTGAAAGTTAGCAAATATTCCTACCTTTGCGTTTTCAAAGCATTCTTTAACTGACTGAGGCAATCTTTCCTCGTAGATAAAAGTAGACGCCCAAGAGAATGGCAACAACAGCAGGAACAACAACCACTGCAAGCAAGCCATGATTAACACTACATTAAACGAGGTCTTGGATATAAATATCAATCTGTTGATAATAAAAACATGGATGATCCAATCAGCAGCTTGCATGCACTACTTGGTATGGGACAAAAACCCTAGAAAGTGAGGTTCAGCCGATAACAAAATATGGTACATTGCCTCCTATGCCAAGTTCATAAGTTGGTACAATGACAATTTATTAATGCAAAACTTATTATGTTTCAAATAAATGTATTTATGGACTATCGTTTTAACAGACATTCCACCAATAGCTTTCTTCTATACAATGGAGGCCGACTGGACTCGTTGCAACATAAACTCATGTCAACACTTTATAAACTCTCGAACCAGAAGTTAACATAGATTTTATTTTACAAAATTGTTTGAATAAAACGTAATGAAAAAATGCAGTTTCATTTGTCAAAACAAATACAATCATAAGAGTAATATAATTATGTTTACCGTTTTTAACAATAAAAAAGTCAGATGCAATTACTCACTTAAAAACTTGCACGAATAAAAATAAATCTTTAAACTGAGCTTTATTGCAGCTTCAACAGAATACAGTGATATAATACAGAGCTTACTTAAAGTATCTCTAAGTCGTTAAGAAAAAGAACAATGAAATGGCTGCAAATTACGTTTAAACATGCATGTACTTATAACACTTTTGTATGTCACAGTTAATCGATTTAAAAAAATAAAACAAGAATCTGGATTAAATAATTACTTTTTTTATTTAAAACATTAATCGTAAAGCAATTCACTGACGCTGTGAATGTGGTTGGTGGAGATTATGTTGTGTACAAAAATCAGGCTTCATTTATAACAGATACCAATCTGCCGCCTAGTAGAGGGTGTGGGATAGATATAAGTTGAGAGTTTAGTTTCGCTGCGAGAAAATGATCTTTCTGGCTACTGACGTCATTAATGGATACAAAACCTCTAAGCCAATATTTCATAGTTATGTTTATTTCACGCTTGTTTATTACACAAGTAAAACGTTGTGAATGAGGTGAATCATAAGAGAAAGTTTCTTGTTGAATTCGATTATTGCATTATCAAAAACCAATTAGAGATCATTCTTAAAGTAAGCAGGATTTTTTTCTTCAGCAACAAAAGTCTGTGGAAAAAAATGGTTTATACCAATTTTAAGTATTTATTTATAGCTTAACCAGACGGTATCACACTGTAATATAGTTATAATCTTATAGGCGACCAGTGTTAATCCAGATTTGCTATTAATTCTGACCAAAAAGTGACCATCATCCATCATATTAAATTAATGTTTTACATCGATAGTGAAACAAAAATTATAACGCTCACTTACTGATTCGGATTTCTTGCTGGTGACCGTTGCTCGCGTAGCTTTCGGATTGCAGAAATTCCAGAAGAATTTTAAATTATAATTATTATTAATATTATTGTTATTATTATTATTATTATTATTATTATTATTAAACCTTATCTTTTCACTTAACGAGTAATTCATAAAACAAAAAGAACAATGATATATACAGCAAAAAATTATATAATAAAATTTCCGAATCGGTAAAATATAGATCACTGACCTTTTTTTTAATTATGAGGGTTATATTCTAGTAAAACAGGTACGTAATTCAGAACAAATATTTCGGTCCGTTTTCGGATCATCAGAACTAAAAAGTAAGATATTGCGTAGCAAGAAAATATATCATACACGATTCACAGACGTTTTATAAAACTTATAATTTGTATGAAAGCAGTGTTGTGTATCTATCGGTTATGAACTGTCGGTAATAGATAAATCACTGTTATATTACAATTTTGATACGAGTGATAAACTAGACTACATTAGCTAAGCATACTTACCAGTCCGATATAAATCAATAACTAGTCCAAACAAAGAATTCTGAACAGATCAATAGCAACTTATATCATTTTTTTTAAAAGTATCGCTAAGATTCTATAATAGACAAGCCACATTTGAAATACCATCCTGAACAAAAATAACAAGTCTCTACTTTTATGCTTACGTTCTTATTACGATATTTCCATTTAAGGAAGAATGATTTGAACAATATGATATAAATAAATATATTTTAAGTTTTTATGCTCATGAGCATAATCTTCTTACTGCCCATCGAATCACGTGATTGGTTTGTAATAATGAATTTGGTCTCCGGAACACAGTCATTTTAATTATTTGAAAGTTGACCTTTTAATAGTCGTACACAGAGAACGATTAAGGCAAACAATTAAAAGACACGAGATATAACTTTGGGGCGATAAACAATATTGATATCGTTACTTTCTGGCATGTTGAAAAACTTACAATATGTATATCATGAGTAGCCACAATCAGAAAAATACCTGTAGCCTCTACTTACAGCCAAACAGTAGAGATGAGATTCTAACAGGGTCATCTTCAAAATATTCACTACGAACAATCAACGAAAATATAAAACTGCGTGTTTACCGCCTTGATTAGGTCAAAGGTATTTTGGGATCCAGAAACTTCTTAAAACGGGCCGAAATATTGAAACAAATATTTTTGTTAGAAGTACTATAAAAAACGTAATTATCATGCTCAACAACCTCCAAAGGTCATTAATGCTAGAAGTTCTAACTCAGCAGAATAATTTCGTCAAGACTATCGTACAATTTTATCACCTTTTTCTTGACGGTTCGGATAAACCTGTATATATAAACATAATTAGTATTCTATATGTCAAATTGGACGTTTATTTGACCGTAAGCTCACATTAAGAAAAGTAGTTCAATGTTTATTAATTTTTATCAATAGTTTCAAGTTTTGGTACTTGTTTGCAATTATTTGATCTAAAATGTATAAAATATTAAGTTTTTTCCTTTTAAGATAATGCAAATTGATCTGTATAAATTAGTCTCTGAGAAGTAGTAATTATGCATCCCCGCCAGGACTACGTTATTATTGCACGAAGAAATAGATATTGACCTTTGCAACTTTGCAACCTGACCGAGGCACGTCCATTACAACCAGCGGATACGCATATGTATAACGTAATTTCAAAGTTGTTTATAGATATCAACAAAATTTTCAGAAGACAGTTATTGCATCAGCTCAACAATGTTGCATGCAAAAGCACACAAACATTTTAAACATAGGAAAAAAAAGCAATATATAAGCTTATTACATTGCAAGGCCAAAGGGGCGGGTACTCAATGATCTTACCGAGACCAGAGCTCATGGAGTCAAATCAGCAAGAACACGATGACAGGGATAAAAGAAACAAATCGAGCTGCTTGGTTCTTTAAAAAAAGATTTCGCAATAAACCTTCATTAACTCTGAAACCACTGCCACTGTCGTGCAACCAAAGAGGTAAGCATAATGATCAACTGTAGATTGGTTAATCACCAGGCCTTGCTTTTTGAAGTTACAGATGATTTTTATTTCATCAAGGTAACTTGTACTTGTTTTGTGAATAAACGTTTTCTTCTGTGTTTAAATAATTTCTGAATGAAAAAAAGTGAAATATGCATATCAGGAAACGCCACACTCACAAAACTCAGCCTCCCCACGCAGCGAAAAAGAAGAGTGGAAAATAGAAGTAAGTATGTCAAATTCAAATCAGACGTCCATCAATTAAATTGAGAACCCTTGGTGTTACCGCATTGGAGCGGTCAGTGGCAAAACAAATTGCCACAGGGGGTTTAAACCAGGTTATAGGGTGCGGCAACCTCACACTTGCCCCAGCAGATTCTCATATCACAAAGCAAGTACAAGTTGTCTTGGTGAAATGACTCCAACCCACCCATCAGCTCAACAATGTTACATGCAAAAGCACACAAACATATAACACATAAGAGACTTATGGCATTGAAAAGCCAAAAGAACGGGTACTAAATGATCTTACCGCTTCCCGAGACCAGAGAACCTGAAGCCAAATCAGCAAGAATACGATGACAGTGATAAAAGAAACAAATTAAAGTATTTAAAAACAAACAAGATTTGATGCACGTAAAGTAAAAGTGTACCAACAAAACACACTTCTGATTAGAACATTTCACTTGTCAATCGTTCGAATTGCACAGACATTCCAATTTAAAAGGTGATAGATATTGTATTGAAATATATAGTAACATTAATATTAAATATAATCAATCATTTGAAAGTCGTGCATTTGTGCAACTTATTTACGTAAACCTCAACGGTTGCACCACTACACATTCGAACATGTTATTTTACTTTCGTTTTTCCAGATGTATGCCATTACTTAACTATCGCAAAACAATACAAGAATGTAAAAACAAATATAAAATATTTATCTCATATTCGTGTAAGTAGTCTTTATTTGTCGACATTCTAAAACTATCTCTAATTCAAATGTGTTAAACGTTAATTCTAGTAAAATGACGTTTCTTTGGTCAATATATTAAAATGCGTGTCCGACTCTATTTTATCAAAGGAATACTTTTTTCCGGTAGAAATGATGTTACACAATTATCGCAGACTAATAAAACTTTTCAAAGTGCAAGAACACTCAAAAGTGTTGGCACAAAAGAGTGCGACAAATGGAATTTCGGCAATGAAACTAAATTAAACACGTTATGTATAAAATAGAGAGTATGTATGCAAGTATGTTTGCTCCTCATGCATGCCAAGCAAATGATGATTAAAGGAAGTTGTTTCGATTGGCTTGTAACATCATTTTTCCTTTCAAATATCATCACATTTATAAGACAGAAATTAGTAAATGATTAAAACTGACGAAGGACACCATAGCCATTATCCTGAAAAGTGATTTTAATTGACTAAAAGAAAGAAAAGATTTTTTTTTTATCTAAATAAAAGTTCATACTCTTTAAATTCGAATTTTCGGACGCATGTCCTTTCTCAAGAATAAAAAAGAAACAGCATGTTAGTTAGCATGGGTGTAAAATAAGTAAAAAGTCTGTATTATTCTTGAGAAAGGTCATGCGTCAAATAAATCGAAATTTCAGAGTGTATATTGTATTTAGTATTATAACCAGATATGGGGGGAATGAAATTTAAAATGCATTATTTCTTTCAGTTATGCAGGGTTATGATAAATTGAACAGATCTAGCATTATTTTATTATATAACGATATATCCGATGATCTGTGTCAGAATGATTTTCAAACATTCAGAAAAAGAAAGCGTTCATGTAATCGCACCGGAGACAAACTTACATTGCTGCTTTAAAAAATGTCAACAAACGAAGCTAAGATGGCCGACATTATCAAAAAGATCGACACTGTCCTACAAGTAAACAATAGGGTAGGTGCACTTAAGAAAGCTATTGACAATCATAACTGTAGCCTCAACTTGAGTAAAAATCTATTGACGCCGAAGCAAGAGCACGTAGAAACAATTTAATATTTGGTGGTTCCCGGAAGTCAGTGGTGAAGATTGCGAAATTAAACAATCCTGTCTGATACGTTGCTCATCCCTGGACGAATTGTAATTGACAGAGCCCATAGGATAGGCATGTATGTGTGGAGACAAACAAGACGCATCATTTTTCGTTTCCGTGACTACCACGACACTGAGACACTGAATATATCCTAGCAAAAGCCCAACATCTAATAGACACACACGACAGCATAAATCGAGATTATCCAGAGGAGATCATCAATGCACATAAGGCACTTTGGCCGGAGTACAAAACACAGGAGTAGCAAATTCCTGTCAATACTGTCAAAATTGTGTATCCAGCTTAACTTATGGTTGGTAACAGAGTAGTGCGTGACATATTCCCGCATTGGAGTAATATTATGAAATGTTGTCGTGTTTATGCTACCCACCGATCAACCGATCCGAAATACCAGCGAGAGATCAGTAGATCAACATCCCCCTCAACAAATGCTCAATTTTCCCGTGAAAATGTACGCGTCAATACAGAACAAATAACCAGTTTTTGTTTTGACTGAAACGCATCTAAACGATAATGATGTCATACTGACTTTGAAAACTTTGAAAACTCTACTGACTTTGCCAAAAACAGAAAGCAGAGTTAAAATCGAAAATCAGGAGGTTTTTGTGCTTTGGTCAAAATTGATATTCTAAATTTTGTTGAAATTGTTGATTCAAGTAGTGAATATGTACTATGGCTAAAATTGCCAAAATACTTGTAAAAACGCCAGAAAATATAATGCTTGGTGTACTTTACGTGCCCCCTGAAAAATCCAAGTTTTTAAATGATGATTTTACTTAATTGGATTTGTGAAATTAGTTAAATGAGCAGTGAGTATAGTTACTATCCTGATAGGTGATTCACGCTCGGACAGCTTTAGTGATTGATTATGCCATAGCCTCGGCTCAATGCTTTTCGTACTGATTTTGAAATCATCGATGCACTTTTTAATAATACCTCGTACCCGCAATGGGATTTATGTTTACACGATTCTTTTAAAAATAACATTAACGCTGAACAACTTCAGTGTGTATTAGATTTTTGCGGTTCTCTACCAGTTTGTCCAAACTCAATCGATGTAATTACTGATAATATAACGAAATCGTTCGGTAATGCTGCCGCTTCCACCTTCCGTAACAAATATATTAACATCCGGAATTTAAAAAGCCATGGTTCGGTCGCAAGTGTAGTAAAGCCCAAGCTAATTATAACGAAGCAAGAAAAATGTACAAACATGATCAATCGAATTCAAATAAAATACAACTTTACAATGGAAGCAAGGAATATAAAAGAACAATGATTTATTACAATAAACAGTATAAATTTATTAACGAAAATAAACTTAGAAGTATGCAATCCGGATATTTCTGGAAATATATATAGAGAATGGGTCCCAAAGTAGAAGCAACCCTTTTACTGTTTTGAACGGCATGTCTGCAAAAAAAAAATATATTGAATCTAATGGATGGTGAACGAATTGTTGGACAGCAAACTAACGAACATCGTGCTTATCGGACTAAGTTAGGGGGAAATGAAAACAAGTAAGGGATGGTTCAAGTGTGTTGAAACTTTCCCTCCTTGTTTAGGTACTTTAAGATATGTATATTAACAAAGACACCTTTAGCAAAAAACATCCACGAAAATGCAATGCAGGCATATGTCAATTTGTGTTACTGATAAACACCGCTCACATTATGTAAAAGGTAAATAAACAAGTCAGTATTATCATCTATACGAGTACATTCGGGATTCATTTTGAACTTTCTGATTTGCGATTTCATTTTAAAACAATGCTGTAAACGGACCAGCAAAATGACATTAAAAGAGTGATCCCGGTCAATAACGTTAATCGGTGTTCAGCATACAGATTTATACCAGCCACAGGGAATAAACAACGCAGCGGCATACTCTGTTCGTGCAGTGGTACATGACAAAAACATCTAAATACTGCATTAAAATCGAAAAAAGCTTCACCTGACATTGAATTCGCACATTTTAGAGGCAGAATGATCGTCATATTATACCAGCGGGCAGATAAATCAAACATGGATCGAATCACGTAATATTTTATTCAAAACGAGTCAAAGCTTACCACCTTCCTTTCCGGGTCAAAATAAACATCGACAACACCGTCACCGAATATTCGCAGAACAATTTCCTCGCTTCCACCCGATTCCACCATCCGTGACCTAGACTTGTTTGAATGTAAATATTTGAAGAATAATTGGAGGTCAAGCTTTGGGAATGATTTAAGTTTTGGGAAATATGGCACATTACAAAAGCCAAGAGAACGAGTTTATACTTATTGTTATAAATTCACTCATTCACCATCGTGCTAAGAGCTGAAGATTAAGTGAAGCTGGATGACATTAATGGATAAGAATCCTGGTACAAATCATCAAAGGAACTTTTAATAGCAAATTATAATAAAAGACATATTACAATACATATCATCTTTCAGTAATATATAAAATGTCTATAACATTTATTTGCGCCATTGCACAATTATCAAATAAACATTATGTATATACCAGCCACAGGAAATAAAAAGTAACTGTATTGCTTTCCATATAAAATTTTATTTAACTAAGTATTTCTTTAAGTATTCTGGTTAATCAAAATGATATGAAATTTATATTCCAAAAACCTGTGAAACGAGCAAAGCGTTGTCAAATTATGTTCTTTATGACTTTAATACTGCTGATTTATCGTAAAATTTTCATTCACTAATACAAATGAATTGACAACTTTAAAGGTATAGAAGACTTTATTTAAGAGCCTAAAGAAGAATCTGATCAAGATACTTGCAATCAATAAAAATATGCCCTAATGGCCCATAAATAAATTTGAGATATATTCTCTAGATTAAATATTTATCATAGCGTTTATATATTTATGCTATTGGAATATCATTTTCGCTTATTTAACATCTTTTCTTAAAAGAACCTAGAAGCTCGATTTGTTTCTTTTATCCCTGTCATCGTGTTCTTGCTGATTTTACTCCAGCAGCTCTGGTCTCGGTAAGATCATTGAGTTCCCGCCCCTTCGGCTTTGCAATGCTCTTAGCTTCTTATGTTTTATATGTTTGTGTGCTTTTGCATGCAACATTGTTAAGCCGATAAGTGGGTTGGAGTTTTTCACCAAGACAACTTGTACTTGTTTTGTGACATGAGAACCTGTTGGGGCAAGTGTGAGGTTGGTGCACCCTAGAACCTGGTTTAAACCCCCAGTGGCAATTTGATTTTCCACTGACCGTTCCAAGTCGGTAACCGCTCGGGTTCTCATTTTTGTTTATTGTTAGTGGTGTCTTTTTTGAAACTGATCATTTTATTAACCATGCTCTCTCCCCCTCTCTTCTTCTTGACTGTGTGGGGAGGCTGTATTTTTCTGAATGTGGCGATTCCTGATATGCATATTTCACCTTTTCATTATGTTTATCGAGTACTAGCTATAGTCTGATTGAGAGTACAATAAGCTCATTTTTCTTTTCTTTTTTGAATGGCCGACGAGTTGGGGGGACAAGAGTTGATTCACCAAGGAAACTTATACATATTGTTCACAATAGAATTTGTTTTCTAAATATGCTCTCTTTCTTTAGTGTAGCTTTTCTAATGTGAATAATTAATAAGCTTTCCTTTATCTACGCGTTTTCATTTTGTCGCGCATATTTTTAGCACAGTATAGAACTGATGAAAAATGGAAGTGCAAGTGGTATTCCATCGCTTTTAAACTGTGGAATTAAATTTTTGTTATGACTGTTTTTACGTCGGTACCCATACGCACATAATTTTCCGAATGAGAACGGAGACGGGTGAAAGTTTGTACTATATTACGTCAAAATTACACCAAAAAGCTGCGCTTAACTTTTAAGACTTTTCTTACAGTTTCCAACAATTAACTGTTTAGATTTGAATGAAACTGTAAGATGTAAGATGCATAAACAAGGTTTACAAATATAAAATTGAATAGAAATGTCTCGTTAATTTTTAAAATTAATTTGAGCAATGTCAAATGGTCACATTTTGACGATAAATTAAAAGCATATATAATCTAAAATATATCATTTTTATATTTAAAAAATCATTGTATCTCATACATAAAACATATGAATACATTCATTTAAATGTAATCAACTGGACTGTGTATGAAAAAAGTGGACAAAAATAAGATATGTTTTTACTTTTTGCGTATTTTATCAATTGCCCTGGTTTGAAAAACATTTGTTTTCATGTTTTTTTTTTGTGAAAATTCATTTCTGGGTATCATTTTCCGAATAGTAAACAATTTATTTGCAGTGTTTCTTAATTGGATAGAAATATTGAACTAACAGTGCTGTTATCAGTCACGTCCTTTGAAGGTCGTTGAGCATGATACTTATGTTTTATGTCAATAGTTCTTCTAAAGTTACCTTTGTTTTAATATTTCGGCCAGTTTATAGATGGGTAGTTTCAATATTTCAGAAAAAAGATATTCGGTTATTGTTCCATCACCACAATAATATACATTCTCCTTTTTTAATTTTGCCTTTGCGTTGTCTGTGATATGCAACATTTATATTCTCAGATACCCTGTCAAAATTCTATTTCTTTAGTTCCGCCCATTGTTTTCTCGTTTAGGGCAACCCCATTCTTTTATCTGGGGACCATACGCCGCTGAATATGGAATGGTATTTATCTGAAAAATACCGTGTTGAAGGTTCCATGATCACAGCCATAGGCATACCATCGTTTGAAATGGATCAAAATTGTACTATTTATTGGTGTAAATATTGAGTTGCGCTAAACCCGGGGCTAGGCGGCGTGGGCAGTAACATGCATTTCATTACTGCCCATAAACAGGCTCAATAAAACCGAGTCTGCAATATTTTCATATTTGTCGTGTTCGGTGCCTTTCAAAGTTTCACCAAGACAACTTGTATTTGTTTTGTGATATGAGAACCTGTTGGGGCAAGTGTGAGGTTGGTGCACCCTAGAACCTGGTTTAAACCATCAGTGGCAATTGGATTTGCCTCTGACCATTCCAAGGCGGTAACCCCTCGGTTTCTCATTTTTGTTAGTGGTGTCTCTTTTGAAACTGATCATTTTACAAGCCTTGCTCTCTCCCTCTCTATTCTTCTTGACTGTGTGGGGAGGCTGTTTTTTTCTGAATGTGGCCATTCCTGATATGCATATTTCACCTTTTTCTACCAAAAATCGAGATTACTTTATTACAGCCTTTTACAACACCTCGAGATACCTTGCTTATGATTAAAGGTTGATAATAATTTTCCATCTTTGGTTCATGAAATTTATCCTGCATAATGAACTCCAGCTTAATAAAGTAAACACTTTAGAAAAGCAAAAAACGTTCTTGATATATATCTTTCTATTAAAAATGGAAATGGTAAAGTTTCTACTAAAATATATGATAAACGATATTATTTAAATATTAAAATTGTATATTATCTGTATTTAGACAAATGTTTCTCTTCAACATCAAAGTAGCGTTGTTTGTGTCGTGTGGCGGCTGTAAAAATACTCCCCATACATTCAATCAGGGCTGATATCAGTTATGTCCTTTGAAGGTCGGCGAGCACGATATTTATATACTATGTTAATTGTACTTCAGAATTTACTTTTGTTTTTAATATTTGGTTCAGTTTAAAGATGTGTGATTTCAATATCCCAGCCAATATAAATTCAAATATTGTTTAATCATCGCAAGGATATACTTCTTGCTTTTTACATTTTGCCTTTGGCGTTGTCTGTGATATGAAGGATTTATATTCCCTGATCCCCTGTAAAATTCTATTTTGTTTAGTTCCGCCCATTGTTTTCTCGTTAAGGGCAAACCCATTCCTTTATCTGAGGACCATACGCCGCTGAACATGGAATAGTATTAATCTGAAAATACCACATTGAAGGTTCCATGTTCTAAGCCATATGCATACCATCGTTTGGGATGGATCAAAATTGTACTGATTATTGGTGTAAATATTGAGTTGCGCTCAACCCCGGGCTAGGCGGCGTGGATTACAGCCCATGAACAGGCTCAATCAAACCGAGCCTGCAATATTTTCATATTTGTCGTGTTCGGAGGTCTTCAAAATGACCTTTTCATCTATTGCAACAGGGTTCATATCTCACAGCTGTTTCCTTTTCTATGGATTGTACTGATGTTAAAAATTTCAATGAACGTCATTTTTGCAAAACAGAAAACTTTCAAAACAAGGTAATCTGTATCACAAATGAATCAGAAACATTTTGCTAGTTTTAACACTGATACCCAGATTAAAATAAAAAATACAGGTGCAGTTAAAATCACTATTGCAAAAGGTATTTCACAGCCAGTTTTTTTAGGACAAGTTACGAGATCCCGGTCCATTTTATCTTAAATAATTGTAATGTAATTAAGCTTGTGAATCTATATTGGACCTAGTTATTTGGCTAATGGTAGTCATATTTGCCCAATGCTAAATGCCGAGGGCTTATATAGCTGCCCGAAGCCAAATAACACCGCTAATATGAATCCACTTTATTAAATCTTTTTTAATGAAAGTTTTATTTAATAACAAAATATCCATTATTCTTGACTTTACATTATCTTTATGAACAGAGGTGTCGAATCTAGTTTTATATCTAGAAATCTTCGGTCCGGCTACAAAAGAAACCCGGCTGGTATTACATACCCACCGTGCCCAATCGTTACCTTGCGAAAAACGGCAAAGTCGCGTCGGATCCCGGAATATCCGGTAAGTATTTTGTTGATTTTTGTGAGAAAATCGTTGCTTTATATACTTTTTAATATTTCCAGAGAAAACAACCTAGTGCAGGATGATCTCCTAGGAATTGGCTGTAATGCTCTCGGTCGATTTCCTCCACATTTCTATCGTTTTCTCAATCATTCGGTGAAACCTCCGAAATTTGCTGAAAAAGTCGACAGTGGGTCCGGAAAACTCATGTTTTAAACATTTTCTCATGTATGTATTCACCTTTCCATGTGCTGGCCTAGTACTGATCTCTCCTGTACCCGATACAAAACTTGTTTAACGTTTCGGAAGTCTTGGCTGGTAGATAAAGGTCATTTTACGCCAACATTTTGGGGTAACGTAGGGTAAAACGGAGATCAACTTTCGTTTTAGGGAAACGCCGGAACCCCGGATAAAAGTTTTCAGACATACTCGGCATTTACTTTTTAATCTATATAAATTTACGTTTGTAACGTATTTTGAAAAAAAAAACATTAAGAAAACGTTAAGATCATTGAGTACCCGCCCTTTGGCTTTGCAATGCTATTAGCTTCTTATGTTTTATATGTTTATGTGCTTTTGTATGCAACATTGTTGAGCCGATAAGTGGGTTGGAGTTTTTTCACCAAGACAACTTGTACTTGTTTTGTGATATGAGAACCTGTTGGGGCAAGTGTGAGGATGGTGCACCCTAGAACCTGGTTAAAACCCCCAGTGGCAATTTGATTTGCCACTGACCGTTCCAAGGCGGTAACCCCTCGGGTTTTCATTTTTATTTATTGTTAGTAGTGTCTTTTTGAAACTTATCATTTTATTAACCATGCTCTCTCCCTCTCTATTCTTCTTGACTCTGTGGGGAGGCTTTTTTCTCTGAATGTGGCGATTCCTGATATGCATATTTCACCTTTTTAGTATTTTGAAATATTGTTTTAATGAAAATTCACACTAATGGCAATATTTTATTCTAGACAGTTCTTTAAACAATACAAGTTTTGTTTATTGGTTGTGGACAGTTAAAATGAGCTTAATTCCACATTGTTTGATTTCCAAAGGGTATTACAAGCTTAACAAATTTGCATTTTTGGGTCTAAATATTTTAAGTGATATGGGTGTTTCAATATACCTGTTATGTAAACATTGCTTTTGAATAATAATGAAAGATATTGGTGGAATATCCACCTGTATCTTAAAAAAACAATGGTAAATGGTGTGCATTCTCACAAATAACATATATGGGCATCCTAACTTTTAAGTATAGTAGAAGCCAACATTATAAATAAATTTTATATTTTACCAAAACATACCAAATTACCATGATTATACATTTATAACAATAAATGTCTTTGGTTTTGATCAGAACTACATTTGGATGATAAATTTAATAGTAAAACTTATGTAAGAATTATTTGAAGTATTCGATTTAATATCATTTTATTGCATTTAATGAGAAACATGCATTAATTTGTATAAAAACTACTTTGAAATATAATTTAAATGTTTCTTTCTCAGACTAATAAATAATATATAAAATATCAATAAAATGTGTTTTTATAAGACGGGAAAGCTTTGAAATAAAAAAAACGTTATTTAACCCTTTATATTTAGTCCATTAAATAATCCAAGCTTAGTTCAGGATTTTATTGTGCATAAGTTTTAGTTTTAGTGCATTTAAGCTTATTTAAATTTCATGTTATTTACTCCCAATAGTTTTTATAGTTTTATTTACAAGTTTCACTTACATAAGCAGAATCATGATAACCATTGAAAACAATATAATTCTATAAAAAAAAAGGTGAAATCTAAGCGTAAACATGCAGATCGTCAAATCTCTTGTGGCCACATCCCCGCCCCATTACAAATAGGGTCCTTATATTTCAGGGTTAAGCTGTAACAAAATCCCCATGTACATTAGCTTATCAACCTGCCGGTCATATCGTTACAGGGGATCTAGATGTTATCAAAGACTGTAGAATCCGCAATTTAATTTCAAAAGGTCCAAAATACAGAATTCCATCGGACATCGACTTTAATACATGTCGTGCGGAAATTGCAGAGTCTTTAAACTCTTTTTGCAATAAATGGTGTAAACGAGAACATGCTGAGCCTAATGCTCTTTCAAACTGGAAAAAACAAATATTCAAAATAATTGACACTCGTATATCCTTCTATAAAAGAAACATAGCTTTACTACCACCTCGACCTCGTTTTAACTTTCGTCATTTGAAAAAGGGTATTCAAGATTTTCACAACAAATTTGTTTTAACACCTGCTGATAAGGCTTCAAATAATGTTATTATAGTGTGACGTATACACTATATTAATGTTCAAACTGAAGAGCTGAATAGCACTAATGCTTATACACTGACTTCTTCATCTGAGAGTGATATTGTTACTGCACACACTCTACAAATTACAAAATTTAGAATCAGTGTTGAGCCTAAACAAGACAAAGTACCTACTATGTATTGGTTGCCTAAAATGCACAAAACACCGTACAAAGCAAGATTTATCGCTAACTCTAGTTCTTGTACAACAACAAAGTTATCCGTGCTCTTAACATCTTGTCTAACAGCTATAAAAGAACATGTAATTAGGTATTGCGAAAAAGTTTTTGAAACTACTGGCACAAATTTATTTTGGTCTATAAAAAATTCAAATGACGTTTTGAAGAAACTTAAATCAAATAATTTTCAGGCGTTCTGTTTGTCTACATATGATTTTTCTACCTTGTATACTTCTCTCCCTCATAATTTAATAAGAGACAAGCTAACCAGTCTCATTGAAAAAACTTTTGCTAGAGAAAATAAAATATTGATTGCTTGTAATGAACATAGGGCATTCTTTACAGATGGTTCTTATGATAATTATACTTCATGGACCTGTCAAGACCTTATCCAGGCGCTCACATTTTTATTGGATAATATTTATTTGAGATTTGGTACATCTATTTATAAACAAGTAATAGGCATTCCAATGGGTACTAATTGTGCACCCCTTGTTGCTGATCTGTTTTTATACTGTTATGAAAAAGATTTTATGTTATCTCTTTCTACCGAACATCAAGATGATATTATTACAGCTTTTAACAACACCTCGAGGTACCTTGATGATTTATTAAATATAGATAATAACCATTTTCCATCACTGGTTAATAAGATTTATCCTAAAGAACTACAACTTAATAAAGCGAACACTTCAGAAAAGCAAGCAAACTTCCTTGATTTAAATCTATCCATCGAAAATGGTTACGTCACTACTAAAATTTATGATAAAAGAGATGATTTTAATTTTAATATAGTAAATTTTCCGTTTCTAGACGGCGATGTTCCTCGTGCAACTTCTTACGGGGTTTATATCTCTCAGCTTGTTCGCTTTTCAAGAGCTTGCAATGATGTGAATGATTTCAATGAACGTAATCTTTGCATTACAGAAAAACTTTTAAAACAAGGTTATCGGTATCACAAATTAAGGAAAACCTTTTGCAAGTTTTATCGCCGATATCCAGATCTAATTCATAAATACAGCTGCAGTTTAAAATCACTATTGCAACAAGGAATTTCACAGCCAGTTTTTTATGGAGATTTAATTTATAAACTTAAGAAGATAAAAGGCAATAGTAATTTCTCCCAGTTATTCGTAAAAACCATCTGTAAATTTAAAAAGAAAGGTTACCAACATGATATTTTACAGCGCTCTGCAGGCCTGGTGATTAACCCATCTACAGTTGATCATTATGCTTACCTCTTTGGTTGCACGACGGTGGCAGGGGTGTAAGAGTTTATGAAGGTTTATGGGGAAATCTTTTCTTTAAAGAACCTAGAAGCTCGATTTGTTTCTTGTATCCCTGTCATCGTGTTCTTGCTGATTTTACTCCAGGTGCTCTGGTCTCGGAAAGATCATTGAGTACCCGCCCTTTGGCTTTACAATGCGATTAATTCTTATGTTTATATGTTTGTATGCTTTTGCATGCAACATTGTTGAGCTGATAGGTGGGTTGGAGATATTTCACCAAGACAATTTGTACTTGTTTTGTGATACGAGAACCTGTTGGGGCAAGTGTGAGGTTGGTGCACCCTAGAACCTGGTTTAAACCCCCAGTGGCAATTTGTTTTGCCACTGACCGTTCCAAGGCGGTATCCCCAAAGGTTCTCTTCTTCGTTGTTTGTGGCGTCCTTTTTTAATTGACATACGTATATAAAACATGCGCTCTCTCTCTTCCTCTCTTCTTTTTCGCTGCGTGGGGAGGCTGTGTATTTTGAGTGTGGCGATTCCTGATATGCATATATTACTTTTTTAAATTACGTTTTTATTTTCTAAACTACACCAGGACTGAACGATAATGTTTTTTTGTGTTTGCGTTTATTCAATATATAGCAAAAAGGTATCTTAAATAATGTTTGACGCAATTTAATGTTTTTATGTACATTTTAAAATAAGTGTGTATTGACTATAAATTGGCGTAAATTGATTTTTACAGTATTCATATATATAATAGAATAACCAAAATGTTCTAGTTTTTTATGTCACACATAGAATTGAATTAAAGTACGAAATATAATGGGAGCTCCTAAAATTTAACAAAGACTTAGTTTTTAAAAATTAATAAATGATCGTGTTATTATTTAACTTATTGCCATTGTTTACTCGTCGTTAATGATTATCTGGAACATAATTTTTCGGCGTTGCCTGTTCGTCCGTGTGTCCATTATTTTTAAAAGAAAAGGAAATCAACACAATTACTAACTTAAGGCAACAAAATGAAATTTGATATAAGGATAAAGTAAATGAAATATTCATTAACATAATTTGGAAATTTCGTAAGTAATTCCCGATAATACACCATCTATAATTTCAAAGATATATGAAAAAAAAATTAAAAAAGACTTAAATTATATTAAGTGCACAAGAAGATAAATATCTGCCGTCAGTAAAGAGTTGTTAGCTCCCTTGATCAGGTGGAAGTCGCGTTTTGTGTGGTGTCAAAATTTACTATTTTGAGTGCAAAAAACACATTCGAGACTAGTTTTCTGTGTCAGATATATTCCTGGATATTTGGTTATCAAAATGTGGCATGGATTTTAAGATTTTGTGATAGAGGATTGGGATTTAAAGTTTTTTCAAAATGTCCAGGTAAATATTTGAATTCTGTGACTATCGCCATCTTATTGGTTGGCTACTTGTCGTCTCTACCTGTATACCTGTATAGTCGTGCAACCGTAAAATAACTGTATATAACAATCAATTGCTGTACAAACAATAGAACAATAGAACAATAGAAAGTGATCGCTTAAAAAGCTCTCGTCACGCTACGCTACAGAAAATGTAAAAGTATACTACTGTACAAAAGTATGGCAGAGTGTAAAAATCAGCATAATAGTGAAACGGACAATGATTCAAGTATTAGAGAAAAACGGAAAAGAAACGACGGTTCAAGTTTAAGTGAAATTGAAAGTCCCATCAACATTAAATTAAACACAAAACAGTCATATACAGATAAATCTAAAGCAAAAAAGAAGAAAGCAAAACAGACACAACAACAAGAAGAAGACGAAAATAAATGCACAAGCACAAACATGGATTTGGCACAAATTCAAAATCAGTTAGCTAAAATTAATGAAAAATTATCACAGGTCATGACTAAAAATGACGGTTCCCTTAGAGAAACAATAAAAAGTGTCCTCGTAGAACTTAAAGAAGATTTGCTGCAGTCAGTGTCCAAAAGAATAGATATTCTTGAAAGTAAACTATTTGACAAAGATCTTGAAAATGATAAATTAAGAGAAGAATTGAAAGGTATTGAAAGAGAACTTGAAAATCAGAAAACCGAAAATGAAAATTTGCGTCGAGAACTAGACCTAAAACAAATCAACTACGAACAAAAACTGAACAATTTGGAACAATATGTGCGCAGGAATAATTTGAGGATTAACGGTATTTCTCAAGCTGATGAGAAAGAATCTGAAGAAGCTACAACAAAATTAGAATGTGAGACGTTAAACGAAAAATTTAAAACATTGAAATTAAACATCAATAGAAATGATATTGACATTGCACACCGCTAAGGCAAAATTAAGAACGGTAAACGTCAAATCATCGTTAAGTTTAACTCGAGGATGACCAAAGACTATATATTGCGGAACAGAAAAATATTGAAAGGCAGTGGTATTTTCATTTCAGAGGATCTCACCAGCTTGAATAATCACGTGCTGCAGTGTGTTAGATTTAAAACTCCTGATGAAGTGAAAAATGCATGGTCCAGCGATGGAAAAATTCTCTATGAGGACAAGACAGATACTATCCGCGAAGTAAAATATAAAGACTTCCAGCACTGGATAGAACTGGATAGTTGGCCAGAGAAAGAAGAACGTGAAACCGATGGCTAAGAAAAGCCCTATTATTGCGTTTGGTATTCATTGATGCATATTTTATGATGCGTAACTTTTGTTGGATGGTGTAAACGTGATATAACTGAAAAACTTAAGATAAATTTGATTATTTCTGGTGACATTCATTCCTAATAATTATAAGATACTAGGCTTTTCACTTTAACAGGTTAAAATTATATGCAACCGGATAGTTAGATGTCATAAAACAGGATGTTAATTTCCAATCTAAGTTGTATATATCCTGCTATGCTGAACGCCTAGTGACTTATACGGAATGCATGCATATTTATCATTATAAAATGTGTTATCTTTTGAAGAAGTATTACCTAGCGGTGTTTGTAAACCAAAATTTTTAAAACAAAAAAAAAACCTACTATTGCTTGCATTCTATATTGGTGCAATAAAGCACGGCGCATATTTCTTTTTTGATGGTCGTGTTAACGTAATAAAGCGGCAATACTCAATGCAAATTTTATTATTTTGGTGACGTTCACCCCTATTATAAGATGCTAGGTATTACGTAATTAGGTGATGATGATTCCTGGTATAAGATAATAGGTATCGCACAAACAGGTATAAATTATATGCAATCAGATAGTTGTATTTCATAAATTAGCATGTTTATTTCCAATCTACGATGAATATATCCTGCAATGCATAATGCCTAGCAACTTATGCGAAATATATATTCAAATTTACCATTAAAAAGTGTGTGTTTTGTAGTAATATCTCTTACCGGTGTTGTAATTCAAAAAAAATTTAATAAAAAAAACACTGCTGCATGCAATCTACATTGGTGAATAAAGCATGGCTCGAAACTTTTGTTAACGTGATATATACTGGTAAAACTCAATACAAATGTTTAGTATTTTTGGTGACGTTAATTCCTATATTAAATTTATTAAGATACAAGGTCTTGCATAAACAGGTTGATTTTTCATGCTATGCATCAGGCCTGGTAACTTATGCGGAATATATGAAACTTTATCTTTACAAACAGTATAAATTGCATGCAATTTGATGGTTGTATGACATAAAACATTATGTATATTTCTTATATAAGATGGATCCTGCTATGCATAATGCCTAGTAACTTATGCGGAATATATGCAAATTTATCTTTATACAACATGTTAAATTGATATAACTGCAAAATTCAATGCAATTTTTTATTATTCTGAACAAATAAGATACTAGGTATTGCATAAACAGATATAAACTATATGCAAATCAGATAATTGTATGATATTAATAAAATTTTCCTTTCTAAGAAAGAAACATATATATCTTATAATGTAGAATGCCTAGTATTAATGTGGAATAAGATAGATGTATCCTGTTATGCATGATGTCTAGTAACTTATGCGGAATATATACAAATTTATCTTTATAAAATATATTATAGATATAATCGTAAAACTCAAGGCAAAGCAGGTGATGAAAATAAATGGGACAAAGAATGGAAAGGGAATATGTTTCTTAGTGGCAATAGTTCCAGTAGTAAGGGTGTTGGTATTTTGGTACAAGAAGGTTTTCAGTATAAACTAATAGAATACAAAGAAATAATAGAAGGTAGACTACAAATGCTAAAATTAGAAATACAAAGTAACGTTTATGTTTTAATTAATCTTTATGGCCCAAATAATGATGTAGAATTTTTCAATACTTTAGATGAAATTGTTATTACTCACAACGACCAAACTCTTATAGTTGGTGGAGATTTTAACACAGTCCTTAATTTTCGAATTGATAAGCTTAATGGCAGGAAAAAAACAAATATAAAATGCTCACAAAATCTCAATACATTAATGGAAAACAATGACTTACATGATATTTGGCGTCTTAAATTTCCTAACAAAATGAAATTCACTTGGCACTCAAATACTAAACCAACAATTTTTTGTAGATTAGATTATTTTTTGATCTCGTCAAATTTAATTAACAACAGTAAAAGCTCTTATATATCTACAGGGTACAATCCGACCATTCTCTTGATGTATTTGAGTTAAATACGCCCAAAATAGAAAGGGGACCAGGTTATTTTAAGATAAACAATTCGTTCCTAATTAACACCGAATATCAGCAAAACATAAGGAACTCTATTACAGAAATCGTAGAACTTAATAAGGAAGCTAATCCTGTGACATTTTGGGAAATAATAAAAGGGCGAATACGTGATGAAACAATAAAATTCTCAGTAAAGTTTAAAAAGGCACAAAATAAAGAACAATTCATAGTAGAAAAAAATATTATTAAATTACAGCAAAGTATTTTAATCAACCCTAATAATAATACAAATATAGAAAAACTTAAAGTTGAAAGAGAAAAACTGCATAAAATTTTAGATGAAAGAATAAAGGGGATTTTAGTTAGATCAAAAGCTGAATGGGTGGAAGGGGCTGAAAGATGTTTGAAATATTTTGCAAATCTGGAAAAGAAAAATGGGGAAGCAAAAACTATAAGTTCTTTGGCAACAGAAGCAGGAAATGAAATACATGGTACACAAAATATATTGTCGTATGTTAAATCATTTTATGAAAACATCTATTCCAAAGACGAATTTATAAACGATAATGAATACTTTTTTCCTAACACACATTCAACTTTAAACAATGAAGAAAAACAATCCTGTGAAGGTAAACTAAGCGAAAAAGAATGTATCGATGTTCTTAAAGACAAGAAAAATGGAGAAAGCCCATGATCAGATGGGATTTATGTTGAGTTTTTACAAAATATTTTGGCACGACCTAAAACATTATTTGATTAATTCACTTAATTTCTCACATGAAAACGGTTTCTTATCTGAATTGCAAAAACAAAGCTTCATTACATTAATTCCAAAAAAGGTAAAATTTTAACAGATATTAACAACTGGAGACCCATATCTTTGTTAAATGTAGATTACAAAATTTCCGCAAAAGCAATTGCAAACAGAATAAAAAGAGTTTTGGAAAAAATAATTAGCACTGATCAAACCGGTTTCATTAAAGGTAGATATATCTGTGAAAATATAAGAATAATAAACGAAATAATTAATGAAGTAAACAACAATAACAAAGAAGGTTTAATTTTCTTTGCAGATTACAAGAAAGCATTCGACATCTTAGATCATAATTTTATGTTTAAATGTCTGAGGTACTTTAATTTTGGAGAATCCCTAGTTCAGTGGATAGAATTATTTTATCGTGATGCCAAAGGCTCTGTTATCAACAATGGTCATATTTCAGATATTTAGTGTAAAAAGGGGTGTTAGACAGGGATGTCCGCTTTCTCCTTATCTCTTTATCCTTTGTGTTGAACTGTTGTCCCACTCTATTGAAAACAATCCGAATATAAAAGGTATTATGATAAAAACATCCATTTTAAACAAACGCTTTTTGCAGATGACGCTAGCTATTTTGTAAACGGCACAAAAAGTTCTTTTGAAACTCTAACTGATACTATAGACAAATTTAGTGTAGTTTCAGGTTTGTGTTTAAATGAATCTAAATGTACAGTTTTTTAATTAGGCTCCGTTCGCTCTGCTAATCTAGCATACTGTGCCAATAAAAAATTTAACTGGAACTCGGAAACTGCCTCCACTCTTGGTATTATTTTTACAAACGACAATAAAAAGCTTATAGAATTAAATATCAAACCAAAAATAGAAGCCTTTTCACATACATTAACATTCTGGAAAAAATGGAAACTTTCATTGTATGGGAAAATTACAGTTCTCAAAACGTTTGCTTGGCCGAAATTAATATATCCTCTAACAGTTCTAAGCAACCCACCAGTTAACATGATAAATGATATAAAAAACATGATGTTTCAGTTTTTATGGGAATATAAACCTGACAAGATCTCAAGAAATACCGTTATCCAAAACTATGATGAGGGTGGGCTAAACATGATTGATATAGAATCATCATTAACTTCATTAAAAGCTAGCTGGGTTAAAAGACTTTTATATGGTAGCGACGCAAAATGGAAACAACTTTACCTAAATGAGTTGACAAAACACGGTGGTGTGTTGATCTTTAAATGTAATATTGATGTTAAAGACATAAAAGCACTTGATATTAAATTGAACTTTTTAGAAAACATCATTTACGCCTGGAGCGCTGTCAATTATGACTTAACTCAATTAAATATTAGTGAAGAGATTCTTTGGAATAATAGTAAGATCAAAACGGGAAACCAATTTTATTTTTACAAACAGTGGTTTAGAAAAGGCATTATCAATATAGGACACATTTTTAATTTTGACACCAAAACTATATTCACGTTTGATGAACTAAAAACCAAATATGATTTAACTGCTGGAGATTACCTTAACTACTATCAAATAAAAAGCACTATTATGAAGCAGTGGAAATCTCAACTTATAAACCAACAGCCTCCAAGACAAAACATAGACTATTTAATCAACAGAATAAAAGTAAATACAAACGTTACTCGACTTACATATACTATAGAGGTACAAAAGAAGAAAAAGCCTAAAGAAACAAAACTCGTTAAATGGCAAAATGAATTTGTTAACGTCACGCTTAACTGGAAAAATATATTTAGTATCCCATTAAAATGTACAATCGATACAAAACTTAGAGAATGTCAGTATAAATATCTTTGGAAAACTATACCAAGCAACACTTTTCTTTATAAATGTAAACTGACAGAGTCAACCCTATGTGACTTTTGTTTAATGTCAGCCGAAACAGTAAAACATCTTTTTTTGGGAATGTCAGTATGTTCAAAAATTTTGGATGGACTTGAAGTCTTTTTTACAGGCAAGAAACATACATGTCTTGATAGACTATAAGTTAATTACGTTTGGAATCACAGAAGAACCGGCTAATCGTAACGTTTCGGTACTTAATTTCATTATATTATTATCAAAATACTATATTTCCAAAAACAAGTATAATAAAACCAAACCGACAATTGAACATTTTATTACTTACCTAAATAAAAGAGTTCAAGTTGAACAAGTTATTGCAAGCATTAGAGATAAACTTAATGCTTTCAATGCAAAATGAAGCAGTTTTATTAATCTTTAATACCAAATTATAATCTGCTCTTATAATATACATTAATTGCTATGAACACAGAAAGAATCACCTCTCTCTTTCCTTCTCTCTCTCTATCTCTCTCTATCTCTCTCTCTCTCTCTCTTTCGCTGGCTTTCTCTCGCTCTCTCTCTCTCTCTCTCTCTCTCTCTCTCTCTCTCTCTCTCTCTCTCTTCAGATGATAAATGAATACTACTAGTATGTAATATGATTAACTAGTTAGGTAGAATTATATATAAAATCTTTAAGTATGGAAGTATTGCTATCGTTACTTTTCAAATATTGTAGTTAAACTTGACTGAAAATCAATGCATTTATATTATGTTGTTCAAACTCTGTTAATTGCATAAAAAAAGTTTCTTTTAATGTGTTTTGGTTCTCTAATCCGTGATTTTGATAGCATTTAAAGGTTCTTCCGCTGTATTAAAATGTAATTTGCTAACTAAGCTTTTCAGATTTTCGAGGTTATTAAACAGGGTTTTTACCTTACCATGGCTTCGCGATATATCTTTTATAACTATGACTTGCAAAGGTACAGAAACGTTTAAAACTTTAGAGGCTTATGACTGTCAAACAGAAAAGGTGAATACTCACAGAGGCCCTGGAGTCAAATCAGCAAGAACGTGACGGCAAGAATAATAGAACCAGATAGAGCTGCTACGTTCTTTTATATCGTTTCCTAGAAACCTTCTTGAACTCTTAAGCCGCAACCATCGTCGTGCAAAACAAATGGTAACAAAGTGATCCGCAGTAGTTGGGTTATTCACCAAGCATGCAGACAACTGTAGAGAATCATTTTGGTAGCCTTTATTTTTCAATTTACAGATTTTGTTTAGTTTATAACTTAGAAAAACTTAATAATACATTTTATTTTTTAAATATAAATCAAATCTCCATTAAAACTGGTTGAGAATACATTGTTGCAGTAGTGATTTCAATCTGCGTCTTTAGTTTTGTGTGATGATAATTATTGGCTATAAAAATTGCCAAGCGTTGTTTTTTTTCATTTATGATACCGAAACGCCTGTTTTAAAATATTTTCTATCATGCAAAGAGTAAGTTCATTGAAATCTCTTACAAGCTCTAGAAAAGCGAGCAAGCCGTGAAATATTAACCACATACGATGTTCACGTGGAACATCAACATCTAAAACTAGGAAATTTACAATTTTAATAATTTTAAAAATGTTACTTTTATATTTTAGTAGTTACGCAACTATATGCTATATAGAAATTTAGAACAACAATGTTTGCTTACTTTTCGTTTATTAAGCTGAGTTCATGAGTATATATTTTGTTGACCCAATTTGGAAGATGGTTATTATCTAACATCTTGACAAAACACAGCAAGGTGTTATTAAAATTGATGAAAATTGATGTAAAGGGCACTTACATGATAAAACAATGGGTTTGTCCTAAACGTGAAAAAATGCGGCAATGACCAGAAAAGAATTTTACAGGGCATCTGAGAATTTAAATTCTGCGTATCACAGAGAACGCCAAAGACATAATTTAAAAATCAGGAGGTATAGCTTTGGGATGATTGAACACTATCCAAAGCTGGCTGGAATATTCAAACAAACCGCTTAAAAAGAGGCAAAATTATTCAAACACCATACACTTATTATTGCCGATATAATATTCTTTTGCTCAAATTCATATGTATGACGAATCAGCAATTTTGTTGATGTCACTGAGAACATTTTTATCAAATCAACATTTTTAAAAAGATCATTAATATTTTTAACCAACGCGATTCTAGTTTCACGTTTCAAGGAATCTTAAAGCCATACGTAATATGTGGTGCCATTTGCAGTGCGATGTTAAAAATCAACAAATAATAAGCAAAATTTATGATGGTTTGTTCTTGAATACCTATTAGATAAAGCATCTGCATTAGATCTTATCTTTCTCGTGGTGATTGTTATCTAAATAATGAGCGATGTTTTAAATACTGTCTTTTCGATAATATCATGTTCGACTCTTTTTAAGTTCTTTACCAAGGACTCTAGCTAGCAAGTAACAAAAGAAAATATTAATTTCGTTACAAATTTCAGATTATATACTTGATAAACATCCAGACTGAATAACTTTATGATAACAATTTTATACAGAATGTTAATAATTAATAAAATCATTCAGTTGAAAATGTCACATGAAAATGATCTAACAATAAGTGATCAAAGTCAAATTTGAAATAGAATAAGGCGTTGAAAGAATTCTCATTACATACAAAGGTTTATATTAATTACATACGTATATAAAAAATATCTAAAAATCACTGCTTCCACTGCTACCATAGAAGCAACTAAAATGACATAGGCTTCAACCGGAAAAAACACAACAACTTTTTTACCTAAAGGAGAGAGATCATCAGCTTATATGAATCTGCCGAGTGGCAAACATTTATGTCACATCACATTTGACCCCAACGAGTTGCATATAAATAAATATTTAAACTTCAATTTCATTCTCTATGATGAAGTCTTATTTACATAACGAATCATAATTTCTAATGGTAAACAGTGTGACATAATAGTTTAAAAGGCGTGGTTCCTGAAGAACCGATCACAGTTTATTGGACGTTGCACAATGTTTCACGTGTGACGTCGCCGAGCACGCACGTTTTGCCACGAGTTGTTGCGAAAAAAGCGTGCCGTCTTTCACCTTGTCGTGAAGGTGGCTGTTCTAACAGCCATAAGAAAAAGCCGTTATATAACGAATTCTTCTAATAATTTGTGTTAATGAGAGTATTTATATGTGTAAATATAAGGATTGAATCGACATTAGATGGTTTTCATTTGGGTATGAAAAACAGTTGGATTGTTTAACAAACGCGTGAAGCCCTTCGGGCTTCACGCACTTTAAACAACCCACCTGTTTTCCATACCCAAATGAAAACCATCCAATGTCGATTCAATCCTTAAATAAATTCCAAGCAATCGATCTACAACGAAATGTTGCAATTCTAAGCATTACGTAACAAACATTTAACAAAACCAAAATCACAAGAGTTTACCAGAAGCTTTCGAGTTGAGTAATGATAGAAAAACAGATGTGGCAAAACAGACAACCTATATATATTGAACTAAACTATATTTATATTCATTTTGTACATCTATAAGTTTATTCCACTTTTGCGAAATGAATCAATCTAAACTGAGTTTGAATACTGTTTGATTATGTACTGTATATTTGTCCCTTGCCATCTATTAACCGTCATTCACATTATGAAAATGTAACATTAAAAATAATCTAGTATTAGTATTATGCATGCAGTCTTTTAACTTGTCGTAAAGCTGTAAAAGAAATGCATATTACTGGCCTATTCCGTCTAGACTAAGACTAAGTGCAATTCAGTCTCTACATATATGAACAGTGTTTTCATGCAATGAAATTACCTTAAATTTTAACAAAATGAAACATATTTTGATATCTAAGAAAAATTCAAAACAGGCGTTTCTGTTTTAAATGTGCAAAAATCATTGATACGCAAATAAAACAAATTTTCACGCCTAGCCCACACATTTCTGTTAAAGTTGTCCACATATCTATTAAGTTTTGTTGAACAAAAACGGACATATAACAAACGGCCGCATTCTGAAACCACTGCCGCCCCCAAAAGCCAAATCGTGACAGAAAAACAGAGAAAATAAGTTTATTAAGTGATCAATATCTGGTAGACATAAAAAGATAAACAATAAATAGAACCTAAGGGTTACTGCAATGGAACGTTCAGTGGAAAACTGGTGATTTAAAACAGCTTTAAACAGGATGCACCCTCCTCACAATTATCTCCAACAACCAAGCTTCTTGAAGCTGGTGCATGCTAAAGCACACAAAATATAAGCATCTTGTAACTCACAATTGGTATCTAATGACCTTATTTCGACAAGATCACTTAATTCAGTTAATTAACAAGAAACTAAAGTAATTCATACCTGACTATGAATAAAATGTTATGCAAGCTTCGATCAACTAGAGTTAGACAGCTTATTTGATTATTATTAAAAAAACTATAATATGATTTGTTCTCTATTTTGTAAATGATTGTTCAAAATTCATTCGTAAATCGTGATTGTGAAGTGTAAAACGTCTTCAAATTTTCTTTAAGTATGCACCATCACATAAATGTAACATAAAGTATCAGGGCTGTTAATCTTTTTGAAAAAGGAACGATACATTACCTGTTTAATAGATTATAACTACCTGTTTAATTCATGTTAATGATAGATCTATGTTCTTTACGACTTTAATATAGCTGATTTACAGAAACGTTTTCATTAAATGAAATCAATTATATCTTATTAAATGAGACATATGTATTTTTAAAAGGTATGTAAAATAAAAATTATAATCAAGCACTAATGACCCATGATCAAATTACTCACATATATATCTAGCTGAGATCGTTGTGATTTGCAATATTAAATTTAGCTTTACAATTTCATTTGTCAACAGTGACGTCTCTGTTACAGAGATAAATCGTTTACCATCTTCGCGTTTAATTGGTCTAAAAAAGAAGGGTGTAAATATTTATAGAATGATACATTTTTCATTTTTCAACTTAGCGCAGAAGGAAACGTAAGGTAGTTAATAATTAATATTTTATCGAACCCCCTTTTACAAGATCTCAAAAACTTCAAAAATAAGTTTCTTATAATGTTTATCGTTTTAAATGTGTATGACAGGCCATGTATGATCCAAGTATGTGAAAGTGTGGCCAATTAAAATTTCAGGAAAGCTCAAATTATTATCAGATAGACTTAAAACTCGTAGAAAATAACTGCAGATTGCCAGTACACAGCTTGTATAATATAATAATAGTACTGATAATAAATATAATTATAATCTCTTTATTTAAGAAAATCATTAAGACATTAATATCTTGATTAAAATTCTAATATACGTATAAACAGACCTTTAAATATTACAAAATATAAACAACAAAAATATTCTTTATGCAATTTATTTTTATTTATATTCCAATAGATGAAAAGAGAACTTTGAAATCCCCCAAATACGACAAATATGAAAATGTTGCAGACTTGGTTTGATTGGGCAGTAATGGAAATGTTTACTGCCCACGCCGCCTTGCCCCGGGTTGAGCGTAACTCAATATTTACAAAAATAAACAAAAATAAACAGTACAATTTCGATCCATCCCGAACGATGGAACGATCGGAAGAAAAAAATGTCGGAACATTATTCATAGACTTCAAAAAGGCTTTTGACCTATATAAGAATAAAATACTTCTGCATAAATAAATTCATAAATAAATAATAACTGTAATCAATACTCT